>JABBWL010000160.1:0-156232 GCA_016758765.1 Suillus cothurnatus | reverse complement strand
TATCACGAAATCCATCCTGGCTTTAGGTTTTTGTAATAAGACCCAAGAGAATATACAAAGTTCCAGGTTTCCGTGGCATAATTACTGTGAAAAGGGGAAATGCAATATGTATGGCGCCCAACGAAATGATATAGCTATAGTAAACAAGATGAAAGGGGAAGAACACACAGAATCAAGGTCCATCTACTATTTGTATAGCATTCACCTTTGATGAAGCAGGTCGTGGACCCTGATCGCTGGCGAGTATGAAATAAGGGGGGAAGCCGTTCTGCTTCCCCCACCAAATAACGATGCAACACCATTCATGCCACCCTCCATCTCTCTAGGCGGTGCTCCTGGACCCGCGAGGCGAGGAGAGAAAACCCAGATGCTGGACCAATAGGGGGCATACCAAGCTTTGACGAAGACATCGGAGGTGGAGACAGTGGTCGCCTGGACTTCATCACTGGACTACTAGCCGTAGACGCATGAGGCTCAAAGCGTGATGGCGAACGCAATCCAGGGTGCGGCATTGATGACGGACTGGGAGGGAGGGGTCGAGCGCGAGGCGGGGAAACTCCCGATGAGTTTTGACGGGATAGGACAGATTGTGGATGTGGAGGGTGACTTGACGAAGGTCCTGCGTACCGATGAGGTCCAGGCGAATGGTAACGGTCTGGTGGAGCTTGGAATGGCCCGGGTGGGCGTTCCCGGTCATCCTGATGCATCCAGCCATGCCTTGGCGACGGCGCAGGGCCGCTTGGCAATCCAGGACCCGAGGTTGATCCTGCAATACTATTATGCGACGGCGCCAATACAAATGGCGTCGCAACAGGTCGATCACGTTCTTCATATGGTGGATGAGTGGATGACGGACGGCTCCCGTGTTTATTCCAGTGCTGCTGCTTATGATTAATCATTTCTGGCTGCGATTGCGATTGCGCTGCGGCTCGGGGGGTGGTGGTGATGTACCACGTGGTGGTGGTGACGGTGATGGTGGTGACCACCAACATGATGATGTGGTGGGGCATGCGTATGGTGCGGGTGCCGATGGTGGTGCTCACGATCCAGTTCTTCTTCACGGCGTCGCCCTTCTGCTCCTACGTTCCAATCCATCCCACCTGCTGGCTTGGGCATTGCAAATCGCGTTGTATCATGTGCTGCATTCAAAAATTGTTGTTCTGAATGAGGAGGCGGTGGTGGCGGCGGCGGCATTCCTGGACCGTATGCGGGAGGAGGGAGGCCATCGTACTGTGCTGGGGCAGGTCCGGAAGGCAACCGCTGTAGACGTCCTGGTGCACCCAAAGGGTATCCCTGGCTGGGTTGTTGAAATACAGGTGGCGGGGGAGGTGGTGGCATGCGCACGTCTGGGCCACCATGAAATGCTAGAGCATCCATGGAAGGCGCGCCGTACATTGGGCCCATGACCATCCGTGCATTCATCATACGGTGCTGATGCAGGAAATCGAGATCTGCAGCCGCATCTGCTTGAGGGAGGGCGTTCAAGTCGGGGTATGCGGTCGCAAGCATGTGGCGTCGGGAAGTTGTGAGAGGCAATATTTGCGCAATTTGACGAATAGTAGGTGCGGGAGGTGGGTCAGGGATTGCATTAGGAATGCGGCGCACTGCGAACAGAACATTCATGAACCATACAGACACAAGCAAGGAAAGATATCCTACGTGGTTGAGGTCTCTCAATAGCTCTGCGCTCGCGCTCCAATTTACGGCGTTTACGGTTGGTCTCAGCAATCATCTCTGTTTGCAGGTCATCTCGTGCGACCTAAGTCGAATTATCAACACAATGTGAGTAGCGAGTATGGACAGGGCGCGTATCAAACGCACCTTCCACCAACTCCAGACCGCGTCTTCGTTTGTCCTCCGCCGTTTGTTAGCGGATACAACCTCATACACGCGCTTTCTGCAAGCAAGAGCAAGACGTTTGTCACGACGTTTGTTCAGTTCGGCTTGCAGATGTATGAGCTCTGGATGTGCTCCTAAAACAGATCTTCAGCATGGACAAGTTTGAAACGGGTAAACGTACACACCCTCGGAAACCAATGCCTCCTCCCACGCGAGTCCTTCCATTTTCTCGACATACACCTTCTCCCGTAATAGTGCAAACTTCAGCTCGATAGTCGCGAGCACATCCAGAGCCTCAGCACGGTGAGCGGGCTGTAATTCCAACTCCATTTCCATATCTAGTTCATCATCTACCTCCGCTTCAAGGAGAGCGGACTCAACGTCTGGCGCTGTTAATATTGCAGCGTCGCAGTCTTCATCCTTATCCTTCTTGCCTCGTTTGCTCTTACGTTGCGGTCTGCCGTTCTCGGGTTTGGGCGACGGAGAACGCGAAGAGGAGGGTGAGCGGGACCCAGACACAGAAGATGCAGAAGGAGTGGGAGATGGCGGATGAATGACTGTTGAACCTGCCATGATTGAGTGTGAGGCAGCGGCAGCTGCGATGGGCGCGACGGACGCTGGCAGCGGAGCTGTGATGTCAATGGGAATCAAGGGAACAGTTGTGACTGCCTTGGCCGGTGCTGAGGGTGGCTCTGTTTCGTTATCGATGTCTATGTCCAAGCCCGCATCTGGGAGCCCGTCATTGTCCTCAGATTCAGTGTCGTTTTCGTGGTCATTGAGGGCGGGAAGATCGTCATCATCATCTCCGTCGGCTTCTCCTTCAAGCAATCCGTTTGAGAGGGCAAGCAGGTTACGACGCTTTGTAGGAGAAATTGGAGGTTCATCAAGGCGACGGCGTTTTGGTGGGGCAAGTGCCAGGTCGTCTTCGTCAGAGGCATAGGGCTCTGGTTCTTCATCCACTGCCGAATTAGAAGTGGAATTTTGCGGATCAGCAGCACCGTCCTCGTCGTCATAATCTTTCGCACGTCCATTGACAAGTACGCCAACATCGTCGAGAGGCTCGTCAGCGTCGGCATCTCCGTCTGGGCTGTCGCCATCGAGGTCGTCCCTCAAGTCATCCTCATTCTCGTCATCTTCTTCCTCTTCCATAGCTCGAGGCGGGCCAGCCATCTCTTCTTCTTCCTCTTCCTCAACGCCAGGTGTAGCACTTCCTTCACTCTTTGAATTTGAATTTGAGTTCAAGTTCTTCGATTTGTATGCCCAGTCCCACATCGGGGCAGGGACCAGGCCGCCACGCTTTTTTCTTCCTCCGCGACGGGGCTGCCGGCGACGTGAACCATCTTCAGCATCTCCGTCAATGAATATCTTAATCTTCTTTTTGGGTGACTGAGACTCCTGGACGAGCTCATCGTCCGTAAGCTCTGATAGCTCAGACTCGGCATCCAAACCGGCGCCCGAATCTCCTCGGGGCGGCGGTGACGGAGAGGGCGAGCTCAATGATTCAAGTGAGGCTGGAGAGCCCGTCATCGTGGGCGACAGCAAGCAAGGATGATGGCAAGAACGACCAAGACAAATACGAAGACGACCACTAGTCAAAGATGATCGTCCCAAAACGGAAGTTTAATTGGACCGTGCGCAATCTCATCCACACGTGTCATATCTCACGTGACACGCAATAGCGGAACTTAGTTGTTAGCTGGAGCTGTTTCAGGCAGTCGACTTGTTTTGGACCACTGGAGAGAGGTAGCTATAATTTGAACAATAATATTTACAAGTCCCGAATGCAAGATGATTATAATCCAACAAAACTTGAAACATAACTCTAAAAATCTCCAAGATCGACCTCTATCATTTCGATAACAGACACTTCCAGGCTCTTGTCTTTCTTCGCGCCTGTTCGCGGGTCAGACAATGCTAAAGGTGGCAACGGCGATATTGATCGTCCACCGGCCGCATCATGGGCCTTTAGTGCAGGCGTACCCGTTCCATTTATATTCGGCGTACCCGATCTGTATGATATTCCATTTGAAGTTGATGGCCAGACATGATGCAATCAGGGGCAAAGACAGATGACCAAGTGACATCAACCATGATAGTGAGTACAAACCTTGATATTATGTCGTTGAACAACCTTGGGACAGTTTTTAATCTCGCACTCGGGTCCGCTGGGGTTGCGGTGCCCGAGGCATTCATCTTGCGTTCCCTTCGTTTACGTTCGGCCTCCAACAATTCCGCCTTGCGTACTGCTTCTAAATTGGCCTTGCGGTTACGCTCGTTCACTTTCGCGAGTTTGTCGTTGAGCGACTCTTCACCCCCATTCCGAGTATGAGTGGCTACCGCGGGCAGCTCTGCCAACTTGGCATCAATTTCAGCAACTTCGGCATAGTCCTGTCGCCGGATTGCAAGTGTCCTGGCCTGCACAAGTGATGAGCGCTGCAATGTGAGAGATGCACCAGATGGCAAGCTCGATAGCTGGCTTTTCCGTGCCAACATAGCAGTGATGTCGCTCTAAGCCCGGTTCAGCAGTGACAACCTTGAAAAAGTAATGGAAAAGTTCATACTTCTGTCACAGGCTGTGTGATCAGCTTGGACATCTGCGCAACCTTTTTCTCAAGGGCACGCTTGGAAGGTAGCTTGACGTCGTCTGAAAGACACACTTTCCCTAGACGTTCGAATTCTCGCTAGATCACGATAGAGTGAATGTAAACGCCAGTGGCAACAGGAAACAAACCTGTGTGAACGGGGCATTTGACACCTTGTCCATATGGAACGCCTTGAGTGACTTGCCATGCTTCAACTCAAGCGTCTGGTTCACCGTAATATCGTTAATCTTATATGGCTTCGTGAGATTTACTCCCAGGTCTAGCTCAAATAAGACAAAACATTCACGCTCTAATTGCTGACACTCACTTTGAATCTCGCAGATCCTGTACTGTGGCTGATCCTTCTCGTCCTGGCCCACAAGATAGCGAACCCAGCCACCTTGGATCGTGAGCACGTAACATATTATAGAACACTACAGTACTCACCCTTCACATAATCCTCGAACCATGGAGCCATGCAATATTTCGCAAGTTGGTCCCGCGTTAATCTGCACCCCATGAGGTCCTCGAGCGATGATGGCTCGTCCGCAGGATCAGGCTGCTTTGAAAATAGCTTTCTGTCCTTCTCTTCTTCCTCTTCGTAGCGTGTTATTTGACCATCCTCTTCCTCGCCCGAAGACATGTCCATGTCATTGGGCGAGGAGGACCGATCTCGCTTGGGAGAGTGCGTCTTCGTCTACTTGGAATATAAGAGAAGTGAGTATAACGATTATTAGTATACGCACGCGCTTCTTCTCGTCCTTTGCTTTTCGCCTAGCCTTGAGTTCGTCGAGTGTACGAGACTTCTCTTTTGTGGCGCCTCGGGAAGTACGTTGGCCTACAAAACAATAGTATCAGAGGGCGCCTGCACCATAAAGCACTCTGAGTACGTTTTGCAGCTTTCGAGACGCTCTCAGGATCTCCAGATTGTGCTTGAAGCATCTCATGCAGCTTTCGCTTGTCTTGTATTCGCATCAACTCCTCTTGCCGCCCAGCAAGAATTTCTTCTCGTTCAATCTCGGGCATAGAAAGTAACCTAACACATAGCAATAGATTGATAGAGGACAGTGTCAAAACTACACTTGCACTTGTATTCGAGATGCACTCACCGCTCCCTATCCGACTCATCTATGTACTTGCCCTCAAGCGGGAACTTAACCTCCGATTCTTCTTCACTCTCCGGCCCATCCTCTGCGTCACTGTCATCTGAGACTCTGTGGTTCCCCGAGATTTGTAATGAGCACAGCGGTGAGCCGGATCAAGGAGAAGGCTCACTCCGTTCTGCGCTTCTTAGCTGTGGAAGCCCTAGAGCTTGATGCTTGGTGTTTGCGCTTTTTCTCAGTGGCACCAGCAAGTTCAAGGAGCTCATCATCGAAGTCACCTTCGAAGTCGGACATGGTGGAAAAAGTAAGGATGCGAATTTCAATGCTGTACGAAAGCGTTTCGACTGTGTTGCTGTGTATTTACGAGGACCCCCTAAAAGAGGGGTCTGTGAGTGTGGGAGTAATATGCCTTATGTGGAAGGCATTGCACTGTACTGTAACCTCGTCACCAGTGCTGTAGTAACTGTACTCAGCGGCTTGGACGTCCGTCATCTCCTCCCAACGCCATCAGCGCCCGACTTCCACTAAATTTTATAATCTAGCTACGTTGCCCATAGTTAGGCAATAGTCTTTTTGTGATTCAAGTCGAGGCAGTAAATATCCGTGACTTCCTCCTTCGCGAACCTCCCAGTCAATGGCATACTTTTTCGCATCCCCCGTTGATGTCGACATCAAATTAGAAGGAGAGGAGTTGCGGAAGCAGGTGGAAATAAAGACTGACAAGGACCGCACAGCTTCATGTCCAGTTTATTATGACGGTGACTCAGTAGCAGGGCAGGTATACGTTGCATCTTGGCCAGATTATTACCTCCAAGATACTCACACCGCTTCAGGTGACCATTCGTGTTCGTGATGGAAAGCGAATGACTCATGAGGGCATCAAGGTTGAGTTTGTTGGTAGTATAGGTAGGCATTCGCATATCTGTCGTGGTTCCTTAGCATCTCATCTTCGTCTGGCTCCAGAGTTGTTCTATGATCGGGGGCACCACCACGAATTCTTATCATTATCTCAAGAATTGGCATCGCCTGGGGACCTGCGCCAAGCTCAGACTTTCGACTTCCTCTTCAAGAATGTCGAGAAGCAATTTGAGAGTTACCAGGGCATCAATGTCAAGCTACGGTACGGTGTCTCTCGCACCAGGCAGATGTCAATTGACCCTTTCTAAAGCTACTTTATACGAGTATCTGTTGCAAGGCGGATGGCGGATGTTGCGAAGGAGAAAGATCTCTGGGTACACTCATATCGCATGCCTCCAGACAGTAACAATTCCATCAAGATGGAAGTCGGTATAGAGGATTGTTTGCACATTGAATTCGAATACAACAAGTCAAAGTGTGTTAGAATCTATTATATAACCGGCCAGAGTGCTGACCATGCGTCAGGTATCACCTGAAGGACGTGATTGTTGGCAAGATATATTTTCTGCTTGTTCGTATCAAAATCAAGCATATGGAACTTTCTATAATACGACGCGAGACAACCGGCTCCCCACCAAATCAGTACAACGAGAGCGAAACAATCACAAAGTTTGAAATCATGGATGGCGCTCCTGTCAGAGGTGAACACGAACATACAGTTTTCTATGCTCATTGCTGACCGAATCTCAGGAGAAACCATCCCTATTCGACTATTCCTCGGTGGCTTTGATCTCACGCCAACGTTTCGTGAAGTGAACAAGAAATTTAGCACACGGTATTACCTGAATCTCGTGCTTATTGATGAGGAGAATCGGCGGTACTTCAAACAACAGGTATGATAGTCGTTTTCCATTTATTTACATTACCTGATCTTGATGAACAGGAAATAACGATATTTAGGATACCAGAGGTACGTTGGGAATTTTTGTGTCGTGTTTCGGAGACTAATTGTTTCGAGCAGAACTAGCTAGTGTTGCGCTGCATGATTCTTGTACTCACAGTCTCGTCTAATGATGCTGGTTTTGCCTTTCACCCATTCTACCCTGATAGCAACTCTTTATATTGATACAAGGATGAGACATTGTTACGGAGGGGTGAAAAAACAGTAATACAGCAAAACTACTCGGCTCTGGATATAGTTTATTTTATTTTATTTGGGTCAACTGTTGCAACGTTGCAGTGCGGAATGCAGTCACCAAAGAAGAAGTCACCGTCTGGTCAAACGTTGTCCTCGCTCCTTGATTGTCTTCTCTCTTCAACTCTCTCAAATCTCATACACCTACTTCCCCGTTCAGTCTCCGTAGAGCTTTCTCTCGGTTGAACGCTGCCTGGATCTCAAACTCGTGTATGGCAGTATCCGACTCCCGATCAACGATAATCTGCGGCTTACCATCGCGCAAGGTTTCTGCGCTCGATGGGTAAACCAAATCGCCTGGATTGGCAGAAGCGCGTCGTGGACTGATTACCGGTCCACCACCATACATCCTGATGCTCGCAGACGACTGGGAACACGCGATGGTTGACCACTGTGAAGAATGCGCAGTGACATCACTGCGGGCTTTGCTCGCACGTTCGAGCAAGTGAAGGGATGATAACTGTCCCTGACGGTGTTTTGGTGAGTCCCAGCCCTCGCCTTCTAGTTGGCCAGTTGGGGAATAAATGGTGATTCCTGCCCGTGTAGGTGTCACGGGAAACTGGACTGGATAATTTCCGCCGCGTTGTTGTGATGTAAGTCTTATCCATGGCAACACGGATCCTTCCACGCGCGCATGTGCAGACTGCGGGATGGATATATGCGGAAGTATGGGTTTGTGATCCATGGACTTGCTAGCATTGAACACTGCGCATTCAGTAGCCGCGTCCTCTTTGCCATATGACTGTGTACGATGCATGTTTTGCTGGTCAACACCTAGAAGCTCGAATTTGTCATGCTCGTGTCCTTGACTGAGCATGGACTCAGGGTACTTACCAGTAATACCGGGGGGCAAGTCGGGGGTTGGTTCAAGGTCCAAGGTAGTCTGCACAGACTGGCGCCGAGTATTGCTCTTTGAGGGGCTAGCATTAGTGCGGGGTACAAGCACTTCTGTAGATGTGTTCTGGCCAGATTGTCCCCTCGATTCATCTGCATGGAATGCCCGTTCGGGAGGAGGGAGCGCAGAAAAGCGTATGGACAAGATCTGCGGCTCGTCAACTTCATCGTGTATTGTTACACCTCGGTCTGCCTCGCCCCTTTCCACATCCTTTTCAATTGCGGAGGACTCGCGATTCAGGTCTGAGACTTGTGAGGACCGTATGCCCATGCGTCGATTGGCTATGAGCGAGTGGGAGGTCGATAAAGGCTTGCCACGACGCCACAAGACCAGCTCCTTGTTGAGGAATTCAAAGTTCTCATTTTCGTCCATTCTGTGTATCGAGTATTAGCAAACTGAGAAAATGTGGTGCCAAGGAAACCCACCCCTTCAAACTTCCGATAATTATGCAAACCCTGCCCATCAGTCGTAGGATCCTTCTGGAAAGCGGAACAGCAAAGCCACCCCCTGCAAATCCAACGATGGTTTCTACAGCTCCTACCTTGATACCAAAAGCAATCCATCCAGTGCCATTGAAAAAATGGCGTTCGTCAGTATCAGTGATGTCGATACGCCGTTGATCGGAAAGGGCTGCAAAGAGCCGGTACAACGCGAGGAAGGCTGTTAGACACTGATAATTTGAATACAGTGCGAGTGACAGCTGGCCGAGACTCAGCCAGAGTGATTCACTCTTGTTGGTGAAGTCAATCATGAGCGGGGCCTGCGGAAAAGATAAATTCTCTGACGACACATCAGTCAAGAATAACACAAAAGAATTAAATCTCTCACGGATAGAGATTCCGAGCGATGCCACAAAATCCGACACTACAAGCACAGGAATAAAACCAGTGAAGAAATATTTAGCTGCAGGCTGGAGGCGGCGAGGGAGGTAGGGGATAAAGTCTCTACGACTCAGCCAAAGTAGATAAGAAGTGTATGACAGCATAGGAACAAAAGAGACAGATCCTGTAGTATTGGAAGTGTAGGTGTATGTCTCAGCGTTCAGGCTCCTTGGCGCACATGATCACATACCAAGGAATAGTTCGGCCATTCTAGAAGTGGTGACTGAATTCCGCGCAGCGGGTATTACATGCGATAAAAGGTCGACCAGCGCCAAGATAAAATACAAAACACCGTCTGCGGCCAGCAATAGGTGCGCCCTACATGTAAAGTCATTAGCTGATCAATGTGACAGATGATGATGTATATTGAGGGCACCGTCGCGAGGAACGGCGCAGAAACGTTGAGCTCAATGCCCAAGCTTTGTAGTAGAAAGTAAATCTAACGCACCTGCTCGATTTCCAAGTCATATAAATATAGAACACGCAGAAAAAGAGCTCGATAACAGGGGCTATGGCAAGGGCTTGAATTTGAACGAGATTCAAAGGAATGCAGCGAAGATTTTCTGCAGGAAGCAGACAACCCACAGAGCCCGATGATGAACTCATGCTAGCGAACGGTTGCTCAAGAAGGATTCTAAGAACTATAACCTTGTGGGGAATGAGTAAGGATTGTGGACAGCTAACGAGTATCAGCTGGAGTTGGCTGGAGGAGAATGAGAACGAATGATAAAATCAAAGCAGTATTTACTGCGAGAGCGGCACTGTGGGAGGCTCAGCCTATGTATCTGTCTAGATGATTGGGGGATACAAGAGTTATATACTTATCATTGGACGACCTTTAAATGATAGATATGATCTTCCATCATGATCTGAGATCGCAGTGACAACTTGCAACTGACTAGAATTACAACCGGATATTAGATTTCCACGTGGCAGGTGTGATTCGATGGCGCCGATTGCCCTGTTTGCACAATTGACCTTCGTCTCGAGATACCCGTATACAATGGGGGTGAGACACTCAGGCTGAATGCAGGTGATATCCACCACCGGGACCCCTTCAGCCCACATCACTAATGTTATCAATTCCTTGGCGTCATCGGGTACCAGGCAAATCCCAGTCTAGGTTGGTGCTGAGCGCTGAGTTCCGTGGATTCGGTTGCAAATCCATTTAGAAGAGCCCCAGCTACATATGTGTTATGTATAACTCACAGAGTTGTATGAATGTTCGAATGTGCATCCACTGTACCGGTGACGATATGTAGCACCTAGGAAACAGAGTCGAATACAAACACCGCTGGTGATTTCCGAAGCGACCCGAACGCCAGCAAACGTCTGGTTCGAGACCACTACTAGTACTACCAGACCCAGTCCATGCACTAAGTTGCAGCTTCGCTTACGACTTTACATGTACCAAAATTTGCCTCTATTTGCTTCAGTGCGTGCGAGAAAGAGATGATGTAAAGAAACAATGTATTGACACGATGGTTAACATGTGTACTAACGTTTGATTCCGCGAAAGTAATTCGCCTTACTCGACTTCCTTGTGCGCGCTCCGCCTGGGCTCCACTGCTCTCCACTGCTCCCTGTCAGTGTGTGCTCACCCACGTGTCTCGATCCACTATTTTCCATTTACAATGCGAAAAATACCTACTGACACGGATCGGCGGAGAGCGCTAGCAACCAGACAAACAATTTAATGGTGGATGAATTTGTCTTTAATTTGTCTGTAAAAAATAACACTGAGTTCAAGTAACCCTTACCCTCTAGGATATGCAACTCACTGCCGTATCAGATTTTGTTCTAATCTCTGCCTCTGGACATTTGAAAGGGATATTCTGCAAAAAGCTGTTCTCAACTTCCGCACTGATCCTCCGAAGGTAAACAGATTGTTTGTTAGATATATGCAAGCCATCAGTGTACCTAGTGTGTGACATTGACTGAACCGTAACAGAATTGCACCTGCTCTTTGATTTTTTCGCAAGTTTGTGCTTGCGTACAATTGGACTGGTGGCGTTCCAACAAAGACTAGTTGCAACATAGAAACAATAACGGTCCAGTCACTGCAAGAATACGAGGGTAAAAGGAATTACAGATGCGAACGATGTGCTGTCGCATCGAGACCTTGTACTATCTTAAATATAGTAGTCTCGGATTATCCCAAATGAATGAAACTCACCAGGTGACCAGCACAATCCTGAGAAAGAATTTACTGCAGATTGCACTTCCGACTCCAAAACAGAGCAACCGAAGATCATAGACTGTATCAGTGCTGTCATCACTGAATTTCACTTGGCCTGATATGACCTTCAACCAATGCTGTTCGGCCGTGACATACCAGTGTATTGGTCTATCAAGCGCACGTGATAATATCATATTCTCCTTCCATGCAGCACTTGATTATGATATGCCAATATAGCTGATGAAATTCTAGCGCTTGGCGATCACAGTAACAATAAGTCAAACCCAGAGTTTTTGAACAGAAACGTGGTGCTCCCTTGGTGCTCCAAGAAATTCAAAATCATCTGGTGCAGGAGAAGATTCAATTCCTGTAAAATATGATCGAGCAGCGAAACGAAACATTAAAGTTTGACAATACCATATTTGTTTCTCCGCAGTGTGCCATCATCATTATCGTCATATTTGCGGCCGCAACAGCAGAAAGGATGATTAGATCCATGCGCAAGAGAACACACGATGGACGCACTCCACGATCACAAATGGAACGATGCGATTTGACACTATCAGGTATATCCGAATCGACGTCGTCAATTTTTTTTGACCAAGCCATAAATTCCCACGAATACATTTGAGGATTGAAGCGTTCTGGACGTCCATGGATCCAAGTACTTTCAATCATAAGTGTTGGTGACCCCCGGGCCAGTGCGCATATGTCATGGTGGTGAGCACTGTACCAGTTGCATCAAGCAAACTGATATCATCGAGCCCTTTCAGAAAATATCTGTTCTCCAACATGCTCCTTCAGTACACCTACCTGCACGTCCTGGAGACCCTACGCCTACCTCCCGCAATCTCGATCCCTTGATGCACCCATTTTCTCGCGCTCGTGAACGAAATCGTGCTTTGAATGCTGCCAAGATGGACAGGTTGTTTGCGAAGCCCTTCGTAGGGGCTCTCGAGGGTCACATAGACGCGGTCGAGGTATTGTGCAAAAAACCTGGGTCATTGAGTGCTGTTGCTAGCGGTAGCTGGGATGGAGGTGCGTTGAAAAATCGACTTGGTTGTACAAAAAAAATTCACTTCTCACAGGTGTAATTTTGCATAACGTTTCCGAGCGCAAACACATCCGTCGAATACAAGGTGCTCATAAGGGCAAAGTGTCGGGCCTTTGCTTTGCTCAAGACGACCGGCTACTGAGCTGCAGTGTGGACAGCAAAATCAAACTTTGGGACGCGAGCCCACAAGATGATATAACAGTCAGTTTCTCTGTTGGTAACAATTTTTTTTTGTGTATCTATCTCAGTCCATCTAGGAGCAGCGACCGTTGAACGAGTATCCTGGGAAATCACCATTCAAGTACGCTACTTAGCCACCCTAAGATCTACATCTGATTAACACGTCACATCACACAGCTCAATAGACCACCATCGTTCGGATCCACTTTTTGCTACAGCTTCAAACATTGTTCAAATATGGGACGAAACGAAGTGGGCGCCGTCCATCTCTATGATCATATCTCAGCTGACTTGACATCCAGGAGCGCCGCAATATCCAACTTAACGTTCCCCACATCCACCGAGACCATCACATCTGTGCGATTCAATTTGAGTGAAACAAGCGTACTTGGTAGCATTGGCTCAGACCGAACTTTCACCCTCTACGATATTCGCACAGGAAAGGCAGAGCGTCGTGTTGTCATGCAAATGAGCTCAAATGCACTTGCATGGTCACCAACTTTTCCAACGAATGTCTTGCTCGCATCTGAGGATCACAACCTTTATACGTTTGATGTCAGGCAACTGAAAACTCCCACTCACATCTACAAAGGACATGTTGCAGCAGTTATGAGCTGTGATTGGAGCCCGACTGGATTGGAATTTGTTAGCGGTGGATGGGATCGGACAGTAAGAATATGGAAGGAAGGTCATGGCACGGGACCAGAAGTGTATCATACTAAACGAATGCAAAGGTAAGCCAATGTATTTCCGCCGGTCGGCTTGTTTACACTCTACACAAAGGGTCTCTTCATCTTTATTCACTGCCGATGCACGCTTTGTGCTGACGGGCTCCGACGATGGTAATATACGGATATGGAAAGCCAAAGCATCAGAAAAGCTTGGTATCATCACAGCCCGGGAACGCGCCGCAATCGAATACCGGGATACCTTGAAAGACCGATGGAAGCACGACAACGAAGTTGGCAGGATTCAACGGTAAACATCATTCTGCTCGGTTTACCTCGTGCTCACTAGTAGCACAGCAACCGACACTTGCCAAAGCCAGTCTACCAGGCTGCGAAGCTCAAACGCACTATGCTCGATGCACGTGCCGTCAAGGAAGAACGTCGGCGGAAACATACGCGTGCCGGGGAGAGCAAACCGAACGCAGAACGCAAAAAGGTGGTTATTGTGGAGCAGACTTGATTGCGCACTCGACGTTAGCCTATACTTACACTTTGACATCGTATCGTAATATGCAACAGCGCAATTCCACCAACATGTGCTGCAGCTGCCAATCACCGCAACTAGCGATTTACAAGTAGTTCGTAGCGGACCTTGCAGCAAATTTATTAAAGTTAGTATCCATCTTGCTTAAGTTGTGCTCGAGTATCCGAGACTGCCATGGAAGCGGTGCGTAATGAGTATTAGACCAAGGCGCTGGTGAAGCTACAAAAGTTGCCGCGGATGTTTAGGCCAATTTTGTGGGAAGATGGTACTATAAACAACAGCTGCCATTCAAATTCATTTTCCATATAACATAGAGTGGCCAGCCTGTTTCCGTACTACATCAATACCATGGTAAATTGGTAATGCTGTTTCATATCAAAAACTTTCAGTTGGTCGCTACATAGCTGTCTTTGAACAAGTATTCCTTGGAGTCTCCATGAACACTCAGAAACCCATTTATGTGCCTGCAGATTTGGGCCACCTAGGCTCCAACAGTACTAGTAAGGGCCAGGTCTCGCATGACGAGTACTTCTACTTTCCTCCCCCACACGCAGCCAGTTTCTGACTAGGGTGCAAACTTCACAGAAAACACCAATTTGCCAGAGTCCGCAACTCTCGCATGAGTCGAATTCTTTCTTTTCGTCATAACCTCCGTCGAATCAATAATAAACGTTTGCCACCAGAGTTGCTTCTATTAATTTTTGAGCATGTTTATGCAGATAGCATGTCGGACGGAGAGTGGATTGCGTGTAGCTCGCAGTCTCGCACGCACTTCCCGTTTGCTCCTGCGGCCGTATGCAAGGCTTGGAGAGATGTTCTTGCGTCGGTGCCGAGGTTCTGGACACGTATCATCATCAATCTTGACACCACAAAGCTTTCAGATGTCGACACATACCTTCATCTCTCTCGAAGGCTCGCTTTCGAAATCACCGTTACGCGAGACCAACGAATCATTTCTCATGCTCGCACTAATAATGATGACGAGGGCGCCCAAGCAGCCGCAGTCATGACGCGGATTGTTCCCCATTTATATCGCTGCAGGTCTTTATGTTTTGAGCTCCTTCGCAGCTCCTCCTTGCCTGCTCTTCGCCATCTGAACGTCCATGCACATCTTCTTGAGCGGCTGAAGCTGCAGTGTGGGATCGATGATGGCGAGCATCCACTCGTAGGCAGTGAAGTTCCTGAGAAGTGGTGCTTCTATGCTCCAGCACTTCGGCACCTCTTTCTTAATGGGCGCAATTTCCGTGACGCTTGCGCCACTGGCTGGGTCGAACGACTTCCAGACCTAAAGGACCTATTCGTTTCGCGCTATTCCGGTGGCAAATACCGAACAGGAGAGTTGCACCTGCACGACATTTTGCTCGTCGTTGACAGACTTCATCGCTGGTTTGGAACACTTCAGAAGCTAACTCTTCAAGATATCTCATTTGATGGCATCCTCACGCAGCCGGATGGCTACGACATTGAGATCGAAGCTCTGAGCTTGCGGTCCATTAGCCTCTCGACGGTCCGTGCCATCTTCATGTCTAAGACCGGACCAGCTCCACGCCTTGTGCATATCAAGCACGAGCTCTCACCCTCTGCATATCACATTCGCTTGACTCAAGCTGACACCCTCGTGTTGGAAGGTCCCTTCTCACGCATGGCAGAGGCTATCAACATCTGGGACGGCAATTGTCTTTCCATCAAATGCTGTCCCACTTTTGACGATTGCACCATCCGTGACATTTATCGTTCGTGGAATCCAAACAAACTCACGTCTCCAAGTTGGTCCCGATTAGAGATAGAAAATTGCATAGGGTTCACCGCATATGCGCTTCTGGCCTTGATCGATGCACGCGACGATGCGGTGCAACGAGCGCGGGATAGAGATCCCACATCACAGGCCCCTTTCAACAACTTGCAGGTTTTGCAGGTACGCGGTGGACCTCCTATCTCGCTAGCGGACGCAGAGGCATTCAAAGAGAAGTTACTGAACTTCGAGTGGCATGAAGCAGTCAGAGGTATAACACATAGGTATGCGAAGGCTTCACATGTCACCGTTAACACACCCTGAGGGCGGGTGTGTTCCTTTTTTACTGTAATTCATCTCAGGAACTTCACATTGTTTCATTCAATGAGCTACTATGTAGGATATGGGGTACCAGGGAAGTATATCGATAATTAGGATACAATATATATGGATTGATCTCGATGGCAGATTACCCTCCACTCGAATTCAATTGTACAAGAGACTCTGGATACTCGTAATAATGTGCAGTAGTAATCATTCGATGTTGCAGTTGACGATATATCACCTTACAGATCTCTTGGATGATGTATTCCGATGGGTGATTTCTAACACCTCGTCGAATCAATATATACTCTGCTCAGGACAGATGTGTGCTAGAGCAAAGTATGTAACTCATCGCAAGTACCAACTGTTTGTTGTTGTACAAAAGCTAAAATTGTCATTAATATTGATAGACACGTTCAATTTGCGTTCAATTGTTCAATGGATACGTATTGTGTGGATGCCCGTGATTCTTCATTTCAGGACACGGCTTCCACATTTGACGAGTTCAAGACATTAATCACGACAACGGGCAGATTAGCCACGTCCACGGACCGTATCTATCTATGGAGAACTCAATTAAGAGGGTCTCCGACGTAGCCCTGGTGGAACTGTCTAATTACAGTACAGTGCAGCTCGATGGCGACAACTGTTCCTTCAAAACACCCATGCCTGTATATATGGGTGGCCAAGCTGTACACTGTTGCTAACTCGAGCGACGTCTTGTAGATGGCGGGGCGTGCAATGCAACAAAAACGAAACTCGAGGTCTGGGAAACAGTAAGCAGGCCGCAAACCCTTCTATTCTTGCCACATTTACAGTTGTCAGGATCCATCGGTGAGGCTGAGCGCTGAGCTATGAATAGGTAAATGGATATGTTACGCTATTGCAGCTTTACAGTCTCCTGAACACCTTATCACTTTAATCATGTCTTCGAGAATCGCATGACACTTCCCGATGCTAAAGAGGTCACTATGCTGCGAGGAGTCAAGACATCCAAAAGGATCACTTTCGGCCGCGGCTATTGTTGTGCATCAAACGCGCCTAGTGGTCGTCATCGTCTCGCTGCACGATAACGGATATAGACCACATAGACAAGTCAGAACGTGATAAATTTAGTCGTCCATCCTGTCCCCTGTTTCGGGGCAAACGATATGGCCTCCGTGTCTTCTTCGCCCCGGTCTTTGGGCTATGTTTATCTGGTGCGTTATACGCCGCCCGTCATTCGTCTCGGTGAGTTGCTGATTATACATCGTGGGGACTGGGTTGTTATGATTCCTAGTGGACGTATTCGTGTGCGCATGGAAAACTTGAACGTTCAAGATGCAAATTTGCTTGATTGCAACAGGACAAGGTAAAAGATGGCTTTGGGATCATACATGTGTACCTATCATGAGATGATGGAACGGTCAACAGGTCTCCTCAGATAGGTGGTATCGGCAAGCGAGCTCAACAGAGTTCGAACTTGCAGAAATTGCGAATGATATTTTTATCCATAGAGTACGTTCAAAATGTAGTCGTTCGCAATGTTATGTTACCGAGCCCGCGCGTCTATTTCAGACAAATGGGTCCTTTTGATCTTGATGCTGATACCTTACGACAACGTACCATGACGTTGTATTAGCTTTATGGGGACTGCTGTAACAGTTGCCACACCTCCTACGCGTTTCGTGATGCAGTGCCGCTGCACCTCGTCTGAAAACTGTGCTCTTTAAAGACATCAACCTGCGGAACACCAAGGTAGTAATTTGCCAAATAGGTCGTTGAAAGTGGACCACTTGGTTAATTTGGGTTTGCAGCTGTGTCGTGACTGTTTCTTGAATTTTAGCTCCTGATAATGCTACCAGGACCCACCAGGGGATTCTCATGCCTGATGCGTCGGCTTCGTCAAAGACCTGTGCGTTCAAATCACGACGGTAATCCATCTGGTTTGATTGAGACCACCTATAGTCTTATCAAATATCTGTCAGTCACCTCAGGCTCGACCTAGGTAGTAATGCAGTGCGGTGACAAGTCATGATGGAGTTATCTGGACAGCCTACTTCATCAATTTTGATTGAATGGTGATGAAGCTCTGTTGCAATAATGATGGGCTTGATCAAGACGAAGTACGGGAGCACTAGAAAGAAACTACCAAGGCATGCCGAGGAATAGGATGGGGACGATAACGTTTCCTGTTAAGGTCCGATGATGTTTGACAATACTAGTAGTACCCGAAATACATGTCATGAGACGCAGTACAGGAACACAGCCAGATGCCGCTACTTATCTGATAGGGTGAGGCAAGGGGGCGCAGCCTTGATGATGGGAACACAGGTTCTAGCTGATACGGACTCTTTCGACTAGGCGTTGGGTAGTAACCAACTGTAGCCATTGTGATTAACGACATCACCCGTGGGAATGACTGTTGTCAGTGTTAAGAAACAATGTGCATAAATTGCCTTGTCGTACCTTCTAATCTCACCGTTGCCCCCATCATACATATTCCTTTTCTACAGCAGGCAGGTCCTCTCTTTTGTTATTCGCGCAGGTCGTTCTTTGTATCATTCAACTATTTGACCGGAACAACTCATGTCCTTCAAACGGTCCTCCGGTCTTGATTTCAAAGATCGCAACCCATTCAGAGATCAAGATCCCTTCGTCGACGTCGATGGTGCAGGCGACTATACACTGAATTCCATACCACCCAGCCACCTCCAGCGCAACAAAGCAGAGCGCCTTCGCCTTCAGGGTATCCAGCAACCTCTTCCAAATGCTGGCATTGGCGCACCAAAAGTTCCCGATGATCCTGCTACTCTCGGTCAAAAGTTTGACAGGTGGATGATCAATGAGGGCGGAAAGCGCCTCTTTTTCTCTGCTTGGATCTTTTTCCACATGCTCGTTATTGCATTCGGGTTTATGAACTACCAGCTCAGTGACGACCTCACTGGAGCTCGCGCAACTTTTGGTATCACCTACGGTAAGCATTCAGATATGTCGTATAGGTCCCCTTCCTCTAATATTACCATAGCTATCGCTCGAGCTGCAGCACTTGTACTACACACCGATGTCATCTTTATTCTCTTACCTGTCTGCCGAAACTTCATCTCCCTGCTTCGCAGAACACCCCTTAATTCGTTCATCCCATTCGACAAGAACATAACATTCCACAAGGCAACAGCCTGGTCCATGGTTGTCTTTACTCTCATCCACATCGGTGCTCACATGCATAACTTTTACGAGCTTGCCCTTGCTGATCCAAATGCAAATACAACTGGCAAGCGTGTGCTCGTTTTCTTGCAAGCAAATTTTGCCACCGGCCCCGGTGCCACAGGTTGGATTATGACCGCTGCATTGGGTATCATGGTCTGGTTTGCCATGGAGAAAAGGCGCCGTGCCAATTTTGAGAGGTTTTGGTACACACACCATCTGTTTGTCGTCTTCTTCCTCGCCTGGCAGTTCCATGGTATGTGGTGCATGATCAAGCCGGACAGAGAACCATTCTGTTCCTTCAACTCTATTGGTGTCTTCTGGGTACGTGAACTTTGACCAGCCAATTTTGTGCCATCCCATAACAACGGCTTCAGCGATACTGGCTCATCGGTGGTCTCATCTGGACATACGAGCGGATTTTGCGTGAAGTTCGCTCACGTCACAAGACTTATATCTCCAAGGTCATACAACACCCATCCAAAGTCATTGAAATCCAAATCAAAAAGGAGAAGACTACTACGCGGGCAGGGCAATATATCTTCATATCTTGCCCAGAGATCTCCTACTTCCAGTGGCATCCCTTCACCCTTACGAGGTAAGTCAGCCCCCTAATCGGTTTTACGAGTACAGGCTTATAATACCACAGCGCTCCTGAGGAAGATTATATTTCGGTACACATCCGTGTCGTCGGTGACTTCACCACTGCGCTCGCCAAGGCTGTCGGCTGCAACTTCGACTCTAAGGATTCGAAGGATGTCGACGCCAGTGGTGGAAAGGTCATTGGCACGAACACAAATCCGCCGCTCAACCGGGTGCTCCCTCGCATCATGGTTGACGGTCCGTTCGGTAGTGCCAGCGAGGACTTCTTAAATTACGAGACTGTCCTCCTTGTTGGTGCTGGTATTGGCGTCACGCCCTTTGCTTCGTGCGTATCACATTCCTCATTTACTTGACGACATCATTCACCATGTTTATTCAGCATTCTGAAGTCGATCTGGTACCGCATGAACAACCTGAACAACTCCAAGCCAACCCGACTTTCCAAGGTCTACTTCACTTGGGTCATCCGCGACTTTGGCAGCGCCGAGTGGTTCCACTCGCTACTGCAAGCTATCGAAGAGCAGGACACATCAAACCGAATCGAAATCAACATCTACCTCACTGCAAAGATCAAAGAGGACGACATGAACAACATCATAGTGCGCGGTACCCATTTTCTCAGTGGTTTCTGTACTAATTGTATTTTTCTTAGGTCCAAGATGTCGGTGCAGAGAAAGACGCTATCACTTCTTTGCGTGCTCCCACTCATTTCGGCAGGCCAAACTGGGACAGGGTGTTCGGTTCTATGGTTGAAAAGCACCCCGAAACTGATGTTGGCGTGGTTCGTACCCGTCGTTACCTTTCAACTCATTCGCTCACCAGTCTTTTTCTAGTTCTTCTGTGGCCCCCCAGTTCTCTCAAGACAGCTCCACCAGATGTCCAACAAGTACTCAAATCCCAGAGGCACGCGTTTCTTCTTTGGCAAAGGTGCGTTTTTACTTTCCCTCCGTTATCAGGCCCAGCTAACTTTTGCGCAGAGAATTTTTAGGATGGTTGGTTACTCAGGATACGGTGCTGCTACATACTGTAGTTGTGTCGCTTTTGTTCGTTGTATCTATATGTAATTTTATGGATATGAATGACCAGGACATGAAAATGTAAGGGATTACCACTAGCTGGGAGTCCTGACTCTCGCGTTTGTAGAGGATCCAGTCTTTGTCGAATGGGTTCACCAACAATCTCATGACTCAGGAAACCAAGTACCGAGCAAATCATAATTTTCAATCATGTCGATGAGAGCAAGGCCGGTAAATACAGTGAAAGAGTGCTTGTGCGGGGCGGTATAAATACTGTGGCGAGACCTTGAAATCACGGCGCGCACGCACATTTGTGACCAGCTGCACATGGCACGTCATGTATAAAAAACTGGAGTTCGGCGACCAGCAAGACAACCGCTTACTCATTCAACCTTCACTGTGGCAGGCAACGTCAAATATTGTAGCCCACATCATGGTTGGATTCAGCTCGGTGCTGCAAAGTCTATATAGACAAAATTATCAGTTACTAGTAAATTCAAGTTTTTTGATCTGCGTTCAAACGTTCAAGCTCAAGTTGTAATGGTGAAAAATATTTCTGCATGCACGTTTTTGCTAGATAGGGCGCATGGTCTACCATGTCTAAGTCGATACACAATTCGAATGAGCTACACACTAATCATGTGGTACAGTGGAGTGAAGGACTGGCGCAACCGAGCGCCGCTACGATATAGACGATCTTTCCACGGCGATAACCAACCCGTAGGCGGCAGCGGCAGCGAATCCACCAACAGCCATCGTACTGACTGCTCCCCAAATATATCCCCAGACATTCCTTGCTGCCCCCGTGACTCGAGCTTTAACAGTACCAAATATGAGAAGAACTATCCCAGTAATTATGCAAGAAATCTTCAGTGCATCAAGTGCTGTAGCAATGAAGAAATATGGGAGAAGGGGGATGATACCACCACAGAGGTATCCCATGCCGATGGTGAACGCAGAGATGTATAGTCGGCGCGTCGGAATTTCCTCTGAACAAGTAAAAGGCAGACAATCAGAACCACGTCCAACGCAAGAATGATGACAAAATACACATACCCATACCCTCTCCAAATTTCAGTAAGAAAGGTGTTAGCCCATGTTCGCTCTTCATCCCCCGCAATTGTCTCTCCTCATCGGCAGGTATGGGTGTACTTCCGTCAAACCCAGACGCATCCTCTGCTTTGCGCAGGCAATTTGCGACAGCCTGGGAGGCCGCTTCGTCGACACCGACGGGACCCAAAACAGCGTGTACCTCTCTCTCCATTTCTCCAATGCAACTCCGCATCACGCGTGAGTAGGTGTGACGCCGCATGAACAGAAAATGGTCCCGCTCAGCCTGGGATGCAAGGAAGCCACCTATTCCCATAGATATGGCACCGGCGATGAGTTCTGCAAGGCCGCCGACAACGACAATTCTTGAAGTCCCCAAGCCAGACAGACCAGCTGTCAGCGCAAATGGAACAGTCAGGCCATCCGACAATCCAATGATGCTATAAGAAGGGGTACAAAATATGTCAGTCATTTGTGAGGAACGCGCAGACAGAAGGTCGCGAGCTGGTAAGGGGTAAACTCACATGTCGCGGATAACGTCAGGATCTATAAGAGTTCTATCGTCTTCGCCCTTGAGTTCCTTGCAACAAATACCATCTTGGCGACCAAGTCTATCACATTTTTCGTTGAGCGTAGGACTCAAGGTTCTGTTGGATTCCAGTGACCACACTGGTGGGGATTTGTTGGTTGAACTGCCAGGCAGGGCATCTCTGTCCGGTAGTGGAACCGCCGTGCTGGTAGACACATGGTTAGTTGAGGTCATGGCTGGTTGAAGAATGGATAGCCAACGAAAGTAGTGAAGAATTATTCAGGAGCGGAGGGAGCTTATATATGATATCATGGCAGGCATGAGGAACCAATTATTAGAGTTCAGAAATTGCACTGGACAAAGGCTGGGCTGAGGCTGGGGGCAGCATTGAGTGAACGTTCCCCGTAAGTTGGGGTCAGATGACGTTGGCCAATCAAATCGTGGCTATTTGACACTTGTCTGCCTGAGGAGCGCATTCATCGGCGATCATCATTCCATGCTGCAAAATAGAGCTCGCTAGAAATTCCTTGGATCCCCCTCCGCGGCAGTTGTATCTCAACAATTGCAGCGCGTCACGCGGAGTTGCTACAGACTTGAGTATATATCCCACGTCAGTACTTGGGAAGATCTCCATTCCCACATTAGTGGGAATTGAGGCTTTTGTCGGAGACTCGGATCTCAATGGGAATTCCCTACCCTTTCAAAAAATTAACACAGCTATGATGCGGACCATGGCATGGTTCGTCCAGTCTTTACTGTGACCTGGAGTCTATCGTCTCTACAGCCAAAGTCTGCACTTTGGCCACGCCTGTTCTGCGTGGGGTTGCACTGCGAGTTGGAGTTAAAATATCAGATGCGCGAAATAAGGAATGTAGTTTCAATTTAATCATGTCCTCGGAGTATCTTCACTTTTAAACGCAGAGCTTCAAGCTTCAAGTGACAAGTCAGATGATGCCCTCTTCAAGAGTCTCTTGACGAAGCCTATCCCAAGTAGTTGCTGCACAAAGACACGTGGCACTTTGCTCGCTCCTGAGTTTCACAACTTGTATAGCTTTCAGGTAGTCAATGTTCTACGTACTCTCCTTGTCATCAGCGCATCTCTTACTGTCAATTCAGCGGCTATGCGGGCCTCCAAAGCCATGTCTTCATCGTGGAATTCGGCATCTGTTGATGATGTTGCTCATCGTTTAGAGAAGCTGAACCGCACCGACCTCCAGGTATCTGTCATTTTACTCCATGCCATCATACACTCTACAACAGGGAGTCGGTGACTGGCACTTTCCAGCGCCGCTATAGTTACGATCCAATGCAATTGTCGAAAATTTCCAATTTGCTACTCCTCATTCGACATCGTCAGTCATTAGTAACTGTGACACACTGGAACTTCCTCGCTGTCCCGTCGGTATGCGATGTTTTGGCGAATCGTGAAATGGGTCCGGGCCTGTTCCTGTCAGTTTGCCAGGACCCCATTATCCACCCCTAACGACGCTGACGTGACCCGCGGAGTTACAGATAGATATCTGTGGTGGTGTGAAAGATATCACCAGCTCTCTCAGACCCAGCGCAAATGATGCTAAGCATCATTTTTACGGAAAGCCTCATACGGAAAGCCCCCAGGTAAAGAATGATCTATATCCACTACTGTCTCCTATCATCTCATATCGTGTAACAGAGAGTGTACACATATGATCCTTTCAAAGAGACTATTGTGTGTGCACGCATATTTGAAATTCTTGTAGGTTTTTGTGGACGCAGGATAAAGCCTATTTGCGTCTCTATCACGAAAACGCTTAAATGACTATCATGTGTTTATGCCCAAAGACCATCAAACCGCTTCGACGCACACGACCTTTCTGGAATCTCAGATTTACACAACTTTATGTTCGACGTGAGTCTTTGTTGTTGATCAAGTGTCTTGTGATACTCTATCTTCCAATTGATCGATCAATGTTGGGAGCCTGAGAGACAGAACTCTGCGAAATGCCAAATCTTTTTTTGAGCGGACTCAGCAAATGACAGTGTGGGCAAGCATAGAAATGACTTTTGAATGTACGTGATCTGTATATCTATGAAAGCATATCACTGACCCTTGCCTGAGAATCTTTAATGACCTGGCCATTCAGTACTGCTCTTTGGCAACTGATATTCCACGTCGTGGTGGTGCGGAGATTTTGAGGCGCAGTAACAGCACCTTCGACTGTACCCTATTTTGAGATCAAGATTGGTATTCAACCTCATTTACTCCATTTTAACTGGCACTCACATGATGCGTTGCCGAGCGTATAATGAAGTCCGAAAAAATGTTATTCCCTAACAGAGTTGAAAACGTCACGAAGCCGAGGTGTTCAGGAGTTGGATCAAAACTTTTATAATTGTTTGGCGCCATGACATTAGGCATCAATGCATCACTGGTAGCGTACGGTAGTCAGCCGATGAAAATTGTTCGTCATTCATCCAATCCGTATTCAGCCATTGGTTGGCGGAAATGCATCAAAGGTTTGTCAAAGAATCGATACCAGTGGCAAAATTGAATTACTCACACCGGCTATTTAATAGCGAGTGTCAATGTTCCCCAAGTAACTTAACACTTACTACTAGTTACGGTACCGTCGAAAATGCCGCGGCGCACACGAAGGCAAGTAGAAGTGCAGAATCTATAGCTAATTATGCTTAACTACAGGTTAAAAACGACGAGCACAGACTCATTTGCGTTGTCGACAACGGCTCGCAAAGCATGACTCCAAACAATTTGAGTTACGGTTTGTCTGACGCCATTCTCCAGGATGAAAACTTACTGGTCACATCAGGGAAACGTAATTTGCTACAGAGCGCTGCGGAGTGCTCTGTAGCACTCTGTAGCACAATCAAACCCGCTGATGGTTTTCCCAGCTTCAGGGTTCTCCGACTGCTACTCTACTACCTCCATGAAATCTGACTCCGACTCAGAGTCATTGACTTCCTCTACACACCCTAGCATCGGAAAAATATGCTCATGCTGCGATAGTCACGCGTCGCACCTGTCCGTGTCGAAAATAAGTCTGATTAGTCACAGGTCATAATGAGGACGATCATGTCACAATGTTATGGTTATGAACAGAAGCAAAATGTGCCTCCGTTACCCGCCGCTGCCCCCAGATTTACCGAGACGACGGATCTACCTTAATTACACGCAAACATGTGGTTACTCGCCGTGGTGGTACCAAAATTGGTGTGAGTACAACGTGTTTATCTTTTCTTCCATTTTCCCTCGTTCTAACGCCACTTGGATATCTGGCTCGCAGTCAGTGTCCTCTATGACCCCAATATCCACCGCAAACTCCATGCTCTCCGAGTCTGCGTCAGCCTTGGGATATCAGCTGGTGATTCAGAGTTCATTCAAAACTGCAGATTATCGACTTTGAGATTCCTCAACATCTCTTGTACAGCATAACTTGACAGGCTTTCGTACGTGGCTACATAATGGAATAATTTACTCACCTTCTTTACTATTGTTTATTAACTGTTGTGAAAGCAACCCATAACATGCACAACAGGCGGCACTCCTTGTCGTAGTGATGCAAGACAGTGTTATGATTGTGGGTTTAGTAGTGATGCACTGTTAGTGCTACAATTCTAGGCCCACCAGTGTGTTGCATCACTGGCGCACTGTGATGTCTTATAGTGATTCTAGGTGATGCATTTCGATATGTGTTGTGATAAAAATCATGTATCGCCAATCGCCACCAACGCCTTTGGTTCTCATAGCCACCCACCCATTCGTTCTTGCGACCAGTGCTGCTGGCCACCTACTGGCGCCCTTCGTTCACCTTCTCGTGGCCACCTGCCCTTCTCTCTTACCCTCTTACCCTTCACTCCTGCAGCTGCATTTTACTGCTCATTCGCATAGTGTGGTGCCCCTTGTCGAGTTCCGAGCGATCTGGGACAGAGGTTAAGGAAGCCGATGGATCCGATGAGATAGGTACGAGCGGGTGAAGGAAGTCCGAGCGCATGACGCAGTGCGGCCAATAGGCTGCGCCCTGCAATATATATATGTCAGAAAACTTCCTCTTTTTGTTCCTTACTTACCTCGTATAAGAGAAGCGTCCATTTGACGCACACATCTCAGTTGTTCTTGAAACTGAGATGTGAGTAGCTAAAAACATCTATGTCAGCATTAGCTGACCAAAACCATAGTGTACCTTTGTAAAGGTATGCCAATATACTCAGTTGTTCTTGAAACTGAGATTGTACCTTTGTAAAGCTCCCTCTCTCTTCATTTGCTTGCCTGTCATCATGGCACCCCTTAGGTTTCCATCATTCAATTTGACCAAAATCATTCAGGTATTCTCATAATGCATCCTCACTTGCAATATGTGGAGCCACCCTGTCATATATTCAATTTGTACAGACATCATCAGCAAAACCCTAAGTTTAGGTCCCCCTTTTACAGTGTTGTGTGGTGCTGTGTGGTGCTGTGTAGCACTATACAGCACTGTATAAGGGGGGACCTTAACTTAGGGTTTTGCTGATGATGCAGCCCTTCTCCTCAGTGGTCACTAGGTACTTTGTCTCATGTGGTCTACTAAACCTTTCTCATACCTTTCATCTCAATTTTTTTAGTTCTACCTATATGGTATGTGCAGTAGTGTCTTGTATCCCACTCACCATTGTAATGGGAATGGACTGCAAGGGAACCCAAGGCCAAACCTCTATAGCAGGAGGAGGTAGCTCTATCTATTGAGGACTGACTATGACATGCAGCAGGACTACCTACACCATTGCTCACTGAAATCCTATCCCACACATCCAAAAGTGGTAGTGTGTGACAAAGCTGTTTGAAATGTCATCTATGTGCTGCTATGCTTGATGTTAATTTGGAAACAGTTAGATTTTGAGGTTACAGGAAAGGTGATTGAACTACAACACAAGTGTTAGGTATATGTGGGACTGGAGTGGTGGTGAGGAAAGGTTTTTGGTGTTTGGGCAAAAGCCCCGCAGGCTTTTCTGGCCTGAAACAAGAATGAGGAGTGTCATGATGCATATAGCAAAGCTTGAAAACCCCAGAAATAGGAGCAAAAAACTCACTCAGCTATTAGTGTACTGGCAGCAATGTATAGTGCATGAAAGGCTCCAGGGCTGGGGATGCTTGAATGTAGGGCACCAGGATCAAAGCATGGTCTCTGAGGCAGAGTGCAAAAGCATCACTGGACCATCTGCCCATGCTTTTTACCACTGTAAGGAATCATAATTCTGTGGGCGTGAAAAGGCCATATTTACATGAGCTGTCAATTGATCATTCGCACTATGGAGTTGCATGACACTTCCCTGTATAGCGCGCCAAAGGCGCACGCTTTCCTGCGCCTACGCCTTCTCGCGCCTGCGCTTAGCGCGCGTTCCCACGCTCTATCGCCTATCATCCAGGAGGACCGATCCATGTCCAAGCACCCCTCTAGTACGTCATACTACATGCTGCACGAGTGTAACAAGGACTGCAGCGCTATTACATGTCATTACATACTATCGTGCATGTTCTCCCTATCCCTTCCGTGTCTGATGAGATCTTACTTAGTATAAAGCCTGATGGTAGCGCTACTACTATTCATTACTTCCCTTTACTGTATTTCCCTAGCGTTTGGGTTTTACTTTAGAGTAGTAGTCACCATTAGGGCGCGCGCCCTGTGGTTATCGCATTTTGGCTTAGATTAGATCGCCTAATCAAGCCTTGCTTCTTGTCTGCTTTGCCTTTGCTCTCGCTTTACATCGCGCTCACTTTCACTCATGTCATTTCACACTCATTATGAATCCCTACACCGCTCCTTGCCTTCCGCATCACTTGCGCGCCTTCACGCGCCCACGCGCACCATAGGCACGCGCCTTCCCGCGCTTCACTTACCTTAGCACGCGCTTCCTGCGCTCCGCTTACTGCGCATTTCTCATCGTGCGCTTCACACCTTTCTATATCCTTGTGTGCATCCCCTGTCTACTTGAGTTCTCTTTATCCCTGGTTCTGTGTGTGGTAGCAGTCCCCTTTAGGGTCGAACACGTCTGTCTCAGACATAGCAGCCTAGGCGCAGCGAGACCCGACATACTGCCTCACCAGCAGTGTTGTTGATCTCACATCTAGAGATTGATTGCGCACGCCGCAGTCAGACTTAGTTCCTTCACCACATTGAAAGGGATCCCTCACAACAGGTACTCTAATGTTCCACCAATTCATAGACCATGTCCTTTTAAATCTGGGAGCCCAGCTATCAAAGCTACTGCTGCTACACATTTGATTAGTTCTTTCTTTGATAGTGGTCTAATACCTTTGGATGCTCCCAAGAAAATAGGTGAGAATTGTCACTCACGCTGTTGACCCAAAAATGATTTAAAAGCACAGCTTTGGGATCAGTTGGCCCATCTTGTTCTGCCCCAAGAGTGTCTTCACTGGCTATGGGGGCAGTTTTGGTGCTTGGAATATGGAATTTCATAATGGGATGTCCATGACAGTCTGTCACTTCAGATACTCCTCTTCTCAAAATGTGCTTGTTTGGATTGAAACTTTGAACAGCTGTTACAGTAAATTTGCCCAATCTAACAATGCAGTAGAACATTGTTGTCAAGCAAGCGTATACTGCAGCATCTAGTGGTTTGTTCAGATTCAAATGTTCATGGATAGATGCTAGGATGTTTGGTATAAACAGTAGGTGTTTTGGCTGTTTTGAGGATTCAGGTGCACATGCCTTTGCCCTGTCTAGGATGGCTTTTAACTTGTTGATTGAAATTAGCCACATCCTGTCATGGAGAAGGTGCCATGCTTTGATGCCTGCTGCATAGTTGGAGAGGGCTGATCCTGAGTATGCCCAACACAGCTGGATAGGAAAGCAAGGAGGAGGGCAGGGGCTACTGGACATCTCCAATCTTCTTCTATATCATTTGTATTGCAGAACACATGGAAAACTAACAATCCTGCTCCATAGGTCTCCTTCATTGACTGTGCCCAGGAGAAACCCATGACATCTAAGATGTGGTCCAACTGGGCATCTGTTATCTCTGCTCCTTGCTGGCTGCCTGAGGTTGCTATTAATTGCAGCAGTCTCAGGCTGGTTCCTGACAGGGACCACAACCTTAACCTATCTCTTGCTAAGCAATGGAGATGGAGTGATGACAGGCAGGGTGTTAGGGTGTTAAGGTCGTGCTCAAGGGTAACGGATCCAAAGGGCTTCGGCCTCAGCTCGTACGCTGTGCCCCTTTCCCGAGTATAGCCCCGTATTTCAGAGTGCTATAAGTATCGTACACGAAGATCCGGATGGCTATTGTAGCGTATCCGTAGGTCCGGATGACTATCGTATGGTATCCGGTTAGAGAGAAAGGTAACGTATTCCTATCCGAAGACAAGGAATAGTATCGTAGGATATCCGAAGGTAAGGATTGGTATCGTATTCCTATCCGAAGATAAGGAATAGTAACGTATGCGGATCCGGATGGCGTCCGGATATCGGACGAGAGTATAAGGACTAGTCTAGACAAGTCTAGGACTAGAATCTAGCAGAGTATAGACTATCCATAGATAGAGGCGGATGTGTATAGACTATCGGATACAATCCTTAAGTCTCGGAGGGTGACAAGAGTTGTTAAGACTCGAGTCCGGATAATGGGATGAGAACAATCTAAGATGATATTCGAACTGAGGTGCTAAGAACATATACAAGAGTTTATATACGATAGAACTACGCGAGAGGCTATGCACAAAGTATCGCAAAGTATAAGCAACGCTTATTAGAAGTCAATCATAAGCCGGAAGGTAATCACAAGTGAAGCGGATCAGTAAACATAACCGGGAATTAATCACAAGTGAAACGGATCAGTAGAACATAGCCGGAAGAAGGCATAACCGATGAACCGGAAAGGAGGATATACTAAATGGAGGAAATAAGCAGTGTTTAACGTTATATGAACAAGATATGAATGAAGAAGCTTATCGTAACGGATCCGGTACGGATCTGTGGATCGGATCTGATCGGATCTGACATCCGGAACTTCGGATGAGAAGCGCGAATGTATGGGATATGACATAGGGCTGGTTTGTAATTTTTGGGGGTGGTAGATGGGAAGGTCATGATGGACATTATTGGGGCCCCAAAATGGAAAATGGGACACTCTTGAGGAGTTGTTCATTTTGGAGGGTTGCCCTGATGAAACCTTCTTCCTCAACTCAGGAAGCTCTGGTCCACTCTGCTGCTTGTTGTTTGATAAGCTCTTAATTGATGAGCTTGCAAGTGGGAGTGGAGTAAGTCCTGTTGTGCAAATGATGGAGTTTGGTAGGGGAGAGAGGCTCTGTTGCATTGATGATGAACTTGTTAAGTTCTGGGGGAATATCAATGGGAGGGAGAAGAAATTCATCTGAGCCAAGGATGCCTCTGGATGGGTCATCTGCTGGATTGAGCACACTTGTGATATAAGTGGTAGTAATCTTGAAATGTCTGGGTAGATTGTTAATGAACTTGTGAATCCTTCTGAAGACATCATTGACTGCTCTGTTGCAGTGGTAATGTCTCCACCAACCCTTGACAATCCCTGTGTTGTCTCTGTGGATGATGAAATTGCCACTAGCATTAGTGAAAGTGGCGATGGTATACACCAGTAATTCAAAGGCGATGGCCCCTGCCCACCTAATGTCCCATTTTCCATTGGATGTCTTCCACCCTGGTATGAGGTGCCAAGCCCTCCAGAAGTTGTCTATAATGATGCCAAGGCCAATGCCTGAGCTTGCATCCAAGAAGGCCAGGAGGTTTGTTGAGAGTTCTTCAGAGAGAATTGGTCTGGATACTCCACTTGACTGCAGCAGGGTGGACCACCAGTCTAGGTTGTCAGCTATGTGATGCTCAGGTCTTCATGGCATGAACAGTTTATCTCTGCAGTAAGCTAACATCCCTTTGAGGCTTGTCAGATAGGCTCTTCCCTGTGGCACTGCTGCACAGGCATGCAGTAGCTTGCTGTATAGTTGTTGGGCATCTTTTAAGACATGTGAGTGGCGTTGTAGAGACTCAATTCTCCATAGGCTGGTATCGGCATATTTTATGGCTCATGACGACTGGGTTTCACAGCACAACATCACCATCATGTACCCAGGACACTTTTCCACACTCGCGCTTAGTTTGCATTGTCACGCATCTTTGCGTTCTCACACATCTTCACATTCTCGCGCATCTTCGCATTCTCACACATCTTCACATTCTCACACATCTTCACATTCTCATGCATCTTCACATTCCATTGCACATCTTCGCGTTCCATCGCGCATCTTCGCGTTCCATCGCGCATCTTCACGTTCCATCGCGCATCTTTGTGTTTCATCACGATTTAGTGCGCATCATTGCAGGAGCATCCATCCATTGTCCAGCCAGTTCCTTGGTGCATCACATTCCATTTATTACTATATCTGTCTATGTTTGGCATCGTACAATTATTATTTTGTTATGGACCCTTACATTACATCATTTACATACTTAGAGCACTCCCAATTCGCTTCCGAGTCCTGGGAAGGCACTTATGTGCAACTTAGGGTTGCCATGTCTGTTTTTACAACTGAGCTTCTGGCAGTCACCATCTATCACCAGTTAGTTCCATGCAGTGCATGTATCTGTCGTTGTAGTCCCTAGCATCCATCTATAGCTAGTGGCAATCACATTATCCATCTATTATCCGTCCAGCATCTGTCCTCCTTGCCTTGGTTCATATCCCAGCATCATTTATACGCCTTCTCTACACTTGCACACTTCACATGCTACTTTCCCACACTTCGCGCTGTCCTGCATGATTTAGGAATCATGCATGGACATGACTACTAGGTATCCCCCTAAAAGACAAAGTCTGATAGCTTAGCCTTCAGGCTAGTCAACCCATGCCTTGGCTTCAAGCCTTGGTCAAACAATTCCAGTTTCCCCATATTTATTTATATTTCTGTACTGTCTTGAAGAAATGTCATTTGTGAGATGGGAATCACATAATGACCTAGTTGATAGTAGGATTAAAAAGAAGGTTAAGGTATTGCCTTGCCTTTGGATTATTCACTTTGGCTAGAGAAAACCATAGAGAAAAGTTCAAAGCCTTACAAAAACCTATCCAAAAGTTCTTGGTTTCTTTTATTCTCATTGTATCATTAGTTCTGTGTTGTTTTCTCTAGTGTTTCCTTTATTTCTTTTTCTATTAGGATGCTTTGACCCACCAGATACTTCACAAAATTGTACCTACAGGGTATGATGTCATAATGATGTCATAAGACTCCACAGATACTCCTGCAGGTATTTGTTGGTAGAAATGATATCATGATGAAGTCATGATGATGTCATCAGTTCTAGAATGTTCCAGGGAAAGTTCTGGAAAGTTCTGCTCCACACTGATGTCATAAATGATGTCATTACTCCACCCATAGAATAATCTGGAATATTCTGCTCCACATTCTGATGTCATAGCTCCATCTTTTTACTTACATAATATTCTCACACAAAATGTATATAAGGAGAGCCCATTCTCCCCCAAAAATAAGAAACTTAGTATCTCTCAGAAGCACATATTTTCTCAGAAAGTTAATATAGCCCCTGAAGTTTCTCACTGTACAGATAGTTGCTTGCAAAGTTAGTCCCTTTGAAGTACTGTGCAGGATTCTCCAGAGATAATTGGCCAACCAGCTTTGGTCATTGTGTACGTATATTGAGACCAGCATCTCACACGTTTGTAGTTATTTGACCAACCAGTCTTTGGTCCACGTATATTGCCTAGACGGTTTATCCTAGGCAAAGTTTCATCAGTTATTTGACCAACCAGTCTTTGGTCCACGTATATTGCCTAGACGGTTTATCCTAGGCAAAGTTTCATCAGTTATCTGACCAACCAGTCTTTGGTCCACGTATATTGCCTAGACGGTTTATCCTAGGTAAAGTTTCATCAGTTATTTGACCAACCAGTCTTTGGTCCATGTATTCGCATATTGAGACCCACTTCTCACACATTTCTATTTATTTGACCAACCAGTCTTTTGGTCCACGTATTCTGTCTAGTCGGATTATCCTAGACAAAGTTTATAGGTTTTATTAAAACACACAAAAGCTCCGGCTAAGTTAATCAATTGATTGGTTTAGTGAGCCTCCCAAGAACTCACACGTTATCTACCACGAAAACTAGAAAAGTCGTAGACCGTGTTAATTGAGGACTGGCAAGAAGTCTTATTCAAGTGTAATTGTGGTGTCATTACATTTTTACACGCTTTAATTTAAGACCCTCGATTATTAAGACAGCGCGACCATTGCATTTCGCTTTCCCGCACGCGCCTTCAGCGCGTTTCGCGTTTCATCGCATTTCACCACATTCCATTGCATTTCTTCGCATTTACTTCGCATTTCACCGCATTCCATCGCGTTTCATCGCATTTGATCAGGGTTGATCAGTACTCATCTGTGGATCTTTGCTTTCCTTGCATCCCCTTTAGGGTCGAACGCTCTTGCTTCTGCGAGTATAGCAGCTAGGTAGAGCTGAGACTCACTTATACTGGTTTAGCATTATTATAGCTAGTGCCTAGCCAGGTTGTGATACCTACAGCGTTTCCTCCACTTGTGGATTGCTATAAGGTACTTATTGACCTTTTGGGAGTTCAGATAGACTAGTTTTTGCTCAATGTTCCATATGAAACCTATATAAAGTATCGATGGTAGGAACAGCTGGTCTTTGACTGGTTCCCAGATAATCCCTGCCTCATGGGAGAGAGCATCTATGTCCTGTATACAGCAGCTGAACTGCCTGTCATGCACTGATCTTGGCGAACTTCCTGATAAATCTAATAATGGCTGTAGGCAGTCTTCATTTCTCTCTTCTAACTGGCCTGTTACCGGTGAGATACCTCCAAACCATAGGTGTCCATCTGACTGACACATGCCATCTTTTGCAAACACTTGGTACCACTCTTTTCTGGTCTTATTGAACTGTTTCAGGTACTCACACCTAATGTGAAAGAAGATATAGTCATCCACCCACTTATCTAGGGGTCCTATGCCTTGGTGAGGGAAGATCTCTGCCCCTGCATCTGCTACATGACCATATGCTCCTGCTGACAGTGTTGCCCCAAAAGCCATGCACATGTCAATGTACAACTGGTCTTTGGAGGCACACACTACCCCTGCTGGCCACTGTGATGGGTTTAGGGGTACCATTTGGTATGCTTCTGATCCTGGTGGTAGCATTGTGATCAGCTGGTAAACCATTCCAAACTTACCCCATGTAGTAGGAAAATTGTCTACATCTATGTGGGAGTTGATCAATGGGCTTTGAAAGTGCATGTTTGGTGCATGTGGGAATGAGAAGTTTTGGATTAAACAAAACTTCCCTGGCTTCCCTGGTTTTGGAATGATGTATAGTGGGGAGTTTTGGAAGGGACCAATCAGGTCCTGTAGCTCGTTGGCCAAGAACAGTCTTATATATGTACCCTGCATAAGATTTGATGCTGTTCTGTAAACATGATAAGGAACAAAATCAAGCTTGTCGTGGAAGAAAGGGTTAGTGAAAAGACTTTCCAAGCATTTGATGGGGTCCCTCCAAAACAATCAAATCAGATATTTTGTGGGATGGATTGAGGAGATAATCTGACACTTTCAGCTTGGTCCGCTAGAAAGCATCTTTGCACAGCTTCACAACTCCCTAGTGTTGCTGAATGAAAGGTGTAATTTTTAAATCTGAACAGGGGGTAAAGGTTAGAATCAATTCTGCAGAGTGCAAAGACTGGTACTTGCCAGAGGAAGCTTCAGAAATATACCAATTGCTGCCATACTAAGGGATAAATAAAGAAGAAAATCACTAATTTCCCACTCTTCCTTGGATGCGAAAGGGTAGAAAAGGTTGTCCTCCCTATACTCTGCATATCCATTGGCATCAAATACATTCAAAAAGGTCAGGCCATCCTGAGAGTAACACATCCTAGCACCCTCATACTTCTCCTCTAATGATTCTTCAGCCACTCCAAAGCCATCATTGATAAAAAGAACAAGACAAGAAACAAGACAACAAGGAAGACGATGGGTAAGACAAACAAGATTCAAGAAAGGATCTGCAAGCATGTCATGACAGGTATTATGATGATGATCCAATAGAATTAGACCAAGACTATGGCCCAGATAACAAGCACAATGATCCAGGCATTTTTGATGTCCTGGAGCACCACCAAGCAAAAAATAGATGGCACAAGGCTCCTTTCCCATGCCGTCTATTAAGTGTAACCTGTTTTTATCACCCTTGAAATTTGCAAATACTGACTTGCTGTAGTCCTCTCATAGACACTCACATGCACCTGCTCACTCCATTTCTCCTCATCAATATACATCCTAATGTGTAAGTTCTCATTTTTATCAAAGTTTGTTTCTAATTACTCCTGACTAGGCATCTTATTGTTGATCTATTGAAAATATATGTACTCCATCTGATCACATGAAGTCTCCTCAGTGTGTGCCTTGAAATACACCATTTACAAAATCTTCTGGTCATACATAGATCTCATTATGCACACTGCCAGACCTGCACTTCACAAGACAAACCTTCTAAAACCCCACCAGATGAAAATCCAGTGTACCTACACACACCCCCACCCCCCATTAGCCTTAGGTTGGCTTCCAATGCTCCAATGCCCTAAACCCTCAAACAGGGTGTGAGCTAATGGTCCATAATTACATCAATGTCAATAGAAACCTTAGACCATAGTAGCACATAGCATGTACTGTCTACATTGGGCATTGCCCCCAGCAGACAATAAACTTAATTTTTAAAAAAAATCTCATCATCCTTCTATTACTCATTCTGAGTCTCTGAACCCAAATGCATCTCATGTTTCCACTTGTAGACTGTCTCCTTGTCAGCACTTCCCAACTCAATCAACCCTGGTTGCTCACTCCAAGTCTCTATACACTAATGCTTATCATGCTTCCATCTGTAGACCATCTCCTCATTATTTGACACCCAGCCTCCCTCTCATGGGTGCACCTCATCACAGGCTCCACCTAGCCATGTTGGTCAATCAGATCATGTGCCTTTTTGTTATGAACTCAGATAGGGTCTTGCCAATAAAGGCTAGTTTGTGATCTAAACCAACAGAAGACTATGCTTTGCTGGGCTAAGGACTCCTGTAGGATCTAGAGCTGTCAAGGGCAAAGGATAGCCTCCTTCTCAAGGAGCTAGAGTTCAAGTATCAAAGAGAACCAAGTAGATTCAAGTTAGAGAAATACAAGCAGTAACTAGGGTCTTAAATAGGTAAAGGAGGCAAGCACAGACCAAGAGTAATAGTACAAAAAGGAAGGTTCATGAGAAGTGCAGTCAGAATGAGTCAGAGATAGGGGAACATGAGGAGACAGCAATGTGAAAGAGAAGTAAGTGAAAAGGAAATGAAGTGATATGGAAGCATAGTGGAATGGAAGAGAAGTGTACTGTGAGAAAAGAATAGGGTGATTGTAACACTTCCCTCACTCCTACTTCAGGCCATTCTCAATCTTGTAGTGTTTCACCTGATGTGCACAACCAACCTAAGCACAAAGAGGAACAGACCAACAAACAATCAAACCCTTTGAAGTTAGAGTTTTACCCATCATGTTTTCAGGCATTTCTTCAAGCAGCAAAGTTGGAGATGTGCCTGCAGGCTGTACTAATGCATCTAATACAAGAGCACTCTGATGCTGTAAAACTCACATGAGAAGTCCTGGATGTAGTATTATGGAAATACCACTCAAAAAAGATTAAATTGGAGAAAGGTAGATCCCTCCATATTGTCAGAGGTAATCACAATTTGATGTTTCTAGGATATTTTCCAGAATATCATGACCAGATGTCATGGTTGGTAAGTACAAAGAGCCATCCATGAATGTGATTAGTGACTGACAAGTAATCAGCTCTGTGACAACTTGTTTATGTTCCATACAGAGCTCAAGAAAATTGACATCTCTCTTGCAAAACAGCTATATGGCATCTTTCCAAAAGGTGGTGTGACACATGGGCACTTGGTGCAGGAACATGTTACTGAAGCAGCATCTAAATTGCTCAAGTCTGGTGACTACCTCTAGCTTCCTGACTCATCTGAGGTTAGTGATGACTACATGGAGCTATATCTTATTATAGGGCAAATATAAGAACTTTGTATCACAGGTTCTTAAAGATGTGTGCCAAGATTTCTACTATAGCAATAGTAAGAAAGCACTGAAGTTGACAAATGAATTCCAATGCTCAATTCTTGTCAATGGCCTCATTCTTGTAGGTGCAGTTGTATGATTGTTTGAATTCATTTTATTCCCACTGCTGATCAGTCTCCACAGGCTAAGGGCATTCTAACTGGTTTCCACAACACCAGCACAGACAAGGTCCCTGATCTGTCTGCTGATAAATGCAGGTCAGATTTCAACTTCATACAAAAATCTGTTGATACATTGATGGGTATCCCTGATTGTCATTGAGAGCTTGAGGAGATGTTGGAGGAATGAGCTCAGTTTGGGATGATGAATGGGTCTTGCAATGATTCAGACAGTAGCTTGTGTGACAAGGACATCAACATCATCATATAGTAAGGTTCAACACTAGTCATTTGAGCTATATTGTCATTGCATAGTCTATTCAATTGTTTTGTTTTTTAACATTATTTAAGTCTGACTAAGTATATCAAAGTCTGCATACATTGTCATCATCATACAGTGGCTCAAAAAACTGTCCACATGTTTTGACATTTTTCACTATCTATGATATTGTGTGAGAACAAGCAAATGCTTCAAGAACATGCTTATACTATATTGTAGTATGGCTTCAGGGCTTTCATTTGAACCCTACAACATGGGAATTGGCGGAGATATGGTGGAGATATAAGGTTCATAAAATGATGACTTATGTGGACAGTTTTTTGAGTGTATATTAAAACCATATAAATCATTACTTATGAAACCACAAAAATCATGCCACTATTATATAAATTATGAAGTGGTGTCATTATGTTATTTTATGACTATATCTAACTATACAAACCAGAATATCTCATGTATCATAGTCATAATCACCATGAAAGCCATCTCCTCTGCTCAAAGAGATAATATCCTCTCTCTGTCTTATGCTGGCCTCTCTACTCACCAAATTTCCTCTAGAACTGGAGTATGCAAGTCCACTGTGGCCAAGTTCATCAAAGAAAGCCACCCAGACAAGGAAAACTCTTGTGGAGGACGTCCATCCAAGCTTACCTCTACTGACAAAAGGGCCATCATCCAACATATCACTACAGGAAAGGCTGATAATGCTGTCCAAGCCACCCATTATATCAATTCCACCATCACTACGCCTGTCTCTTCACAAACTGTGAGGAATGTTCTCAAGGCAACTCATCTCAAGGCAGTAACAAAGAAGAAAAAGCCTCTTCTCTCCATTAAACATAGGCAGAGAAGACTAGCCTTTGCCTTAGCTCATCAACACTGGATTGTAGAGGACTGAAAGTGTGTTATATGGTCAGATGAGACACAAATCAATAGGATTGGGTCAGATGGGAAGGTATATGTATGAAAAAAAAGGGAGATAGCCTATCAGACAGAGAGGTTAATGGGACTGTCAAGTTTGGAGGAGGTTCTTTAATGGTATGGGGCTGTATGGGATGGAATGGTGTGGGAATGCTTGCTGAGGTTGAGGGGAAGATGAATGCTGAGCAGTATGTGGACATTTTAAATGATCACTTGCTGCCTAGCTTGGCAGAATCAGGGATTAATGAAAAAATATCATTTTCCAACAGGATAATAATCCCAAGCACACATCCAGAAGAGCTATGGAATGGTTTTAAAAACATAAAATCAATGTTCTTGACTGGCCAGCACAGTCTCCTGATGTCAATGTCATTGAACATCTCTGGGGAATGCTCAAGAAAAAGCTTCAAGCCTATGAAAACCCCCCTAAAGGAGTATGGGAGCTTTGGGAGAGAGTAGCAGTGGAATGGGGGAAGATCACAGCTGAGGATTGCCAGAAATAAATTGAGAGTATGCCTAGAAGGATAGAGGCAGCAATTAAAGCCAAGGGAGGCATACAAAATACTAGAATACCTGGCTATTACTGTAAAATACTTGAGTCAAAAAACTGTCCGCATGAGTCACCAAATTGTGAGCCTTGTATCTCCACCATATCTCCACCGATTCCCATGGTGTAGGGCTCAAATGAAAGCCCTGAAGCCATACTACAATGTGGTATAAGCATGTCCTTGAGGCATTTGCTTGTTCTCACACAATATCATAGATAGTGAAAAATGACAAAACATGCGGACAGTTTTTTGAGCCACTGTATAGTAAGGTTTAACACTAGTCATTTGAGCTACATTGTCATTGCATAGTCTATTCAATTGTTTTGTTTGTTAACATTGTTTAAGTCTGACTAAGTATATCAAAGTCTGCATACATTGTCCAATATGTCCAATGTGCCTGCATTGTGCCTATTTGTGTAGATTGTAATACTTTGTGACAGGCTTGTAAAAAGGGGACTTTGTTGTGCCATTTGTACAAGCTTATACAATAACCCCCTAGTTTGCTGATGTAACAGCAACTTCTGACAAACTCAGTCTGAATCATATGCACCCCTCAAAAGCAACTTGGAAGCGCTAAAAATCCTTGTAAGTATCCTTTCAAGCACCCTAAAATAACTCCCACCCCATGGGAATATGGATGCAATGTAGTTGTCAGGCATCAAATTAATGTCCCAATAAGAAATACTTGCAAGGCACCCCTGGAGATTTCTGACAATTGTTGCTTCATTAATGCTGCCAGGTTCCTTCCCAACTGCAGTGTCGAGAGAAGAGGGCTGCATCCAAGTACAAAAAGAAATAGAAAATAATATAATAAAATCACATGCACATTGAGATTTCCAAATACAGCCCAAACCTTATCCTTCATTCTCTCTCCACAGCAGCTGGCAGAAAACATTTGTAAACATTGTTCAGCCACTGTAGCAAACCCTTTGGACCTTGAAAATCAAATGGCAACTTTGAAAACTGAACTTAGGGTTTAAATATTTTAGATTATGTAACATTATCTTATTCCAAACTTGGTGACATTGATAATTGATCCATGGCGCCTTCTCTCACTTTGATTCCTGTGCAGACAGAGGAGGTATTTGGACGCAGGGCTTGTCTTTGGCAGCTCAAAGTTGCTGAAGCTTTTCTGCTCTAAGACCATGATATCATTTGCATTGCTGGGACAGGGAAGGGCAAAACTCTCACATTCTGGATGCCTCTACTATTTAATTCCACCAGTGTACAAGTCGTGATTACTTACTCCTTTGAATTTACTTGGGGAACAAAATGTCATGGACCTCAAAAGAGCAGGAATTTCAGCTATATCTATACATGCAGACACTGCCACAGCACATAACTTTCAGGTCAGCAGGATGGTATCAATAGTACCTAGTAATTAATGATCATCTATGTACTAGGCAATAGAGAACCTTGAGTATCAAGTTGTCATTATCAGTCCTGAACAGGTTATGAAGGATGGTGGAGGATTCAAGAGGCTACTCAAAAATCCTCTGTTTTTGTGTCACACCTGATGGGTGTGGTTATAGATGAAGCTCATTGTGTCAGCTCATGGGGAGAATTTCACCCAGAATACAAGGAGCTTGGTAGACTAAAATTTATCCTCCCCCTTCCCTTGCACATTCTGTGCTAATGGCATCCTTGACCCACCCAATTAAAGGGTTATATAGATTCTGGTGTTGCAATAAGGTGCAGATAATGTTACCTATGTTGGCCAGAAGGTCAACAACTGCAGGGTGGTTGGCAAATTGAGGTACTGTGAGGATTGTGATGAAGAATTGTGAAAGACTTCTGTCTCTATCAAACATATTGAGGATGCTGCAGTATGCTTCCATATGGAATATAGATTAAATATTTAAACCCTAAGTTCAGTTTTCAAAGTGGCCATTTGATTTTCAAGGTCCGAAGGGTTTGCTACGGTGGCCGAACAATGTTTACAAATGTTTTCTGCCAGCCGCTGTGGAGAGATTGAGGGATAATCGATAAGGTTTGGGCTGCGTTTGGAAATCTCAATGTGCATGTGATTTTATTATATTATTTTCTATTTCTTTTTGTACTCGGGTGCAGCCCTCTTCTCTCGACACCGCGGTTGGGAAGGAACCTGTAATGCTGCAAGCCTGCCTATTTCTGCTACACTCATTGCGCGCAATGATGAACTTGCAATGATTCGACATAGTCAGTGCTAGACAGTTAGTGCTATCATGTATTCTAGTTTTATATGATCTACATCAGGGCTACGGTATCTATGAAAACTTACCCGCACTCTCCCTGCTCAGTGCCTACGGTACTAAAACTCGCACATGGAAGCACGGAAACAATTCCAATGCCGCTGTGATAAAACTGACGAGCAAGTACGACTGCATATGCCGCTGATGCGCCAACACGAAGAGGATCATGAATGATACGCGCGTAGCGCAAGGTTCAAATCATAATAAATAAAATAAACTCACCTTCCTTCCAATTCTCGTATTGACGAGGGAGTAACTGCATCGTACGTAGCAACCTGCCATCAAATAAGGTTCGTATGTTACCAAGAGTGAGAACCTCAGATGAGGAGACCTGTGACGTAGTATGATGTTGTTAGATGCGAGTGAGCGCAGTTGTGTGTTTCGGTAGTGCTGGATTGCTTGGGGAGAGTGCAGGAGGAGCAGGCAGCTGGGGAGTGTAAGGAGATAGCATAGGCGTTGTGAGAGTGGCTGGTGTTGTGAGGCAGCGGCAGGGAGTTTGAACCAAGCGCCGGGAGATGGCAGCAGGTGCAGGGAGGCACTAGGATGTGGTAGGCTGAGTATCGGGTATGGCCCTGGGAAGTGCTGCATTATGTTAGGCAGTGCAGAACTTGGAAGACGCACAAGGTGTCACGAGGGTGCGATGGGGATCCAGGCTGTGCGTAGTAGAGTGCGAGTCATAGGCCTAGGGATGACACATTTTTTGGGGCATAGATCGCACTGCGCAGAAACCGATGATCGGAGGCACTCACCTATATATTCCAGTGTACGACATCTGTGGTGTCACTACCTCCGAGTGGGCGGTGGTTGTGTATGGGACTGTATGTTCATGTGAAGGCTTCATGTGTGGATCATTCCCCCCTCCGACTCCGAATACGTATGTTCCATGCATATAGGCACACCAACTTTGACACTAGCACCAGCCTAGTGGCGGTACACTGGCGGTACATCAATATTGTTCATCTCATCCTTATTTGATCTCCCGGTAATATCAATATACAAAGACACGAGATGCCAGGCGATCATAACATCAGTGATTTTACTTCACTTCACGAAAGTTTTTGCCAAAAGATTCCAAGATAAAATGCAAATAAAATGAGCAAGGCTTGCTTCAAGCTTCGAGAAGGCTTCAACACGTTCGGCACACACGTAGCGGAGCTTAAAATCAACTACGCTAGCGCAAGCGCTGCAGCACTGAACATCCTAGTTGCGCAGGATATTAGTGTTTCACAGCCCAATCTGATCTGCGTTGTCAACGGAGTAATTGCTAGGAACTGCTAGGCGTTCCTGCATAGACACCCATATGATTGGGAAGTTGATCCTCGACTCTGTAGATTGGCATAGCATCCATTCCAATGATTCTTTACTGAGACTCTGCTCATACCTATGGATTGTGTATTGACCAGTGCCTCCGGTGCATCATTGGCCCCTGTAATCTTGAAGTATATCCGCGCAAAATGCGCATATGCAGCGGGCGGTGATGGTAAGTTTGTGACATTTGAACTTGATCGCGGTTTGACTTATTCCCTCTAAGTGTTGGCTCCATCGATACCGGCAATAGGTTTTGTACTAAGCGTGGCGGTACTCCTCTTAGCGAGCGCAACTCGGATACTGACGGGGTATGTTCATATGCACGTTCACGCCATATAAAATGGACAGTTGTGAAGCCAAAGCCCTCATCACTTGGATCCAATAGCTCCAGCCATGGTCAACACGACAGCAGGACTCATCGGTGTTGTTCTTTTGGCTCGCCACGGCGACAGGACGGGATACTACCAAGACCCAGCTACATATAACTCCACCCAAGCATACATCACCCCTCTTGGAGAGGTGAGAGCTTTGTTGTATAATACTAGACCTCTCTCACGACTGTTTAGCAACAAGAATTTGAACTCGGGAGTTTTCTTCGTAACACATATCTCAATCCCGATTCGCCGTCTTTCATACAGAATATCAGCACTGATGTGGCAAATATCGATCAGCTAGCTGTCCGCGCAGACGCTGGTGGAGGAAATGTCATCCTTAACTCCGCGTATGCTCTAGTTCAGGGTCTCTACCCATCCACAAAAAAGTCCGAGATGACTTTGGCGAATGGCACAACGGTCGTACCTCCTCTTGGGGGATACCAGTATGTTCCAGGCAAGTCAGTCAGAGCTACCCTTTTGTCCTCTAACTAATGTGCTGCAGTGGAATCTTTGGAATTTTGGCAGAGTCCATCTCTCACGAGCTGGATGGATTGCGAGGTATGAAATCCACTGTACCCTTCCAAAGCTCATTTCATAACGTCTGGCAACAGTATTTCCAATCTCACCTGGCCAGAATTTACGTTTCATCTGCATTCATAAACATGTCCACCACTGCCGCGCCCTTCCTGACCGCCTTGAAACCTTACTTGGGGAGTGTCAGTAATAACTTCACGAACATGGTATGTCGCCTCATGCATCTGTGAAAACTTATCTGACAAAATTATTCAGTGGAATGTGAGAATTCAGAATTCATTTAAATCTACTTCGGACTAAGCCCATATTGTCCCGCAGATATACGACCATGTCAACGTCCAATACACCTATAACAAGACCTATTACGAAACACTGCCTCCCACCTTCCTCCAGCAAGCTCGATATTACTCTGATTGGCTTCAACGCAATGTCTTCACCGATTCTGTGCAAAATGGCATTGGCCAAAGTAGGTTTGGATCCAGTGCCGAAAATGTGTCTCACTAATGTTGCTGCAGTTTCTATACGCACACTCCTACCGGAGGTCTTTTGGGCCTTGGGTAACATGACAAAGGCTTCCAACCAAGTCAAGATAAATATTCAGGAAATCGATTACAAGCCATTTATTAGTTTGTTCAACGTCACGAATGCCACCGTGACTGACCCCGACATATCTGGTACTGGTCAGTATCAATAGTGTATGGAATTTAGCACTGCAGACTGATACTAGTTCACAGTCAACTATGCTTCTGTCGTTGCCCTTGAGTTGTCGCAGAATTCGCAGGGTCAGCATGAGGTCAGCATGAAGTTCAAGAACGGTACTCAGGACAGCCAGTTCCGTCAACTTAAGATGTTCGGCAATACGAGCATTACACTTGACAGTTTTATTTCCCAACTCTTTGTGAGCTACTCTTTACAGCATATATGTTTTCTTGCTCACAGCTTTATCTAGTGGACTACAATCAACTCAACTAACAATTGGTGCTTCTCTTGCAATCAGACTGTCCACCGCGGATGCTCTGTCTTCAACTATAGTAACGACCCCTTCTTGTACGGCTATGGTACAGGTTATACTGGCTAGAAGTCATTAAACCATGGCTATCTTTAGATTTCCGTAATGTAAAATTGCCTAATCCTATTGAATAATCTATCGTTCCCCGGAACCTGACTTCAATGAGCGAGGGCTTCCAGCAAATACGTGCATCGAACAATGACGTCACATGGAATCCACTGCTATTTCCCCCTGGACCACGCTTTCGAGAACGAATCACTCATGAATCTATTTTTCTTTAGTACTCAAGAAAAGCCCGAGATTCCACCTTCTTTGCATGGCGACGATATCCGGCGGAGACCCTCTAAGGAGAAGTTCCGTGGCTCCCCCCAATTCTGAAACAGTGTCCTATTAATACAGGAAGGCCTGCAACTCTCCAGATCTTGTTGCAAAATTTCAAGAACCAGGTGCGAGTCAGATGATTTTCCGGCTTAAATTTACAGTGGCTTTTGTATTGCAAGCTCGCGTGTCATCCTCCACCTCTATAGTATCAAATTCACCTTCTAGTACTCCCTTCTGCAAACCCTAACACCCTCTCTCTCGCCGAGTGCCTTGCCTACTAGGACAAATTGACGCATAGTCGGACTGGTTACGAGTCTAGCCTGACCGCCGACGTTTGACAAAACCCTACTCATGGGAGTTGGCGATGTATGGCTACCAACAAAAGAACCGACATTACTATCACTGACGCCCTTTTTCAAAATGGGTATTGGGTTTCAAAATTCGCTGATCATTATATCGCGAGCTACACACTGCACAAATAAATTCTATGATTTTAGCCAGTGTTCTCTAGTGTCTATGGAATACAACTGTGAAGGTCCCATGGAAAACATTGCGCAGTTGTGTTCATAATAAATCATTTATTGACATATGTCGCGCCACTGAGCAGTAATGATTGTAATGCCACACACTGAACACTTCACTAAGCAGGAAAAAACCAGGGGAAAACAATCTTTGTCCTTGTATAAATAATGCTTACCACTGCGATTTCTACATCGTGATTGAATGAGGGCAGAACTATGTTATCAGTGAAGTCATTGAAAGAGTGAAATGTTGCAGCGTGACAGTACAGCATCAACTATAATCTCCGCTCAAAAGCTTTACCTCGAGTAAGACCGGAGGTACCTTCCAGCAGCCTCCAGATGGGCCAGGTCAAGGGGTTGGGGCGGGCCCACTCCCCCAAGAAGACTTCTGATACATCTACAGAGCGCATGTCTGCTGCACTTGCTTCTCTTCATGAAAATATTGCTGGCAAAGTAAATTATTCCGCCACAGCTCGAAAATTTGATGTCAAGATGGACATTCTGCGAAACCGCTTTCTGGAAAAGCATAAATCTGCATTTGTTGCCCACCAGCAGCAACGACTACTCACGACATTCCAAGAAGATGTCCTGGTCGACTGGATGTGTTACCAAGCTGAATCATTGTCTATATAATGTACACGCACGATTTGAAAATTTGAGTTCCTTCGCTCTAACAAGTTCAGATATCGAGATTCAAAATTCTGCCAAGTGTGCCGTTGCGGAGTCATATTTTAAAACTCCAGTGTGACATTTCTGTGACGGATTTTGAAAAAGCGTAGCCAGTCCCCAACATGGCCAGTCCCTGCCAAACTGACATCGCACAACCAGAATCCTTCCGACACTCGAACATCATCACAAAAAAATCAGGTTTTACCTGGGTGTGATAGAGCACGAGATTTCCCACAGGTCTGTCAAGAAACGGGGGAAAAAATCTCTTGACGAGTGCGCTACGCATCAAACATTGAAAATTTTTGAAAAAGGGCGTCAGTGATAGTATCCTACTAGGGGTCGGCGATGCCGACTGACCGTGCGGAGCGATTTTATTTGTATACCTTCAGGGAACGTTGCTAACCTTTGACATAGGCGTCAATTCAGTACTGATCGCACGGTAACACAAGTAACAGTGTCGGTGAGAACGACTGTGTTGATTGAATTGAGCTAGTATCCGTGTGAACGAGACATTCCAGATTTTGTGATGACGTCCTGTCTTTTCCAACCTTATTTGTGATTGTTTATCACGCAACTTTATAAGTGACCTTGCTCTACACGGTAATTTGGGGCGCCGTGCACCGGGTAAACTTGCAGCTGCATGCCATTTTTTCAGACAGTTGTCCCGCTGTTGAAATTTCAAAGGTGATATCCTTTATCGGACTTAGTGTCAAGACTCAACAAGCAGCGCTTGCTTACATAATACGTTGCCCCTTAGCCTCAGGGCTCAGTCTTCGATCTCCCAGACTGAGGTGAGACACTCCTTCTTATTATGTTCGTTTATTATATGATACTGACTACTGTTAAGTACGTACATACTTTCTTTATAGAACCTGCTTTGCGCTTTCGTCCGTCGTGTCCTCGAACAAAAGTATTGACCAGTGCTTCATCTGTACCAGTGCATCATTGGCCCCTGTAATCTTGAAGTATATCCACACAAAACGCCCATATGTAGCAGGCGGTGATGGTGAGTTTGCGACATGTGAACTTAATCGCGATTTGACTTATTGAGAGGATTCTCTCTAAGTGTTGGCTCCATCGATACCGGCAATAGGTTTTGTACTAAACGTGACGGTACTCTTCTTGGCGCACGCAACTCGGATACTGACGGGGTATTTTCAAATTACTACACATACACGTTCACGGACTATAAAATGGACAATTGTGAAGCCAAATTCCTCATCACTTGGATCGAATAGCTCCAGCCATGGTCAACACAACAGCGGGACTCCTTGGTGTTGTTCTTTTGGCTCGCCACGGCGACAGGACGGGATACTACCAAGACCCAGCTACATATAACTCCACCCAAGCATACATCACCCCTCTTGGAGAGGTGAGAGCTTTGTTGTATAATACTAGACCTCTCTCACTAGCGTTTAGCAACAAGAATTTGAACTCGGGAGTTTCCTTCGTAAAACGTATCTCAATCCCGATTCGCCGTCTTTCATACAAAATATCAGCACTGATGTGGCAAATATCGATCAACTAGCTGTCCGCGCAGACGCTGGTGGAGGAAATGTCATCCTTAACTCCGCGTATGCTCTAGTTCAGGGTCTCTACCCATCCACAAAAAAGTGCGAGATGACTTTGGCGAATGGTACAACTGTCATACCTCCTCTTGGGGGATACCAGTATATTCCAGGCAAGTCGGTCAAAGCTACCATTTGTCTTCTAGCTAATGTGCTGCAGTGGAATCTTTGGAATTTTGGCAGAGTCCACTTTTCACGAGCTGGATAGATTGCGAGGTATGAAATCCACTGTACCCTTCCAAAGCTCATTTCATAACGTCTGGCAACAGTATTTCCAATATCACCTAGCCAGAGTTTACGCCTCGCCTGCATTCAAAGACATGTCCAACACTGCCGCGCCCTTCTTGACCGCCTTGAAACCTTACTTGGGGGATGTCAGTAACAACTTCACGAACATGGTATGTCACCTCATTGCATCTGTGAAAACTTATCTGACAAAATTATTCAGTGGAATGTGAGAATTCTTTAAAATTTACTTCAGGCTGAGCCCATATCGTCTCAGATATACGATCATGTCAACGTCCAATACACCTATAACAAGACCTATTATGAAACACTGCCTCCCACCTTCCTCCAGCAAGCTCGATATTACTCTGATTGGCTTCAACGCAATGTCTTCACCGATTCTGTGCAAAATAGCATCGGCCAAAGTAGGTTTAGATCCAGTGCCGAAAATGTATCTCACTGATGTTGCTGCAGTTTCTATACGCACACTCCTACCGGATATCATTTGGGCCTTGGGTAATATGACAGAGCCTTCCAACCAAGTCAAGATAAATATTCAGGAAATCGATTACAAGCCATTTATTAGTCTGTTCAACGTCACGAATGCCACCGTGACTGACCCCGACATATCTGGTACTGGTCAGTATCAATAGTGTATGACATTTAGCACTGCAGACTGATACTAGTTCACAGTCAACTATGCTTCTGTCGTTGCCCTTGAGTTGTCGCAGGATTCGCAGGGTCATCATGAAGTTAGCATGAAGTTCAAGAACGGTACTCAGGACAGCCAGTTCCGTCAACTTAAGATGTTCGGCAACACGAGCATTACGCTTCACAGTTTTATTGCTGAACTCTTTGTGAGCTACTCTTTACACCGTGTATGTTTTCTTATTGACAGCTTCATGTAGTGGAGTACAGTCAACTCAACTAACGAATGGTGCTTCTCTTGCAATCAGACTGTCCACCGCGGATGCTCTGTCTTCAACTATAGTAACGACCCTTTCTTGCACCCCCATAACACCGGTTATAATCGCTAGAAGTCATTAAACCACGGGTATCCGTAATGTGAAATTGTCTAATCCTCTCGAATAATCTATCGTTCCCCGGAACCTGACTTCAGTGAGCGAGGGCTTCCAACAAATACGTACATCGAACAATGACGCCATCTGGAATCTACTGCTATTTCCTTCACTTTCAACCTGGACCATGCTGTCGAGAACGAATTACTCTCCCCTGAAACGAAGGTCTAGAGTTCCCGTTGTGTCTATGTGAGACATACTTGCGGGCAGTTTTTCTAGACCGGTACTTTTCACTTGCACGGAGGTTTGGATAACGTACCGCATCAAATCTAGGCTTGATTGTGTGAAACTATGAATCACAGACTAGCCCTTCAACCAGCCAACAAATTAGTTAACACCAGAACTCAGTTGGACCCGGCACCAGCTGCAAAATTATTATGTGTAAATATCCTCGGTGCCTTAACTGGAAATGGACGGAAAACAGGAGCTCCGCATAAGCCAGGCAGTGGGGTTATGTGGGTAATCCCGGCGTATTTCGCTGTCTTGGCGGGTTTTGCCTGAGCCTAATAAGCTGTCGAGTAGTGTCATACCGTCCGGATATGAGTGTTGCATTTATGGCGTCACACGCGTCACCAAAATTTTACAAATCTCATCACCGTGCGGAGCACGGTCATCTACAATGTTGCGTGACGTGCAGATTCAAAACAACACCAAACAAATCCGACTCGTTATGGTATCTAAGGGTATCTGGCACACTGAGAAAACTGACGTCATAAACAAATCCGGATTATACCATTCACACGGATCCTCTCAGATATCCTTATGTAAAATTGCACACTGCTGTAAATGACACAGAATTCCACCCTTCAACGTTCAACTGAGACAATCTCGTTTGCCTCCATACTGCACTGGCGGCCTTGAGCGAGTGAGGCGCACTCCACATGGGAATTCGGTCCGCGTAATAGAAGTGACTGGCCAGCGCAGCAATTGATGTTACTGGCAACTAGACAAAAAGATCGAACGTTATCTTACACCGATGAGGCAAGACACGTCTGCGCTTCAGCTTGCAGTCAATTAAGCCTGCTCCGCCAACTCAGATGGAAACATAAGATCGAATTCGGGCGCTGCATGCTGCTGCTGGCAATAATAAGAGCTTCCTTATTGGTGAGTCCCTGGCGCCGATTATGATCTTGGGAGATGCATTCCTCGTGTGCATGACGGAAAGGTGAGACCGGCTCGTGCCCAGATTTCGAACTACAACTAACCAGATAGGTGATGAGCTCTAACTGCATAAAGGACACGATGTCTTCAGATAACAGTCCTATCGGCACTCATGTAACGTCCAACGGACTGCCAATCATATCTGTAGCTACTCTGGAAAATGACAAGTAATTTCGGCTCTATCGTCACTGGTACAGTCCAACTTGAAGTGAATTTCAGGTTCGCTTCTTGTAAACCTCGTGATTTTTGTCAGCTTATCTCCCCCGGTTAGACCAAATGAGAATGAAAACAATCGTCCCTTCTAATAATGAATAGATTAGTGGCGTCCTTTACATGCGTTCACATATATTTTTCAAAGGTACGTGGGCAGTGGTTTTCTAGTATTTAACAGACGAGAGATGGAGAAATTAAAGTAACATACTTTGTCCCCCTACTCACTCCATCATGACATCAACGTCGCAGCTTTGTCAGTCAGATCTATTTCAGAAACGCTCCGAGCTCCTCAGCCGTGACGAGCGAGTGGTTCTCTCGTACGAGAGAGCCAGGGCTATTGGCTTAGCACACGGTACATATAAAGCTCTTTTGTTCATCGGACACATCTTGACCTCGTATTGCAGGCATCACTTTTCATGACATTTTAGATTTGACCCAAAAATTTTGGGGTATGAACGCCGATCCAATCACGGTTCTAGATGTAGCGGCGTCTACGCTGCTGACCATCCAGTACAATTTGGTCGCGGGGACGCTTGCACAATATGCTGCCACTACTAGACCTGATTTTATTTCCCTTGTTGAGGACATTCTTCGATGGGATGTTATGTGAGCAAACCGTAACTCTCATCTTGCAGAAGCACTACATGGTCTCGTTGCAGTGGCCAATTCTGCCTTACCGAGCTGGGGAGAGGCTTAGACATCTTCCGAATGAAGACATCAGCAACACTTCTCCCAACGGGTGAATTCGTTCTCCATACGCCGTTGCCCTCGGATGCCAAGTATGATATCAGTGTATCCTTGAGAGTCGTTAATCATGGCAGCCCAGGTTCATGCCGCCGACGGTTCCAGTGAAAGGACTTCCATGTGTCGCGATTGTTTTCGCACAACTGTATGTGAACGGCGAATGCCGTGGACCTCGACCGTTTGTTGTCAATATAAACGACGGATATCATATGTGCAACGGCGTGACTTCGAAGCGAGTGCCTCTTTAAATTCATTCCACCTATTTTAAACTTATTTCTCTATAACCAGGTTACTACCACCCAGAGGAGGGTCAACTCCCGTCAACCATGCACTCACGAGCTTCAATCATGTCTGCCTACCGCCTTCGGCCCTTCTCGGGGACCTCAGCAAGTCCAACAGAATGCACCGTGACTTTATGTCCTCTATATGGCGTGTTACAATTGGGGCGCTGGCGATTAGCTCGGTTGCAATACCTGATCTCCAGATATCATCGTACATCGCTGCGCGTTACTTTCAGCGTCGTCATGTCACTAGCGTGTATGGAAATCCTGTACCCATACTTTCATACCGGACGCAACAGCTCCCTTTACTACACGCCATCGCTCAGGCATTCGTTCTAAAAGCGCTTTACAAAAGGAGTATTGAACAGTTCATGGACAAGAATCTTGATATCCGTGTGCGACATGGCGTCGCGGCTTGCTGTAAAGCGGTCATGGTTCAACACGCACAACTTGCAAATTGTGTCCTGTCCGAAAGAATGGGAGCTCAAGGCCTCTTCGAATATAATCGGCTGTCCAATTTATATGTACGAACGCCTTCTTTTGGACAGTCATGTTAGAGCAAGAATTAACCTATTTTGCAGAGCGAGCTGAGGGGAGTCGGCATCGCTGAAGGCGACATTTTAGGTGGGCAGATTTTAGCCTTCTCCGGCGACGTGATACTAACCAAAGATGTTAGGACTTTCCATGCGTCAGTGCAGTACATCGATATCCGTTGTGAACCAGCCACTTAAAGATAAATTATAGGACTCGTGGGAGATACTTTGGCGGAAATGTACAAGTTACCACTCTCTACACACCCGGACGGCCCCCTTGCGTTGCACGAAAATTCGTTATTCGATGAAGCAACCGAGATGGTTTCCTCTTCATCCGACTTCACACAAGCGTTTATGCAATATGTGCAGCCACGCAGTCAGATGATGGTCGAATCCATGGGACACCGCATGGCGTATGACGCTGCCGTCGACCAAGGGGTTTCCCAATGTCTTATCGATCTATATCTCGCTAACGCAGTCAAGACAGATGCTGCGTGGTATGTAGAGCGTGGCATATTTACGCGGCAGGCCATTATGCGTATGGAAGACACTGCTTTGTTGGCAGCTTTGCCTCGCTTGGATGAGCTACTTGTTGCGATGGAGGTCGAGCCATATGTCTTGTCACCCATCATATCGGATGAGTGTTGGGAGAAATTTAGTAAGACATTGCCCGTCTATAGCTCCCCTCAGGCTGAGGCGCCACCACAACCGACTTTGGTTTTGGGACGAGCTCGACTTTAAAACTCTTGGTCGCTATACAGGCTATCATGTCATTATTGCATGAATTGATGATTGTTAGAAGACTGATGTATTGCATTAACTGTTGTGACCATCAGTACACCAAACCTTGTAACCTAATTTACCTTTCATTGAATTTTTCAAGACAGAATATAATCCTAACTAACCACTAACTACTAACTTGTTGAATCATCATAGTGGTCGTCATTGCTCTCTGCACATCTCCTTTTCTTACATCACTAATCACATGCATTCACATACATAATACATCTCGTTTCATTTCATCATACCTCAGTCGTTGTCTCCTAACACTGAGGTATGTTCATTGGTCTCTAGTCGTCTCGCCGCCTCTTACTATGTTTCCCTTAGCGTGTTCTGTGTGTTATAAAATTAAATTAAATTTAAAACGCGGTTGTCACCGATCACGTGACTCTGTGACCATCGCCCAAACGTTGCCAGTTTAAGCCTCGCAGGTATAAAGTAGTCTTCCTCACGCCATGTCAAGATCGCCCAAGAAAAAACGCGATACATGCGCTGCCTTATACTCTGCTGGTATACAGTGTGGTATGCCGATCGTTGACGGTCCACTTTGGTGCCCACGACACAATGAAGTAAGTTCCTCCAAATTCAAATCTCCATGACGGTACTGTATGGGGTTAAGCTGATGGTTTAAATCTCGTTCTAGGAACGACTGAAGCTGTATGTCAACTACAAGGCGCATCATGCACTGCTTGATACCCTTGTCGATAACCCGGCGTGCAGCGATATGACGACAATCCTGGGATGCACTGCCCTTCCGCTTCTCAAGGAATGGAATGATTACTTGAGGCTAAAGTATAATTTGTTGACCAGGTACAGCTTGGCTCTATAAGTTTCAATTTAGTGTTATCCACTGAGTGCTGGCGGAAGATGTATAGAAGCTCGAGTCTACTTCTCCGAGCGTTTTTTCGGGTGAGTGCATCCCCAGTATCACCGGGTTTTATTGATTGCATTGATTTCTTCCATGATAGCAACGACATGGTACGAAATTCTAAGTGGAACTTTGTACCTGATTTCACGTGCAGGATAGGACTTTGGTCACAAAGCATTTTGGGAATCCCTTGTCAAGAAACGTGCTGAAGTCGAAAGATTCCTTTACTGCGTCGAGACGCGGGCCTATCAACTTATCCTACAAGCACAGAATGCACTTTGGGTCTTGGATCGCGACCCCGATGCTCACGAATCAGGAGACTGCTCAGGCTATGGCGACGAAACTCTTAGTCGTGACGTGTCCTTCCATTCCATAGAGAGCGACCGGGGTGCGGCTATCGACGATCCTCTAGAGGTGGTACTACGCGAGAAGTCTGTGGAATTCTTGGAGAAAATTAGGTCCCGTCTGGCCCGATACTGCGCTCCTTCTGGATCTAAGTATCACGATGAACGACTAGAAGTCATATACGCCTATGTGCGCCGCGCAATTTTCACGGAGCCAGCCCTTATGTTTTTGTCTCAGAGCTACGATAGTGTCATGGCCCTTCTCAGCGATGATAACCTGGACTTGGTGACTTTGGAAAAGATCTGGAATGCTGTCAAGACCTTGTGTGTTCACGACATCAGAGATGCGGTGGACGATGTTTTGCGAGCCAATGGGGAAGGCGACTACGTGATGGTCTTAGGGGGCAAGGTTTTTAAAGAGGCCAGCGGTGAGGAGTGGCCTCTGCACGTCTGGGGCCACATGATGGCAATTTACCATTGTTACTCCTGCCTCCGCACAACATGTAAGACGGTACGTATCTGTTCCGTACTCCCGCGAGTTGGTAGCCTATGTTTCAGTTCTCCAGGTGGACGAAGTCATTGCCATGACCCGATTTGCCTTGTTCTCCGAGACAGCCCTTTCCCAATCGTATATGAAGTACGAATACGGCTTCGACGGTGCGAAAGAATTGATCTTGGCGGGTTTCATTCCCAGTGACATACCGCTCTCTTCACCCCGGCACTCCATCATCTGCACGGATAGCGGTTCTCAGTCGTTCGGGCCCGTGTGGGAGGAGACGAAGCGCAATCTGTCTTTGTACGGTTCCTTATCTCTCAATGATGCTAAAGCACAAGCATTTGTCAATGGCTGCATCCGACATCCTGACCTCATGGTCATATTGCGCAAGGGGGCAGACGGACGCGTCATCCGCTCACGACCGGTGGTGTGGACCTCGCGGAAGCGACACGCGCGGAGCCGGTCGGCACTTGCGTCCGTATCATGGGAGAAGACTCGCGACGTCGTGCGCTGCGAGGACGATGACCTGGAGGAAGCGCAACCCTCGGGATATGACCACGAGAAAATCGCGGACTGTTTGATGGTAGTGCTCGTCGATGGCGGTGAGGGCAACATGGGCGACTTTGTGCGTAAGCTGGTGGAGATTTGGTGCCAGGTGTACCATGTCAAAGATAAGAAAGAGCTTTACTCCGCATTGGAGACGCCGTTCGTAGAGGCCGGGGAGCTTGAGCAGTGCACGTCTGACCAACATGAGGACACACTCAATGTGACGAGCGCGTATGAGAGTTTGTGGGGAACCCCGCCGCCGCCATGGTTAGTAGAGAACCCAAATAGGTTTCGCCTGGCGACAGATTCGTTTTAAACGGGACTCCTTGGAGTTTCCTTCACAAAAATCTACTTATGTGGGAAAGCAACGGACTTGTAATAAGTTAAGTGATCAGTTTCGTACATACACCTCGTATTATAGCGCTACCCCCTACTTTGGATTACATACCCTATTATATACCTATCGTGACGGTGCTGGCGCCAACCCCGACTCGCTTATTCTTGACATGTTTTGTGTCCATCGAATTAAACATAATTTGCGTTGGTAAATATCCTATGCGATTCTACGGGATTTAATGCATGTTCTTCGAACGGCTCGTGTGGCAGGCCAGAGATTTGTTGCAGGTTCGAAATCTCTTTCCGTTTGCCACGCCTTGAACATTCACTAGTACTCATGGATGAATCCTTCAAGTCATAGCCAACTGGCAACAGAACAGATCAGAAATCAGCTCTCTTGGGTGGAAACCTATCTTATTGCAGTGATCTTGACACTCATGGATAGTTCGTCGGAAGTTGATCTTAAATCGCCCTAGCTGAAGTGGTTACCACGACAGAATAAAATTCTGTTCCCCTTGCACTGTGCAGGTTCTAAACCTATCGACGACGAGTTCTTTTTGTCAGAACATACCTTGACATTCACACCTTTGCCAAGTGGATACCGGAACAGTACAAAAATGGTTTCTCTTGGGCTCTGTAGGTTCTAAAACTGCCGAACCACAGGTTTGTTGTCTTTCGCGGTGAATAGATCCTCGGAGCTTAACAAAGTTAAGCGATTGCGTCGAAGCCTCCTTTTTATGCGATTTGACAAGCTTCTAAGGCATCAAAAGATTGTAACCAAACAGACGGTTGTAGCCAACGGAGATTCTAGGAGATGAGGTCGTGTTTACAAGAGCCCCACAAGTACCAGTATCAAGTTTTGTTTTGTTAGTGGCGATAGCATCTTTCTAATTAGAAAGAAGCATCGCGGTTTTGCTAGATATGACAATACACAATTCGAATGAGCTAAACACTAATCATAAGAATTGGGTCGCGCCGCTACGATATAGACGATGTTTCTACTGCGACAACCAACCCGTAGGCTGCAGCTGCAGCGAATCCGCCAACAGCCATCGTACTGACTGCTCCCCAAACATATCCCCAGAAGTTCCTTGCTGCCCCCGTGACTCGAGCTTTAACAGTACCAAATATGAGAAGAACTATCCCAGTAATTATGCAAGAAATCTTCAGTGCATCAAGTGCTGTAGAAATGAAGAAATATGGGAGAAGGGGGATGATACCGCCACAGAGGTACCCCATGCCGATGGTGAACGCAGAGATATATAGTCGGCGAGTCGGAACGTCCTCTGAGCAAATAAAAGGCAGATGATCAGAACCCCGTCAAACGCAAGAAGATGCACATACCCTTCCCCTCTCCAAATTTCAGTAAGAAAGGTGTTAGCCCATGTTCGCTCTTCATCCCCCGCGATTGTCTCTCCTCATCGGCACGTGCGGGTGTACTTCCGTCAAACCCAGACTCATCCTCTGCTTTGCGCAGGCAATTCGCAACAGCCTGGGAGGCTGATTCGTCGACACCGACGGGACCCAAAACAGCGTGCACCTCTCTCTCCATTTCTCCAATGCAACTCCGCATCACGCGTGAGTAAGTGTGACGCCGCAAGAACCGAAAATGGTCCCGCTCAGCCTGGGATGCAAGGAAGCCACCTATTCCCATAGATATGGCACCGGCAATAAGTTCTGCAAGACCGCCGACAACGACTAATCTTGAATTCCCCAAGCCAGACAGACCGGCTGTCAGCGCGAAGGGAACAGTCAGGCCATCCGACAATCCAATAATGCTGTAAGAAAGGGCACAAACTATGTCAGTGACTTGCGAGGAAAGCGCAGACAGAAGGTCGCGAGCTGGTAAGGGAGAAACTCACATATCGCGGATAATGTCAGGATCTATAAGAGTTCTATCGTCTTCGCCCTTGAGATCCTTGCAACAAATACCATCCTGGCGGCTAAGTCTATCGCATTTTTCGGTGAGCGGTGGAGTTGAGGTTCTGTTGGATTCCAGTGACCACACTGGTGGTGATTTATGGGTCGAACTGGCAGACATGTCATCTTTGTTGGGTAGGGGAACCGCAGTTGCAGTGCTGGTAGACACCTGGTGAGTTGAGGTCATGGCTGAACAATGTATGAATCGGTGGCCAACGAAGACAGTTAAGGATTTTTGAAAGCAAGGGAGCTTATATATGATATGATGAAGGGCACGAGGAACCAATGATCAGACATTAGAAAAAGGCTGAAATCGCGCTGGACAAGGCTGCGTTGGGGGCTGAAGGCATCATAAAGCAAACGTTACCCGTTCGTTGCGGCCGGGTGACGTTAGCCAATCAAATCGTGGTTATTTGACACTCGTCTGCCTACCAGCACGGCAGGAGCACATTGACGACGATCATCATTCTATAATGCAAAATTGAAATGGCTCGAATCCCTTCCGCAGCAGTTGTGCATCAGATCTCAACATGTATCACACAGAGTTTCTACGACATTCAATGCATTGAATTATCCCAAACTCGAGCGTTCACTGAAAACACACCATTCACATACTGCAGTTGCCACGTGCATGATGAGTCCGAAAGATTATTCTTCTTCTGACAGAGTTGAAAACATCGCGCCAATTTGCAATGCCTGCACACAGGATGACGGCCGGGTACTAATCAGGTCTTCCGCGCCTGGAAGCCGAGGTGTTCGGGAGTTGAACTAAATCATGTTTGGTGCCATGCCATCCAATCCGCGTCTAGTCATTGGTTGGCGGGCGGAGATGATCATCATATAGGACAAATATGGGTGGCAAAAATGCATTGCCTACGCCAGCCCAAAAGCTTCCACGGAGTCGTGGCGAGTGGTTGCACGGGCCTAATGAAGAGTAAATCATGAAGAAGGTTTGATTGATCGCAGTCACAAGAGTGGAATAATCGAGTGGCCGTTTCTAGTTAGTCATATGTTGCTGCCCTGTAACCAGCCTTCAAACCAGCCGGCGGTGTGCAAAGCCTCATCCTTATGCCATGCGGATGGTTCGTGACAGTTCGATTTCTCGAGTATTTTTCAATGTCCGCTGTATTCATCATAGCGCCGCTGATGCGACCGGCTCTTTCCATTCACTTGTCCGAGTCTGTGGTGTCCGTGGACGATTGATTACGTCCAGTGAAAACCCACTATGGCGTGGTATGATGGGATCCGATTTTTTTCTGTTTGTATGATGCTTGCCAATAGGGTCCCTGGCTCCCACGTTAGTAGAGGAGGCATTTAATTGTCACTACCAACTCTTGCAACCTTAACTTTATTCCCATCTGCTATACGTTTTTCGGCGAATCCCGTGCTCGATCGCATCACCAAAATTACAAAATCCGGACATGGGTATACATGGCAATGTCGGAGCTACAATACCTGCCATATGTATCTGACACAAGTCCTTAATGTCAGACAATCCTAGGAAACTCAATTCCACAATTTTAACTGTCATATGACAATAGTCTTGTATTGAACTAGTGTACCAATATATCAGACACTTATAATGCATTTGAATGTTGCTCAGATTGATCAGTCATTGCAATATTTCGCATTCTGACATAAAAGATTGCATTGAAAGTACTACAGTACAACACAGTGCGGTACAGTATACAGTTGACTGTATGGTTCTATCTACAGGAATGCAGATAATCAAGAATGGATGCCAGAACAGGACTATGAGACATCTATAAGTAGATAGCAAATCAGTGGTGTACACAAAAGTGAGAACATGAAAATAACACACCATTATTTTTTGATAGCCTGAAAGCAATGTGAATGAAAAGAAATGCGCAACTGCAGGAACTGCAGGAACTGATGTCTTGATAAGTACATAACATGTGCATATATGCACATGTGCTCACCTTCTTGATGATGATATTGAACTTTGAGAGGGTCACCAAGTAGAATTTTTAAGCCTGGAGTGAGTTGAAGCAGCTGAGCGAAGTTCTTGCTCTTGGACCTTAGATGGCTATGGAGCAATACAAAATCAGTGCACATTAGAATATGAGACTGACTTTAGTGATGTTGTACTGGTGAGTTCAACTTGCCAGTATGAGGCAATCTTCAGTATCAATAGTTACCAGCATTACAGAAACCATTGGAATTTATGGTGATAAGATTGAAGGACATAAGAGAGAGATTGAAGTCAAGGTGTTGCTTTGTTGATTTCTGGAAAATGCTGATTGACTTTGAACTTAAATCACATGACATTTGCCTTGTCCGTTGAAAGATTTGCCAAGTGACACAACTCCTACTGTGTTAAGCCTAACACTGCTCTTGATTGCGATGTCTACTCTGTGCATGACGAGAAGGCCCTCTTTGATGAGGATAAGTTTGTGTTAGAAAGGGACATGGAAGTTGAAAAGCCACCTGGGAGGAAGGTTATGGTGCCCTATCGGTACAATTCACCCAATTTTCATCATCTATGCTTAATTTACTCTATATAATACATTGTATGTATCTGAATGTATCTTATATATATCTGACAGCTACTCTACTAGATGGTTTGTGTCTGACAGATGGTATGTTTGATGTCTGTGTATCGCAATGATATTTCAAATGTCACATATCACAGGCATGCATTGTTAGTGCCATCAGAAATTTTGATATATCATGTGATGTCTGGATTTGGTAATTTTGGTGATGTGGTTTCTCATGGCTTGTCTAGCCTCTGTACAGTACTGCACATTTCCGTGAGAATGTCCTTTCCTATCTTTGCCTTTCTTTCACACAGGTCCCAATCAGAAACCTGCCAGGACGACACTTGCAGTTCAGGCCCTTGGAGTTCAGTCTGCCACTCATTTGAAGCTTTCTCAAACAGCCCTACTACTTATCCATTTGTCAGACAGTCAGTCCACCCATCATGCTCAAATTTTTTTTGTCTTTTGGAAACTTGCGGTTCCTACCCAGTGACTGCCTTTATGGTCGGTATGTGTCGTCATTTTGGGGAGTTTGTGAATGCTATCACTGACAGTGATGGCAGCATTATGATGGGTTTGTGCATAGACTAGTCTATGGGATGAGTGCCTCAACACCCCATGTGGTGTTGGTCCCCTTCAGAGATGGAATCAACAAGCTCAGTGACATGTCTCACCTGCAGATAACACATTGGGTCAACCAGCTGGGGCCTGACCTCTTTGTCTCTTTGACAGGAAGACTTTGTAAAATGTATAATCTCATTGTGGAGATGCCTGTGGGAGCACCTGTGCTTGGATACACATTCTTCTGCGAGCATCCAGGTGTGTTTGCAGCACCAAACAGATTGATTCAGATGATAGCTGGTATTATGGAGAACATGGACAACATTGCAGGCAACATTTTGGTAGTGAAACATGCTTGCAGGAGAAAGAATGACATCATGGACTGTGATGAAGTAGACATGGAATAGGTCAATTGTATCATGAATCAGTGAGCACAATATCTCTGGGTGTGATTATTCACTGACAAAGGCCAGAATTATTAGGGAGAGTATTTTCTGGTGTTCAACAGGCGATATGTACATAGATCAATTTGCCAAATAATGTAGAACAGATAGGATGAAATTTATGGTTGTAAGAGCTGGTAGTGATGAGTAGATGTATGAATGAAACAAAGACAGTTTGAAACTGGAAGTCATACACAAAGTGATGACTGGAAAACAAGCATCATGTTGCATGAGACAGGGAGTCAGGGACTTGCTGTGTCAGTGGCAATACCAATGATATAGGGCAGATAATGAAAAAACACACTGTAGTCACATTACTTTGTGTCATTTGTGTTACAAGAACACCCACTATTGGCATGGCCCCTATTCATTTTTCTCCTCATCCTCACCTTCTACCTTTACCCCAACAACTACTCATGCATATTCATGCATTACCTCTTCTGGCTGGTCATACTTTCTCCCTATCTTTTCTGGCTATATTCCCATTGATTGGTTCTCTGTCTATTTGTACTAGATCCACTCACTGGGCCTCTGGCTTGCACCCCTATGCTACCTTTCCACCTTACTAATACCACCCTAATATTTTCTGAACCCCTTACCACTTTATTGGTCTATGACATCGTCACCCCTTACCCTTACCACATCCCCAGTGGGTGACTCAGTCCCCTGTTACCTTTACCATACAGTTGGTCTGTGACTCAGTTCCCCTTTGCTCTTACCTTATCACTGGTCTCTGACTTGTCTCCTTTCCACTTATCTTTTCTTGTACTACTACTTGCAGCCTGGTCTGTGCTCATTTCCCTTGCCTATATAAACCCTAAATACCACAGTTGTATTCTCTAACTTGAATCTACTTGGTTCTTCCCAGTTAACTAGTCCATAACCTCTTAAGCTTCAAGCTTATACTTGTGATCTTCTTACTTTGCTTTGACCCCTGGTCATTGCATCTTAGATCTATCAGAAGCCTTTATCATCATTACCTATGACTCAGGCTATAGTCATCACTGGCTGCAAGACAGTGCCCATGTCTTGACTCAACGACCCACTACTACTAGTTTCCTAGTGGTTGGACTGTGCTCACAGCCAGTATCTGCATTCCAGGCCCTGTGAGTTTACCCAAGTAAGACAGTGCCTGTGTCCAGTTGCTAACAATTTGTGTCATTTGCATCACTTTTGTGTCAGACAGTCTGTCAGTGTAGGTATCACAACCTGGCTAGGCACTAGCTATAATAATGCTAAACCAGTATAAGTGAGTCTCAGCTCTACCTAACTGCTATACTCACAGAGGCAAGAGTGTTCAACCCTAAAGGAGACACAAGAAACAGCAAAGATCTGCAAGTGATGCTGATCAACCCTGATCAAATGTGATGTAAGCACAAGAAAACACAAAGAAATGTAATCAAATGCAAAGTAAGCATGTGCAGGAAAGTGAAAGGTGATGGTCGCATGATGTCTTAATAATCGAGGGTCTTAAATTAAAGCGTGTAAAAATGTAATGACACCACAATTACACTTGAATAAGACTTCTTGCCAGTCCTCGATTAACACGGTCTACGACTTTTCTAGTTTTCGTGGTAGATAACATGTAAGTTCTTGGGAGGCTCGCTAAACCAATCAATTGATTAACTTAGCCGGAGCTTTTGTGTGTTTTAATAAAACCTATAAACTTTGTCTAGGATAATCCGACTAGACAGAATGCGTGGACCAAAAGACTGGTTGGTCAAATAAATATAAACTTGTGAGAAGTGGGTCTCAATATGTGAATACGTGGACCAAAGACTGGTTGGTCAAATAACTGATGAAACTTTACCTAGGATAAACCGTCTAGGCAATATACGTGGACCAAAGACTGGTTGGTCAAATAACTGATGAAACTTTGCCTAGGATAAACCGTCTAGGCAATATATGTGGACCAAAGACTGGTTGGTCAAATAACTACAAACGTGTGAGATGCTGGTCTCAATATACGTACACAATGACCAAAGCTGGTTGGCCAATTATCTCTGGAGAATCCTGCACAGTACTTCAAAGGGACTAACTTTGCAAGCAGCTATCTGTACAGTGAGAAACTTCAGGGGCTATTTTCACTTTCTGAGAAAATATGTGCTTCTGAGAGATACTAAATTTCTTATTTTTGGGGGAGAATGGGCTCTCCTTATATACATTTTGTGTGGGAATATTATGTAAGTAAAAAGATGGAGCTATGACATCAGAATGTGGAGCAGAATATTCCAGATTATTCCATGGGTGGAGTAATAACATCATTTATGACATCAGTGTGGAGCAGAACTTTCCAGAACTTTCCCTGGAACATTCTAGAACTGATGACATCATCATGACTTCATCATGATATCATTTCTACCAACAAATACCTGCAGGAGTATCTGTGGAGTCTTATGACATCATTATGACATCATACCCTGTAGGTACAATTTTGTGAAGTATCTGGTGGGTCAAAGCGTCCTAATAGAAAAAGAAATAAAGGAAACACTAGAGAAAACAACACAGAACTAATAATACAATGAGAATAAAAGAAACCAAGAACTTTTGGATAGGTTTTTGTAAGGCTTTGAACTTTTCTCTATGGTTTTCTCTAGCCAAAGTGAATAAGCCAAAGGCAAGGCAATACCTTAACCTTCTTTTTAATCCTACTATCAACTAGGTCATTATGTGATTCCCATCTCACAAATGACATTTCTTCAAGACAGTACAGAAATATAAATAAATATGGGGAAACTGGAATTGTTTGACCAAGGCTTGAAGCCAAGGCATGGGTTGACTAGCCTGAAGGCTAAGCTATCAGACTTTGTCTTTTAGAGGGATACCTAGTAGTCATGTCCATGCATGATTCCTAAATCATGCAGGACAATGAAGCATGGGAAAGTTGCATGCACAGTGCGCAAGTGTAGTGAGGGTGTATAAATGGTACTGGGATGTCAACTGAGGCAAAGAGGATGGATGCTAGATGGATAATAGATGGATAATGTGATTGCCACTAGCTATAGATGGATGCTAGGGACTACAACGATGGATACATGCACTGCATGGAACTAACTGGTGATAGATGGTGACTGCCAGAAGCTAAGTTGTAAAAACAAACATGGCAACTCTAAGTTGCACATAAGCGCCTTCCCAGGGCTTGGAAGCAAATCGGGAGTGCTCTAAGTATGTACATAAGTGAGGTAAAGTAAGGGTCCATAATGAAATAATAATGGTACGATACCAAATATAGTCAGATATAGTAATAAATGGAATGCAACACACTAAGGAACTGGCTGGACAATGGATGGATGCTCCTGTGATGATGTGTGCTAAATTGTGATAAAATGTGAAGATGCATAATGAAATGCGAAGATGCACAATGAAATGTGAAGATGCGCGAGAATGCATGCTAAGCGTGAGCGTGGGAATGCATCATGCAAGTGTGGGAAAGTGTCGTGAGTCTGGTGCATTATTTCAGGGAAGCTGTGCATGATATGTGGAATCGCTCTACACATAACAGTGATGTTGTGCTGTGAAGCCCAGTCATCATGAGCCATAAAATAGGCCAATACCAGCCTGTAGAGAATTGAGTCTCTACAGCATATTTATAGTGAATGGGAGAGGAGTTTAGGGTAGGTGCAAGTAAGTAAAGATACGAGCAGCTACCAGATTAAGAATGGATGTGATGAATCAGGGATGAGACAAGATAAGACACATTAAAGATAGTACAGGATGGTCACCTAGTGACAGTGTAAGGCTGAGTATGAGTTCGGCAGGGAATTGCAAACAGATCGGCATAGTTAGAAGATGAGTTAGTGATAATACGAAGAGAGGGATTAAATGTTTTAGATGAGGACTTTTTCTGTGAAGCTTTAGGTCATACTTGGAGCGGGAACTGGGAATAGATTTTGCTGCTAGATATGAGGGTACATGGCTGTATTTAAGTGTGAGACAGCAAGGGTCTTCGGGTTGGACCTGGCCAACGATTATGAGAGAATGGGCACTGAAGGGAGTGGTGTTGGTTCTGACAGGGTAGAGTGAATGGAGAGTATGAGAAGGAATGATCTCGGTATGAAGGGGTATAGTTTGATAATTAACGAGAGTTATAAGGTGTTTTTGGATGCAGCAAATTGAATATAATGAAAGTAGTGATATGAAGGGAATGAGGGTTTGTTGTGAGGAGTGACTAGGCAGTGCTGAACGGTGATGATGGTGAGCTAATGAAGGTAAGAAAAAAGGGTGTATCTGCATGACTCGGATATGGAAGGTGTTACTTTCCGTATTGGTGAGTCATGTGGATGGTCTGGACACATCGAATGGTCTGAGCATTAGAGTTCAGTTTTGGAGCTGTGGTCAGGGCATAGAGGACATAGTGTCCTTACAACAGCAAGACTGTGATTGTGATGTAATACAAGTAAGGTAAAGAACAAAAGATATAGGGGCCTTGTCATATCCCGGATTCCAGACCTATCCTATAGTTGGATATATGGACTAATCCTTAGATTAGACCTCTAGACTTCATTCATAAACATATCCAGTCTCATCCACTATCATGCTTGTCCAACTACCGCTCATCCATCTGATCTGATATGCCTGTCCGCTCCGGATCCGATACGATAAGCTTTCTTATTCATTACCTGTCCATATAATGTTAACACAGCCTATTTCTTTATCCAATATGTCTATCCGCTCCGGATCTGATATGATAAGCTTTCTTATTCATTACCTGTCCATATAGCATTAACACAGCCTATTCCTTTATTCGGTATTCTCTACCTTTCAGATAACCGGTGTAAGGAATAATGCCTCTCATCGTGTGATATGGCACTTTTCACTAGGGAATACATGGCACGAACTTGCAGCACCACTCTGGGTGCTATCTGCAGCTATTCCTATATGAGGCGCAGCTTTCCCGCGCTTCATGATGCGCGCGCTTTCCCACGCTTGAAGCGCCCTATAGTGCCAGCCATCCAGAAGCATCCATCCACTGTCCACCAAGCTCTCTAAGTGTGTATATTCCTATTTCCCTTATTTGCATATCGTACCACTTTTATTTTTATCATGGACCCTTACTTTACATACCTTACTCAGTAGCGCTTTGGCTCCGCATGACAGCGCTTAGGCGCCATATATAAGCACCAGCAGTACTTACTGTTGGAGTACTTTTCAGTTGACAGAACTTTGCACCCACTATTTACCTAGCAGAATATAGTTGAAATCCATTCGTTTTACACTCTCTCATTTGCACATATATGCGCGCACTTTCCCGCGCTTCATGCAGCACATGCGCACATTCCCACACCTTCATTCCTTGCACGCACCTGCACTTTCTTGCGCCCTGCATTGGCCGACCAGTAGCGCCTTCAGCGCATACAACTAGATCCTTGCTGCACTCGCTTCCCCTTTAGGGTCGAACGCACTTGTCATCTCAGGTATAGCAGACTAGGCAACGCGCGACCTACAACAATTATAGATACAGTCAGGAGCTTTGTTCGCGCCTCGCTGTGTTGTAGTTTCTACACTGGTTCTATACTTACCCGATATCTTCGCTACTTGTCTATTACCGGTACTCAGTTGTTTGCCTATCCGATATGCTTACTGATCCGTTATCCTTTGACTGCGCTAATGTACATAGCCTCAGACACTGCCTCTGATTATTCCATTAGCTACCTACAGTATATACACTTGTTAAGGTCGTACTCAAGGGATATCGGATCCGAAGGGCTTCGGCCTCAGCTCGTACACTGTGCCCCTTTCCCAAGTATAGCCCCTTATTTCAGAATACTATACTTATTGTATCCGAAGATCCGGATGGCTATTGTAGCATATCCGAAAGTCCGGACGACTATCGTATGATATCCGGGTATAGAGACAAGTAATGTATTCCTATCCGAAGACAAGGAATAGTATTGTATACTTATCCGGATGGCGTCCAGATATCGGACGGAAGTATAAGGACTAGTCTAGACAAGTCTAGGACTAGAAACTAACAGAGTATTGACTATCTGTAGATAGAGGCGGATGCGTATAGACTATCGGATACAATCCTTAAGTCTCAGAGGGTGACAAGAGTTGTTAAGACTCAAGTCTTGATAACAGAATGAGGACAATCTAAGATGATATTCGAACTGGGGTGCTATAGGACATATACAAGAGTTTATATATGATAGAACTACACGGGAGGCTATGCACAAAGTATCGCAATGTATAAGCAACACTTATTACAAGTCAATCATAAGCCGGAAGTTAATCACAAGTGAACAGATCAGTAAAACATAGCCGGAAGAAAGCATAACCAATATACCAGAAGGGAAGAAATACTAAATGGAGGAAATAAGCAGTGTTTAACGTTATATGAACAGGATATGAATGAAGAAGCTTATCGCGACAGATCCAGTATGGATCTGTGGATCGGATCTGATCGGATCTGACATCCGGAACTTCGGATGAGAAGCGCAAATGTATGGGATATGACAACACTCCTGTAAAACTTGATAGATCCTCAGTTCGAATATTACAGTCTTGCAGCATTCTTGTCCTTGCACATTAGTGTTGTAAGGACCCCTTCTCTATCCTTTGGGCCTAGGGATTGATTCCCTAGGCCAGAGCTCCACTCTTCTGCATTTCCAGACTTCGTCCATTTCCGGATCCTACCTTAGGCCTAATGGATTGTATCCTTAGGTCAAAGTCTTGTCTTTTCGATACTCGCACTCCTTCCGATCCTTATCCAACTCCATCTCTACCTAAGGGTAGTCTATATCCGTTCACGTCCGCTCCGGAACCCCTATCCAGAACTCCGGACCACTCTTCCTGCCTCAGACTGTGTCCATTGCAGTATTTCCACCCTATGTCTTTACTAAGGATTGATACGCGCGGTTATTCCACTTTCTATCAAGTAGACGGAACTCCATCCAAGTTTCCGATACTCGTCCGGAAGTTTCCCGCACTCATCCGGACAGTTCCCACGCTCATCCGGAAGTCCTTTGGATGCTCCACCAGAGTTGTCTGCCTCCGGAGTCCTCTGGACTTCGTTAGGACCTTATTGTACTTTATCTGAAATTAAGGGCACCGTACTCAGGTGAGGGGCACAGCGTACGAGCTGAGGCCAAAGCCCTTCCAAGTTAGTCATACTCACCCCTCCGAGAGATTGTATGCACCAGCATGCCACGGTCTTTAACAGGCCTACACTTTATTGTAACAGCTTCTCAACAAATCTGTTTGTCCAGCATGTTTTTACTCCAAGAAAGGTTTCTCCAAGATGGGCATGGCAGATTTCATCAACATACTCTCAAAGCAAGCCATTGGTGACTGAGTGGAAAACCTCAATTAACCATCTCCTCTGCATATGTAAGGACATGCTCCATCTCTTCTTCAGTCAACCATCCCTTAAGAGTATTGGCCTCAGTTTGTGTCCTTCCTCCAGCTGCCAGCCAGACCAGCATGACATGAGATAATTTGATATAGTTCCAAATGTTTCCAGATTTATTTTCTTGAAGTCTCTACACTGAAGATAGTTCATGCGCTGCAATGTTTTGAGCTCAGTGCAATATGTAGACACAGTTTTAGCCATGAGATAGTCATGAGCTTGACAAATTTCTTGCCATTTTTTGTAGTAGATTTAAGATGGCCAGGCATAGTAAGAGGTAGAGACTAGTTTGTGGCTGCAATAGTGTATTTCACATAGAGTCTCACCAACCCTGACCTGGTCCAAATAGCATTTCCACTAGCTGACAAACATTCCTTTGCTACACATGTTCTGGATAGCTAGAACTGTTAGCTATACATACATCCTGAAGAGTTTCATGTCTCTCTGATTTGCTGTCATGATGCAATATGGAATACAAATTTTAAATTGTCTAAACTTAGGGTTTTGACTCATAAGGATGCATGTCTCAGTACTATTTTTATTGGTCAACATCATATAATATCTCCCTGGGCAAGATACATGTTGTCTAAATGTGCATGAGCAGTTTTGAGAGAAGAAAATATGTTGTCATTGTGAGGCATGTCTTGTATCAATGTGTTGTAGTGTCTCAATGAGCCATTGATGACTGTACTTGTGAGTAGATCCATGGAAAAACTCACAAATCTAGTGACTTGCAGATCCAGGTCATGAACAAGTGTAAATTGGTCTGGATCCAAGTCAGATAGTCTGTGGCCACAAGTACTCATTACAAGTACTTGCAGATCAGTGAGAAAAATATTTTTATATTTGTAGATACAGTTGAGTGGATTACATAAGATATTCCTTGTTGGTGCAACTTGACCTTTGCTGCAGACAGCTGTAGATATGCTGCCAAAGCACAAACAGCACAAATGAGCTTGAACAGGGAATGACTTGCTTATATAACAACTACCGTGGAGCAAAAGCAAAAGTGACAGCGGACAGCGGCCTACTCTGAGCTCCCCTACTAAATAACTAGAGTAACTAGTAACTGTGGTCCTGTGCGATATATCACCACAGGAAATGATGTATTATTGTAGCAATGGCATCACTATGACAGACACTTAATAGCCATCAGGATTTTCGAGCCCAAGTAGTGGGCAGGACTCCTGGAGTCACGCTGCGAAGACCCCGAGACGCAATCTACGGCAGTCATGGCCGGGTTAAACGGGTTGCCCACGATCATCACTATCCTGCCTGCCGTCCACCATAGGTCGCTCAGTGCTCAGCTCAGCTCGGGAATTCTTGCGAAGAATCAGTGGATGCCGTCCGAATCTGCAATCTTCGCTTTCAAAAATCTAGGTTTTTAAAGCTGCACAAAATTCAGATCTAGTGCAATTTCTACCCGCTTCGTGTTTCACCCACACGGCAACTAGAATCATGCATGTACAGACATCCGGATCAAAGGTCAACATACTTGCTGAAGATGACTTCGGAATTGTCTATCTTATAGAGAATGCTCAGCAGTTTTGGTCAGGTGCGTTGTATCACATGTTTCAAATGTCTCTTTGGAACACGGAAGAAAGCTCGAACTTACAATTGAGTGCTGTCAATCTGTGCTTTCCAGAGCTTGACGATGTCCTTCGAGTTCCCAGCGACGGATCTGCCACGTTATCCATGTTAGATACCGCACTCAGGAGGTTTGTGTCCCTCTGTGCTTCTTATCACGGTCAGCTTCGCCACGATTGTATGACCTCCTTTTCATGCGTTAAAATGCTCTATGTCTGTTTTCAGAACAGTTCCTTCAAAGTCCGATGCAACTGGAACACGCATGCAGTCTTCTGCTTGACTCCGAGTTGTTCGTATTCCACTCTGAACGGATGTGCGAGTTGGCCATCGAAGATGTCGCGTCTGTGCGCAGAACCTTCACATTCACTCGCCCAGTACTGAAGCTGGCCTACAGAAAACAGATCCGCACTCGCAACTCATTCTATACAGCGTGCTATTGTTTCACGGTCGCCGTCAATCGAACTTTATTCGCTCTCATAAGCATTGGCAACCACTAATACCGCTTCTCATGGATCACGTTTTGGTGGAAATAAACCCAGATACAGAGGACATCTATCTTGGGGCACCCTCTATATCAAGTGGTTCCGGTTCACGTTCCAGCATGGTGGTTGGCCACATACCTATAGAGGCAAAGTTAAGGAGTCTGGGCGTGAGGTTACTTTATGAAGTGTGCCGGGTTCAGAAACTGTCTTTACATGATTTGAGTACGTGGTCCTGTTACTTCGATGATGATCTGTTTTTTTTTACCGATCACTCTACACAGGTGTTTTCAACGATCAGTTTCTCGACAATTTGTTCGAGCTTGTAGAGCAGACTCGATTTATGCCCGATGAAACTCTGAATTACTCCGTTATTAAATTGATTGTGAGAGCGCCGAGTTTCTATGAAGTTCACACCTAATTCCGTTGTCAGGTTGCATTGAATGAGCAGTTCATGGTAGCCTGTTTAAGCAATAATCAACAACCTGGAGCCAAGGGGCCAGAATTGCAAAATCGAGTGCTCACCGTCCTGATATCCCGTCTCGGATCTAGCAAGACTTTTGGTGAAAACATGATATTCATGCTCAATCGCGCTTGTGAGTAACTAAATGCATTGTCGAGCCACTGACTGATGTTCGTTTAACAGCACGGTCTGCTGAAGACCTGTGTATGCAACTTCTGGTGCTCAAGCTTCTTTACATTCTTTTCACCAACAAAGCAACGTCAGAATATTTTTACACAAATGATCTATGCGTCCTTGTGGATGTCTTCCTACGCGAACTGGTTGACCTTGATGAGGAGAGTGAATCTGTGGGTATTGCAGCATTGCGCATGGAAGCGGTCTGAATGTATTCTTCACAGCTTCGGCATACCTATCTTCGTGTTATGCATCCGCTGCTCACGAAGACGCAAATGCGGAATGTGCCATATAAACGTACACAGATTGTTCTTGCCCTCGAATCCCTTATTCAAAATGGAAATATTCGAGACATCAACCCCACGACAAAACGTTTGGTCGAACGATGTCTCGGAGGAGAGTGGTGTGTGCAGCTGCGAAGGACATCACACGATAAAGAGGTTCTCAAGCGTCAAGGCGATTTTCGATACAGCAGCCCAAGTCACGACATCATTGCGTCCACGACGCAGGACACTGTGTCTTCTCGAGCAGTAACTTTACCAGACGTGGAGCATGATACTGCCTCCAAGGCACTGAGCTCGAAGCCGAAGGTTTTAAAACACTGTAGAAGTGTTGAAAGCATACACAATCCTACATCTCCCCGACTACCCTCTCCACGATCGGTGAAAACCACATACGATCGTTCTAGCACAGACAGCGCAACGAGTTTAGCGGCTACAACCACTACTGCACCTAGACGACGAGAGAAAGCTAGTTCTGTTGACGATGTCACTAGCGCTGTCTCACTCCATCCAGAGAAGAGCGTTCTCGCGCAACAACCCAGACCGCCTTCGTCTAGTTCTTTGAACCTTCCTCCAGCTACATCTGTCGATCACAAAGTTCGAAGGCCGGCACCTGCTCCGCCCAAGAGAAGAAAGCCTCCTCCGGTGCCCGTCGGAACAACCAATAGTGGCGCCACAATCACAGCCATCGCAACCTCTGCTTCTACTCCAGCCCTTGGTCAATTAGGAAAGAGCAACAAACTGGCGTGCCGCCAATTGTAGCTTAGAAAGCATCGGTATCGATGCTCGTCTGTATGGACTTTCCTGTACACCCAGGTTTGCCTGCTTCACTAGGAGTTTCGGAACTTTGTTTTACACTGGCCGTTCTATCCTCACTCGCAAGCATCTTCTCGTGCATTGATCATTCGCATCTGCATCCTCCATTTCATAGCTAGGACACTCGCATTGGATACAAAATGTACAGCTTCCTCACAACACTTATTTAACCTCTTCGTTTATCACGTCCTAGGACTTATCTCATTTGATTGTGTTCTTGTATTTAATTTTCAACTTTCTTGGTCTCTTACTCGTATTTTCTTAATAGCATCGGGCCCCCCAGTGCCGTACTGGGAAAACAATATTTGGCTGGGGCACTTCATCCGCTGTGGACATGGTTCGAGCGACGTCAGTCGTCTAAGGCAACAGAGGACGAATGGTCTCCAGACGTGGTAAAGTACCTTAAGTCTTGGAGGCGCTTCCGTTGTTGATCCAAGTTTCCCTGCTTTTATTCGGAATTGCTCTGGGTGCTAGCATTTGGACGCAGCAGCCAGCCATTGCAATTCCAGTAGTGTTGATGATGGCATTTGGGGTCCTATTTTATGGTGCTTTCGTAGGGAGCATCTGTACGTGCAGTCTAAATTTGAAGTTGGGGTCCGTTGATTTGGAGCTCGAAGTTGGAAACTAAGGGCAAGGACCCCTTGAGCGTGTCAAAAATAGGGGAAGAGAGTCGGTGGCGGCGCTGAGGAACGAGTTCGGGCAAGTCAAAAAACAAAAACACTGTATGATGGGTGGATAGCCCTTCAGAGCACAGTATCTGAAAAGACTGAGGAAGCCCCTTGAAATCGGCAGGGATCGTGCTCGAGTTGATGACGATGATCGAATTCAATTGGAGGTCCATCAGGATGGCTCAACTTGTACAGGCTATATTACATCATGATCAGAGTGCTAGATATCAATGAAAGCGTAAGATTCGAAATTTGTACTGCGACAATCAATGGTTCCGGCGCCTCTCATACCAACCTTAGGGCCGCCATTCACTCAACCAAACATCTCTTGGTCCTGGAAGTAAACTCTTCTCCCTCCGGATGTACTGACCGTACACCATCTCCCCAACTACCTCCCCATGGCTGAACACCACCTTGCCCCTGATGATTGTGTACCTCGGCCAGTTCTTGAACTCAATACCCTCAAATGGCGTATAGTCGATAGCATGGTGCAGCATCTCGTTCGTGAGCTTGAATGACTGGAACTTCGTTTGGGGGTACCAGATAACCAGATCAGCATCGAAACCAGGGGCAATGCTGCCCTTTTTCTTCAATCCGTAGAGCTTAGCTGGGTTTGTAGACGTGACCTCGACGAACTTTTGTGGGGAGATGCGCCCGGAGAGGACGCCACCGGAGAAGAGAAGCGGAACACGGGTTTCCACACCAGGCAGCCCATTCGGGATGAGACGGAATTTGCCATATGGAAGATTTCCGTCTTTGAGCCCGCGCTGCTTTCCGTTTGGGTGGTTGTACTTGCGAGGAGCGTGATCTGAAGAAACAATGGTGAACGTTCCGTTCTTGACCCCGGCCCATATGGCGTCTTGGTCGGACTTGTCCTCCCGGATCGGAGGTGAGCATACGCACTTCGCGCCTGTATAAGGCAAGTAAGACAAAAGTTAGCAGAAGATAGCAGAAAAGTCATTACCTTCGAAGTCCCCCTTTCGCATCGAATCAGCGAGAAGGAACATGTACTGGGGACACGTTTCGCCGTAGATCGGAAGCAACCTCGTTTGTGCGTCGCGGATGTGCTTCGTGGCAGGCCCACCGGATATGTGTACTAGCAGGATCGGCGTATCCATGAGTTCAGCCAAACAAATGACGCGATTCTGTTGCAACGTGAGCATGTCATTTCAAGCAAAGCACAAAATAGGTTCACCGTAGCCTCAGCCTCCACGATCGGAGGTCGAGATGTGCCATGATGGTAAGGATGCGTCATGAGCTTCTGCTCTAGATGCTGCGTCATCCAGTCAATAACATCGGAATTCTCGGCGTGCACCATCGTGGTGATACCAAGTTTCCGAGCGGAATACATGACATCTAGAATCTGGTAATCCAGAAGCCTCAATGGCTTGTATGTCATATACAGCTTCACACTCGTAATTCCATACTCGTCGACCATCCGCGGGAACTCATCTTCGACGATTTGGGGTGTCGGATTGGTGATGATGACGTGGAAAGCGTAGTCGCAGTAGGACTGATCCTTAGCGAGCTTGTGATAGTCCTCGATAACAGCAATGATGCTCTCGTCCTTCTTCATTTGAGAAGCGAACGTAATTACTGTTGTCGTTCCTCCAGCTACTGCACTGCGCGTACCCGTATCGAACGTGTCACGAGCAAAGTTTTCGGGATCGGGGATGACCCCATTCGTAATGATAGAGTGATCAATGTCCACACCGACGGTAGTTTCGTAAAACTACACAAGGTGATAAGTATCTGAGCAGAAGACGAGGTCATTTAGTACTAGCCTGACTCAGATGAACATGAGCGTCGACTCCTCCAGGAGTTATAAAAGCCCCTTCAGCGTCAATCTCTTGAGCACCGGGTACGGCTAGAAGACGAGGACCAACAGCGACAATGGTTCCATCCTAACATAGGCGACGACACGTTAGTAAAACTCAAACACGATAGAAGGTGGTATTCATACTTTGACTCCAATATCACAAGACTCCCAAATGTCCGAGGCAGTCACGACAGTACCATTTCGAACGACGAGGTCAAAATCCATGACAGGATATCAATGAAAGCCCCAAGCATATCGCACGAGAAACAGCAAAGATAAATACTCTCCTGGAGATAACAAGAAGACCACATGAACGTCATCCTACCTTTATCTTCCAGAAGCGAGGTCTCGTGCCAGGAAGTACGGCTTGCTGATTTTAGCAGAGTCTAAACACAGTCAGGCGTCTGAGAAAAGGATGGCATACGCTCATGTTACAAGTGGTATCTGTCTTCGTCTTTAATCGCGTGAAAGATGGACGTCTGGAATTAAATTGACAACCTCTCCTGTCTAGATTAATTGAAAATTGGCAGCCGTCTGAATTTGACCGAAAATATCTTACGTACGCACAAATTGTCTATACTACATGCCGTCTCCGAAGATCTGGTGAGTAGTTAGCTATAACTCTTCAGTCCTCTGAAACTTTGAGGCGACTCTGATCTTCGGATCATCACCAAAATGCCAGATCAGGCAGGACCATCGACACCGAAGCGGCTGAAAAAGCCATGCAAGAATGTGAAGCACGGTCTGCGACTGGCGAAAGCCAAAAGGCTCTCAGAAAAGCAGCAGATTGAGGCTTTGGAACGTGCAGTGGTGGAATTCGTGAGTTTTTCAAAATTTCTGCACTGCTAAATACAACTCCATCTCATGGGCGGTCAGGAGCCACGAGACGGTCTTCAAGCTTTTTCTGATCTTCCTATTTCCGAATTCTCGAAGAAAGGTATGATATAAATTTCACCGAACGCGATTGATCATGACGTATTCCACATTCAGGACTCAAAAAGTCATTCTTCGTTAACATGACCGAAATTCAAGCAACTAGTATACCAGTCTCTTTGAAGGGCAAAGATGTACTTGCGGCTGCTCGCACTGGTAGCGGAAAAACGCTCGCTTTTCTCATTCCAACGCTGGAGATACTTTACAGAAGAAAATGGGGGCCCCAGGATGGTCTAGGCGCGGTGATAGTTTCACCGACCCGTGAACTGGTACGTCCTGTCCATCCTTGGCTTTTCAGTCACTTGATGGTTACGTGACCAAGGCTGTACAAATTTTCGATGTCTTGCGTTCCGTTGGGGCTTTCCACTCATTTTCTGCAGGTCTCGTGATAGGCGGAAAAAATCTAAAGGATGAGAGGGAGCGGCTCGCTCGAATGAATATTCTGGTCGCCACACCAGGTCGACTGCTGCAGCACATGGATCAGACATTCGGCTTCGAGTGTGATAACTTGCAAGTTCTCAGTAAGTTCCGAACTGTGCATCTTTGCCAAGAATTAATCATACTTGCAAAGTTCTGGACGAAGCGGATCGCATACTAGACATGGGATTTGCCAAAACATTATCCGCATTACTCTCTCACCTTCCGAAATCACGCCAAACTCTACTTTTCTCAGCCACACAAACCCAGTCCGTATCACAATTAGCTCGCTTGAGTCTCAAAGACCCTGTTCTCATCGGCGTGGATGGAGCTGGCAGCTCTTCGGCTACTCCCCATTCCCTTACGCAGTACTACTCTGTCTGCACATTGGACAAGAAGCTTGATGTCCTGTGGTCATTCATTAAAACTCACTTACATTCCAAGGTCCTCGTTTTCTTGTCGACTGGGAAGCAGGTTCGCTTCGTTTTTGAGACTTTTTGCAAGATGCATCCTGGAATACCGTTACTGCATCTGCATGGGAAACAAAAGCAATCTGCCAGATTAACGATGTACAGTCGATTTACATCTTCTCAACACGCGGTACTATTCGCCACTGATATAGCTGCACGCGGTTTGGACTTTCCTTCGGTCGATTGGGTTGTGCAGGTCGATGCTCCAGAGGACGCTGATACCTACATCCATCGAGTGGGTAGAACGGCGCGTTACGAGAGCTCCGGAAGTGGCTTGCTACTTCTCATGCCCAGCGAGGAACAGGGCATGAAAGCCGCACTAGAGAAGAAAAGTATCAAGATCGAAAACATCAAGATTAGACCTAGCAAAACCCAGAATATACAAAACCAACTCCAGAAACTCTCTTTTCAAGAGCCAGAGATCAAGTATCTCGGGCAACGTGTATGTTTCTACTCCATGTCTGCGCGATGAGTTTTGCTGCTCATCTGGAGGTTTAGGCTTTTGTATCCTATGTCCGTTCTGTCCACCTTTACAAGGATAAATCGATATTCAAAGTCGACGAGCTTCCCGTGGAGAAATTTGCCGAGTCTCTTGGGCTGCCGGGCGCGCCAAAGATCAAGTTTTTAAACAGAGAACTTGTAAAGAAACTAAAGAACTCGTCTCGCACGGTGACAGCTATTCAGGCCGAAATTGAAGCGGAGGCTAAGCAAGAGTCATCTGATAACGAAGATGACACTGAAGAAGCTGCTGTGTCGTCCGATGACGATGCGTTAACTAACACTACTCTTGCCCCAGACTCCGAGGTCAAGTGTGATTCAAAGCCTTCCATGTCTACTAAAGTGTGTGCCATTATATTCGTTTTATTTTTCCTGACTTGGGTATTGCAGCCCGGTGTGCGCACGAAATACGATCGAATGTTTGAGCGCAAAAATCAAAATATTCTTTCTGCGCACTACTCAAAATTAATTGACCATGGCGAGGCGGTTGATGACGATGAAGACTTCATCACGCTCAAACGCTCAAATCATGACTTATCTGACACTGATGCAAATCCAGAGATAGACAACCTATCGAAGAGGAAGCTCAAGCTGTCCAGAACGAAACGTGCAGTTGCTAAGTATGGCCAATTGGGACATAAGTTGATATTCGATGACGAGGGGAACCCTCACGAAATTTACGAAATGGTGGACCCTACGGAATTCTACAAAGGGGGTCTGGAAGGGGCGAAGGAAGCTGGAAAGGTCTTTGTAGAAGGGGAGAAGGACAAGCTGAAGGGTGCGGACGTGGTTGATAAAATGGAAGCTAAGGACAAAAAACGCGAAAAGAAACGCAAACGGAAGGATCGCGAGAATGGTGTAAGTTCAGCATCTCTTTATTGCGAGACCTTACTCAGAATGTGTTCTTCAGGTTGACCGCGATGATGCCCATGGGGGAGCTATTGCGGAACTTGCACCCTCTGTTGAGGACGGGTATATATCCCCTGAATTTGACCTACCGTCTGAAGACGATGTGCAGGACACGTCACCACCACCACTCAAGCGGAGTAAACGTTCAGCTTTAACCAAAACGGAATCCAGTGGCCTTGAAGACGAGGAAGAGCTTGCACTTCGACTGCTACGTAACCTCAGATAGGGTTAAGATGCTGTACGTATGCAATTCATTGGAATCTATATGCTCCCCAGTACCCAATAAGTAGTGCAGGCTCGGCTGCACTGGATTCTCATTGTATATATTGCCGACATGTTCATCAAGAAAGATGGCAGAGCAAGCACATCTAATATCTTGAGGTTCCAAGCTTCAGTTGTAGTGCTTAACTAACACCCCATTGATGACTTCTTGTTCAACGCCTTTCTCCTTACTATTCTCCAGCTCCGATTGGCCATAGGCAGATGTCCTCGCTTTCCTCCATTGTTCCATCGTTGGTGCCTCGCTATCGTCGCAACGACTTTGAATTCCAGCTCTCTGCAAGACTGGACTTTCGGCCATTGGTACCAACTTGACATTGTCGTCAGGCATGACGAAGTAGAAAACTCCGAGGCGAGTGTAATTCTGCTGATCCTCTGGGGGCTTTACCACCCGATGAATTGTGCCCTTGTAATACCCGCCGGTAAGGAAGTCCAATGCATCGCCTGCATTGACGACCTATAATCCCTTCATTATATAGTGCCTTTACATGTAGAACGTAACCGCTTACGAGTGCATTTTCGATATGGCGGACCCAGCGCCATTTGCCTTCACGGGTCAGAATTTGCAGTGCAGCGACAGGCTGACTCCACAGAATCGTAATGCTTCCAAAGTCTTACGGTGACACTGGTAAGCACAGATGTTTGTTTCGTGATCAAGGTCACTGACCTGTATGTCCCTTCAGCCAAACGTGTTACAGTTCTATCTTTTTCCCTTATCTATTACGCTTACTAATCATTCCATGACATTCTATTACATTCTATGGTACGATTCCTTTTCATTGGTTGATTTCTTTCTATCTCCGATTCACTATTTAAAGCTCCGCTTTAAACCCTTTATATATACCTTTACTACTACGCTTGTATTCTTTAACTTGACCTACGCAGACCAGGGCCTGCAATCTACTAGCTTTCTCGCACGACTCGTACCTAGGGGTACGCTCAGACTTCTTGTTTACTGTTTAGCCGTCATTTGTGACGCCGAGCGTAACAAAAGGTCAAGTTAATATCTCCCTGCGCCATACTCTGTATAGGCGCCAGAATCAGACACCATTTCGACCATCAGAACCCCACCCCCAGGTTTTACCTGGAGCAACGAACTCAAAACCTTCACTAAACCAGACGCTGAAGGAAAGGAATATACCCTAACCGCCTGGAGAGAATATTACGATAATATCGCTCCCACCGGAACTTCGTGGAACTTTTTCACTGAAACCTACGAACCCAGACCCCCCAAACCCTCGAAATCCTCAGACATGCCTAAAGAAATTGGCAAATGTCCCGCTGCGTTCAGTGGCGACACTAGAACCTCGACCGGCTGGGCCCTCCAGCTCGAAGCCTACCTCGCCCTGAATAAGGGAGTATACGACGACGATGAGAAGAAAGTCATCTTCGCCCTTAGTCTTATGACAAAAGGGGAAGCTGCTAAATGGGCGGAAGCTAAACTGAAGAAAGCTACCGCCGATAAAACTTACGGAACCTTCGAAGACTTCGCTAAAGCTCTAAAAGCGAACTTCTTCCCCAAGAACCTAGAGCAGACCGCTATCAAGCGGATTTCTACCCTGAAACAAACCGGCAGTGTAGCCGCGTATGTATCCCTATTCCGCACCATCATCGCCGACACCACGATCGAAGACGAACAGACCAAAATCCTGTTCTTTAGAAACGGGTTAAAACCACAGATTACGACCACCATTCTTGGGTTCGAAACCCTCCCAAAGACGGTAGAGGATTGGATGGAGAAGGCGCTAGATATTGAGGTGCGAAGGACTTTCACGTCCAACGCCCCCTACGCGACGAAGAAGGACCCCTATGCTATGGATATAGATAGGGCGGAAGTCGAAGAAGATCACGAGGAAGAAGAAACACCTCGTACTAGAAAGACCTACTTATCGCCGCAAGAACGTGAAAAGAGGCGCAAGAACGGCCTCTGCTTCAAATGCGGTAAGAAGGGACTTATCAAAGACTGTCCTAACCATCCGACGGTGACCACCGTCAAGAAGACTCAGACGGCGGCCAAACCCGCAGCCAAGAACGATGACGCTGACTACCAGGAATTCTTAGAGTGGAAAGCGTTTAAAGCTAGGCAGGCGAAGAAGCAATCCAAAGAAACGGATTTTGCTTAGGGGAGACTGTACCGGTCGCAGAATCCCCTCGTGTAGGATTACTTGTACAAAGTGTTGGCGATAAGAACTCTATTTCTTTACCAATTACCATTGTTTCTACTAAATCCGACAGAAAGACCGAAGCAAAAGCGCTAATCGACTCTGGCGCAGAAGGCGAGTTTATTGACTGGGGCTTTGTACGCCGTAACCAGATCAAAACTCACGAACTCGATAAACCCATACCCGTACGAAATGTGGATGGTACGCTCAATAAAAATGGAAAAATCGCTAAGTACTGCAATTTATCTTTTTCTATTCGATCTATTCGCATGAAGACACGTTTCCTTGTAACCTCTTTAGGAGGAGAGGACGTGATCCTCGGAATTTCTTGGCTAAAGAAAGAAAACCCCAATATAGATTGGACTGCGGAAGAAGTCCATTTACGCGAATGAAGCATCAAACCGACTATCGAAGAAATCGAAGAAGAAGACGTCTTTTATGACGCACAAGAAGAGTTAGATGAGGAATGGAATCCTGCTCAGGAAACCGCTCCAGAATCCTCTTTTTCCTATGAACGAATCCCTAACCTACTCCCTATCGAAGATGATGAAGACGACGAAGACGAATTCGAAGAAGTATTCATCAATGCTACGCTCAACACTTCCCAACAATTCGCTCAAGACTTCGCAAAACCGAAGAAAACTTTTGAAGAACTTGTACCGGAAGAATTCCGAGTCTACAAAGACGTATTCGGCGAACCCTCTATCGGCACCCTACCTCCTAAACGGAAATTCGACCACGGCATCGATTTGAAAGAATCCTTCGAACCGCGTAAGTGTAAAATCTATCCGCTTAACGCTAAGGAAGAACAGGCCATGAACGAATTTATCGACGAACATCTTAAGAAAGGAACCATCGTTCCTTCTTCCTCTCCGCAATCCTCTCCATTCTTCTTTGTGGGAAAGAAAGACGGCTCCCTTCGGCCATGCCAAGATTATCGTTACCTAAACGAACATACGGTCAAGAATAACTACCCATTACCGCTAATCTCAGATTTATTAGATAAACTGAAGGACGCGAAGATTTTCACCAAAATGGATATTCGTTGGGGATATAATAACGTACGTATGAAAGAAGGCGATCAATGGAAAGCCGCTTTCGCTACGGCCCGCGGATTATTCGAACCCACAGTTATGTTCTTCGGCATGTGTAATTCCCCGGCCACATTTCAAAGTATGATGAACGACATCTTCGGCGATCTCCTCCAAGAAGGATGGTTAATTATCTATATGGACGATATTCTCATCTTTTCTCCTGACCACGAAACTCACCAAAAACGAACCCACAAAGTATTATCTAGACTTCAAGAACACCGTCTTTACCTAAAACCGGAAAAATGCACGTTTAACACTGACGAAATCGAATATTTAGGAATGATTATCCGACCCGGCTCTATTACCATGGACCCTGCCAAGCTTAAGGGTATTTCCGACTGGAAGACTCCGACCTCGGTTAAAGAAGTACGCTCTTTTCTAGGATTCGCTAATTTCTATAGACGCTTCATCGCCGACTATTCTACTCTTGCAAGACCGTTGATCGATCTTACCAAGAAAGATATATCCTTCGAATGGACGCAAGAACGACAAGAAACTTTCGAAAAACTAAAGAAATGCTTTACCACGGCTCCGGTATTACAGATACCCGATAAGTATAGACAATTTGCTATTGCCACCGACGCCTCGCTCTACGCGACTGGTGGTGTATTATTACAAAAGAACTCTAACGGCGAATGGCTCCCATGTTCCTTTATCTCACAATCCTTTAACCCTGCAGAACGAAATTACCAGATCTACGATCGGGAATTACTTGGTATTGTTCGTGTGCTAAAGGCGTGGCGACATTACTTACTCGGCTCTCCTCACCCTGTAATAGTCTATACTGATCATAAAAACCTTCAATATTTCAGAGACGTTCACGACCTCAATCGACGTCAAGCACGTTGGCAAACTTTCCTTTCTCAATTCGAACTCCTTATCACTCATGTACCAGGAAAGGATCTCATCGTTCCCGATCTTTTATCTCGTAGATCGGATCACCTTCCGGACGATTACGTCGAAAAGGACAATACTTCTATCCAACTTCTACCCGACTCCCTTTTCGTTAACGTTATTGACACTTCTTTTACGGACAGATTACGAATCTCTTCTTCTATTGATCCCGTAGTTCAAACCGCGCTTAAAGCGCTTACTGACTCTTCCACGCCACCTCCCCTCCGCTCGGCTCTTTCCGATTGGAAATTGAGCGACGGAATTCTTACTTATAAAGGACTTACTTACGTACCCCCGGGCGAACTTCGCCATGAACTTACATCCCTTCATCACGACTCTCCTACCGCTGGTCACCCTGGACGTTTCAAAACCCAGGAACTCCTCTCTCGAGACTATTGGTGGCCAGGACTATCCACCTTTGTCAAGAATTACGTCGACGGATGTTGCATCTGCCAACAGAATAAAGTAAACACGCACCCGTCTTCACCCCCCCTTAATCCTATACCAGCCCCTATCTCAAATCGACCCTTTTCCCACGTATCAGTAGACCTGATTACGGATCTTCCCTTATCCGACGGTTATGACTCTATCATGGTCGTTGTCGACCACGGACTTTCGAAGGGGGTAATTCTCACCCCTTGTCACAAAACCATAGATGCCGAAGGTGTTGCAAACATCTTCTTTTCCAAAGTATTCTCACGTTATGGACTTTACGATAAAATTATTTCTGACCGCGGACCCCAATTCGCTTCACGATTCCAAATCGAACTCGGCCGACTTCTTGGCTACAAGAACTCCCTTTCCACCGCCTTCCATCCCCAATCTGACGGAGAGACTGAACGAGTCAATCAAGAACTCGAAGTCTATCTACGAATATATTGCGCAAACGACCAAACGGGCTGGGCCCCTATGTTACCTCTCGCGGAATTCGTTCATAATTCCCGCCATCACTCCGCTCGAGGAACATCACCCTTTTACTTAATGATGGGATACCACCCACGTCATCTTCCTGATACTCATCCAAAATCCGACATTCCTAATATTGAACAACGACTTTCCTTACTTAATCGTGCTCGAGATGAAGCGCTAGCCGCCCATGAACTCGCACGTAATACCATGAAACAACGAATCACGTCTCGTTTCGTCCCTTTCGCTAAAGGTGACAAGGTCTGGCTCGAAGCCAAGAATCTTAATCTCGGATATCCTAACCGGAAACTCGCTCCCAAACGCGAAGGACCCTTCACTATCATTGACGTACTTTCCCCTATAACCTATCGACTCGCACTCCCTTCACAATGGAGAATTCACCCCGTATTCCACGCTGCCCTCCTTTCTCCTTATAAAGAGAACGATACCCATGGTCCTAACTTTATTGCGCCACCGCCCGACATCATCGACGGCGAAGAAGAACAAGAGATTGAAGCGATCGTCGCACACCGCGGATCCTCATCTCGAAGGTCTTACTATGTTAAATGGAAAGGTTTTCCTAGTTCTGAGAATGAATGGATGACTGAATGCCAGTTGGGTAATGCACCTGACATTCTTTCTGATTACAAATCACGATTTCACCTTTGATTATTTAATTCGCAGTGCGAATCTTTACCCTTAAAACGGGGGTAATGTTACGGTTCTATCTTTTTCCCTTATCTATTACGCTTACTAATCATTCCATGACATTCTATTACATTCTATGGTACGATTCCTTTTCATTGGTTGATTTCTTTCTATCTCCGATTCACTATTTAAAGCTCCGCTTTAAACCCTTTATATATACCTTTACTACTACGCTTGTATTCTTTAACTTGACCTACGCAGACCAGGGCCTGCAATCTACTAGCTTTCTCGCACGACTTGTACCTAGGGGTACGCTCAGACTTCTTGTTTACTGTTTAGCCGTCATTTGTGACGCCGAGCGTAACAAAACGTTCTTTGTTTTGACTTCTTCTTCCTCTGTTCGTGGGTAACTAAACTGCATGAACTTGTGAAGACTATAAGTTCAAGGCAGCGCTTACTACTTCATGAACCTGACTGATGGATAAGTCAGTGACGATTTGGAACGTTTCAAAAGTATGTACCATACGTCTCGCCAATGGCGTCGTAGTCATGGTTTTTGACCAGCGTATCTTCAGGTAGCTCGAGGCTGCGTGAAATGAGCCTAAGAGATATATAATCAGGTGGTCATCCCTCAAGCGCAATTATACATATGCACCTCAGTATAGGATGCAACACGTTGAAATGATTGTGTTTGCTGAACTCCTTGATTTCCGGGAGAAGAGGTCGGAGGGTCTCTGGGTGTCCTCGTTTGGTCACATCGCGATTTACTAGAAGGATGTCAGGCAAGTTAATGACAAAGACACGAATAAATTCTGCTCACTGTTATAGTGCTCAAGCTGGTCACGGACCCCAGCGTCAATATGCTGGATTCGATTTCCTTGCGTAAATCAAACGCTCATATGATGGGTGACACGACGACCACGCACCCAGTACTGTCGCAATTTATATCCCTGGTATGAACCGCTTTGTTTCATTGTCCCAGCATAAATTTTCTTCTCGCTGTCACTAACGGCCGAGAAGGGTAGGTCCGCAATGTCAAATATGCGATCTGTCTGGGTCGTGATGATATTAATGATCCACACTATATCAAAGAATTGCCTCACCTGGTCTTGCGAATACCCATGATTCACGACGTAGAAGAATCCATAGTCAAGGAGGGCCTCTCTTACTTCGATCGCTAGCGCAGCTCGACCCCCTTCAGTGTCGGCTTTTGAGATGTCGATGATAGCGAGGTCGGCATAATCCACTGTCAAATCACACCTCAGTGTTCGGCATTAGGCATATAACTTGACACAGACAAGTTTCCTTGCTAGGAGGTGCGGCAACATAATGAGGTACGTAGGGTAAGGCGAGGCTGGGCATTGTGATCGAGGACAGAGGGGAGATTGTATATTTGACGTAGCCTTATAAGCCTAGAAATCTTATGGTCACCGGACCGTAGTATTGGAGCAGCTGATCACCTCATTATCAGGGCACATTACGCACATTTTGACCGGTACACATTCAGGAAAATCCTAGCTCCGAGATACCACATGAGCCCCTAAGGCGCGAGTAATGTAGAGGCCTGGCGAAGGTGGATTCAATCTTTACATGTACCTAGTTATAGTGCTTGACAACAATGCCATTCAATACCTCTTCCTCTATGCCAGCCTCTTTGCCCTTCTGCAGATCGCTCGCGCCATATGCACTAATTCTTGCAACTCTCCAGTCATTCATGGTAGGAGCCACATCGTCCTCGCATCTGCGCTCAACCCCAACCCTCTGAAGGACTGGACTGTCCATAAGGGGTACCAGTTTGACGTCGTCATTCAGGAAGGAGAAATAGATTATGCTTAGCCGCGTGTAGCCACGTTGATCAATTGGGGGTTGCACAACCCGGTGGATGGTCCCCTTGTAAAATCCTCCTGTAAGAAACTCCATCGAATCACCGATATTCATGAGCTAAAGTATCTATGTCAGATAGAGGTGGTATGACATGGAACTACACACCAAAGCGTTTTCGATATGCTTGACCCAGCGCCAGCCCTCCTTCGTTTGGATCTGTAAGGCAGTTACAGGCTGACTCCAGAGTAGGGTGATGCTTCCGATGTCTGCTACGGTATGAGCAAGGCAACATTTGGCAAAGAGTAGAACGACCTGTGTGTCCTTTCATCCAGACATTTTTTGTCTGGACTTCGTCTTCTTCTGACCTGGGGAAACTTGAAGAAGGTAAGTTACAACAGCATGCATCAAATTGTCGTATGTTTACTATTTCATAAACCTCACTAGCGGCCATATCAGAACCTCGAACGCTATCGAGAAACGAGATAAGTCATACGATATGATACTCCGGGTGCATCAAAGTCGTGCAATTTCACGAATGTGTCTTCAGGAAGTTCAAGGCTCAACGCCATGAGCCTGAAAAGCGCGGTTAAATCCAAGCTCTGAAGCCAAGGCTGAAGACGTGCCTGCAAATTTTATGAAGAATATTGTGGTGATTATGGCGCACGAAGGCATCGATATCGGAAAGAAATGGTCTGAGTGCTTGTGGGTGCATCAGGCTGTAGACGTGGCGGTTGCCTAGCTAAGGATGTTAGATTCTCTCCGCCATTATTGACTGTGTGCGAACAGTTATAGTGCTCTTGTTGGTCACGCACGCCTGCATCAATGTGCTGTTCATGAGGAATTAACAGTAGTGGGCGGCAGGGACCATCGAACGGCCTACCCAGTATTGTCTTGGTTTGTAGCCTTGAAAAATGCCTGTGTTCTTGCTGTCTCCAGTGTACGCTCGTTTCTCGTCTTCAGGTACACCGGACATGGGAATATCTGCGATATCGAACATCCTCTCGTTCTGCACTGAGAGTAAGAATACGCAAGAGACACAGTACTTGACATATTTCACCTGAGCTTGGGTGTACCCGTGGTTGATAATATAGCAAAACCCATGAGTAGTCAAGGCCTCTCGTAATTGAACCGCTAGTTCCGCGCGGCCTTCTGCGGTAGCTGTTTTAGACAGGTCGATGATGGCAAGATCTGCATATTGGACTGGATATGAGAGGTCCATTAGATTCCTCATATATGATGTCACTTCTATATTACTCACGGTTCTCCTTAGTAGGCGGGGCAGGGACATATCTTGGAGCTTGTGGGACTGTTAGACTAGGCATCGTATGACTTATGTTTCTGAATGGATCGAAGGAGACCATTCTCCCTTTTAAACGTAAGGCGCAACGAATTTCATCCGTGCACTAAGAAAAGCCGTGCTCGTATGGTAACCCAAGGAGCAAGTGTGGGACCAGATGGTATCAGTTTGGGTATTTTTCCCTGAAGGATACCACTGCGATCTTATCAGGCTTCAAGAACCATACTCTATCAGATGTTCAGTTGGTCAGATGGCTTTTCAAAGATAGGTTGATTTTGCCTGCGGAAGGAGTTGCCTGACCCTCTTATAACTTGTGTGGTCACCTGCGATGTGCCACTGAGGAAGTGGGGATCCGGAATATTGTTTTTGGCCCATGTCGTTCAATATGCCGTTCTAAGTACAGCATCTGCACGTACTCTAGATTCCAGGGAAGACCACGTATGTCTTGTCCGTCGCGGTAGGGATGAGTCAGGTCGAAAACATTCATCGATCGATAGACCATATACTAGTACTAGTGCACTGGTGCCAGTAACAATACACATGATTAAGACCCAAGTCTTGCTCCCGGGTCACACGGTAGCCCGATTTATCGAGTTTCGGGGTGAACCTGTCATTTGCTCGACTCGCTATCGGGCCAATTCCGAGCCTCCAGAATCCAGAATCCTGACTAGTGTAGCTGTGTCGACGAGCTCCGAAATACTGACCCCCTCTTTAGGGGTCAGCTAACGTTCAGCCTGAGGCAGCGAGGCATGTTTCGCGCATCTATACTTAACCAGCTACCATTGTCAGCGTGTAACTGCAGTGTTTCATCGAGCCTCACGATACCTGGAACTCTAGTCTATCATATACGCCAGAACTCTCCTCTCTTCGCGCTCACAATATCCACCGGCAAGCCAGTGCTCTCTCGGAGATGCCAGTCGAACCCCACAGTACTGCCGCTCTTCATTCCGAAGTAGATTTTGTTATACCAAGTATAGGTCAGTGTTCGATATGCATGGCAAGGGTTGTGTTGATTGTAGCAAAGCTTTCTCGGAAGTAGACGCTGGGCCGAGCTAGAATTAGTACTTACCTGACGCCATTTTACTGGAAACCTTACTGATTTTTAAAATGGCTTGTTCGGCAGGCAAGAAACGATTGTCCTTAAAGCTTGGAATTTCTTTCTTTCTCTTTGGACTCATAAACAATGGTGTGTCTTTTTTGTTTTTTTCCTAGGGTTGTTCTCATCATCATAAAGTACTCTATGTCATTATACTTTCGGCTGCGCTCGACCTCGTCCCTCCGTCAACACCCAAGGGCATCATTGCCTTTTGTAATATTGCTCCGGCCTTAATTGCGAAGCTCGGGTGGCCATACTTTCTCAAAGGTCGCATACGTTATGCTCGACGAATTGTCGGCTGCTGCGCGTTAAGCTTTATAGGCATGCTGGTAACCTGACACTAGACTTACTTTGAAAATCACAATTCATACAACACGTAGGTCGTTGCCTTTCATGAAAGCCTGTATTCGAGGCTGCTGGGAATATGTCTCGCGTCGTTTTCGTCGGGTGAGTTCACACATCCATCATACGCACCTGTTTCTCACGTGAACAACAAAACTATAGGTCTGGGAGAAATGACTTTCCTGCAACTTTCAACAACATACAGCCGTTCGGTAGGAGGCCGAAGCGTTGGGTCCGCATCGTCTCACCTTTCGAGCTATTCCATATTCATTCCATAACAGGTACTTCGCCTCAGGTACTGGAGCCGCAGGTATTGTCGGAGCTTTCATGTGGTGGGAACTCAGGGGGCTGGGTATTAGTACTGGTGTTGGCATCTCGGCGGTAACAAAATAGACATATAGTAGCTAACAATCGCTCATGTTGCATCACAGGTTCTCCCATTCATCCTTCCTCTGGCATACTTTTGTCTGCTCCCCCGTCCGGCAGCATTTATGCATCAGTCGTTTTCTGCATCATACACGCTCGTCCCTGCCGACGACATCGAGACTGAAATTGATGATGATCTATCTGGTCAAGATGATGTAGAATCTCCTGTCGAGCCCAAGGTTACTGTCAGCTTATCAGCCGCGGATAAATGGCGTCTAGTCAAACCGATGCTATTGAAGTATATGCTTCCACTATGTGAGCAGTCTTTATTATTCGTGATTCTTATACATCTAATAATTTACCGCTAGTTTGCGTTTATACAGTGAGTAGTCAATGTTTCTTAAGCGCAAAGCCTACGTTCTGATCTGCACAACCTAGTTCGAGTATACTATCAATCAGGTGCGTTATCCCTATCCTTGTGCTTCTAGTCTTTCTGAACCCATGCAGGGTGTGGCACCGACTTTATTATATCCCGTTCCTTCACACGGCCTCATTAGCAAGATTATCCGTTCCGTCCGTGACTACTACCCGCTCTGGCAGGTCTGCATGATAATCATCCGTGATCCCGAAACACATTCTGATAATGACCCTTTCAATAGCTAGTCTACCAAACCACGGTCTTTTTCTCTCGTTCAAGCATATCTCTGGGCTTGAAAACCCTTCCGGCTCGTCTCCTCCCTGCTCCGGCCATCATCCAGTTCGTGATACTACTTCTGCTCATTTTCGAATCCGCTGTCGGGCTACTTCCGAAAGATCGTGAAGGAGGAAGTATATTTCTGGTTTTCATGCTCATCAGCATTGAAGGCATATGCGGCGGTTTGGCATAGTGTGTCTTATTTTTGTCCAGATAAAGACTGTTGATCTGATTGAACAACTGCTAGTGTCAACGTGTTCTATCGTATCAATCAAGAGCAACCGGATCCGGCCTCAGCGCACAACGCTGAGATCACAAAGCAAGAGCGGGAATTCAAGATAGGTTCTATTGGTTTTGCTGATAGCTCGGGGATATTACTGGCTTCGATTCTCGCTGTACCAACGGAAATGGAACTTTGTAGAGCGCAAGTTGCAAGGGGGAAGTATTTATGCCAGGGGCTCTAGATCCGCGATCTGCGGAGGACACATTACATTAATCAAGTACATGCAATCAGATACAGTTTATATACAACATCATTTTGAGCAGTAATGATACACATTGCGCCTGCGGGGTGCCAGGAAACCGAAATGAATGGTAACCAAATGAAAACACTGGAATACAAATCTGAATGAGTAGAGAATGTGCGTATTCTACGTCGGCCGACGCGGCGAGCCGACGTAAACATTGAATGACTGCCACGTCTCTTGCAGATGCTGCTGGGTAATTGACGGGTATTCTGCACCGGGTGCAGGAGCTTGGGGTTGTTGAGAGGTTTGGTACTCATTGTCATAGTATGAGGACTGGTAATACACAGTGCTTTCTTGCGCTTGATATGACTGCTGTGCAAATTCCCAATATGATTGGGAGGGTCTTGCGTTGTAGTCACCAGGTGCCTGAGGATCCGCGCTACTGAAGGATGATGATGGCTGGTATGGATCATGCATATAATGACCTGGCTGTTCCTGGCTATAGTATTGCTGATCTTGAGGATGTTGCTGATGAGAGTCCGCATGGTATTGGGTATTGTCAGGCTGGGGATGGTGGGATTGTGGCAGCGGCTGAGAGTACTGCGGCTCATGCTGATAGCGTTGTCCTTGATTGCCAGACGAGTACACAGGTTCCCGGCGCTGATTCTCGCTTTGGAAAGACTTCTGTGCCTCGACCGGTTGAGACGAACCATGCGACGAGGCGGGAAAGTGGTTGTGGTATACTGGTGGCGGCTGTGTAACTGGGTGCAGCTGGTGCTGAGCCGGCTGGGATTGGTACGTGCCCTCATGTGTACCGGCCATTCTGTGTAATCCCTCAGTAGACGCGGGTACTATGAAAGCGTCGTCTTCTGTGTAATACGCGTCTCGTTGAGCGTTATGGAGTTGAGTATTGAGATCCCCCTCGAAGCTGCTCCACTGCTCGCGCAGCGATGGATGAATGTTACTAAATGCCTGCGGGGGAGTGCTTTCTGCCTGCACCGGGGGAGGTTGACTCAGATTGGTGAAGTGTCCAGGTGAATGGCTGGACCGTCCTGAAGATGGTGGTACGGGGGCTTTCGTGGTAACCTTGTTGATTTGCCCACTGAAAATCGAAAGTTCATCCTTCGACTTCGTTGGACCAGTATTCGAGAAGATATCTCGTCGAGTCACGGTAGGAGTGGCAGTACTGTATGCCTGCTCAGCTTTTTGCAACAACCTCTCAAGGATAGGCTATGAAGGCAATGTCATCAGCATGCATTGTCCTTTGTTCAGTATGCCGTGCTAGTGCTGACGTACAAGGAATTTTCCAGCACGACCTCCGAAAACAGATGCTTCTTTAAAAAGATTGACAGCGCGCCGCAGCTCGGTCAAGGCTGCAGTGGTGATCTTCGACCGAGAACCGCTTCCAGATGCATGCGTGACGACGGAAGACAACATCACCTAAGCATGTTGGAGTATCAACATGTATTCAAGGCGGTAATGCCGGCGAGGTGTGCCCACTCACGGATGAGGAAAACGCATGGGTCCATAAAACCCAGAAGCGGGCGATCTGTACTGGGAACAGATCGAACTGCGTACGAAGACCGTTAATAAGCTCACAGGCGCTGTTGTACCCTGCAAGGAACGATGGGGCGAATGGGCTGCTCATGGGGTTTGTGGGGTTGTTTGATACAGCTTCCGCAAAAAAGCATCGATGAACATATAGCAGAGCTGAAACGAACTCAGAAATTGCTGTGATGTTAGACTGTGCTGGAGTCGCTTACTGAGGTGTCGGTAGTTACGAGGCATGTAATGCTTCATCGCTTCCCCAAGTTCAGCGCCTTCTCTGGGAGGTCGCTGGGCGTATTTTGGAAGTTCCATGTCACGAATCTTGCGATCCAGCTCGATAACAACAGAATACTTTGGCACCTTTGCCGTTTGTGCATGTTGGATGATTGCAGATATGCAATGGAAACCAAAGCGAGCCTTCCAGGCCGGAACTGAGGTTGTTATCGTTGAGACTGACATACGAAGAGAGAGAATAGGACCTACAGCTTAACAAAACACTTCCGTCTTCATCCACCGTCGAATCGGGGTCATTGGGTAGTTCACAGTCTACAAAGGGCAGGTAAAACGTAGCAAGACGACCTGTGGCCAATGACTGTGTGAAGATTAATAACAGCTGACAGGATTACAAAGACAAGAAATACCTGCCACCCGTCTGTGATGAATAGCTCCCAGAACAACGCACGGCGCTTTTGCACCTCTTGTGGAGATAGCTGCCAGCGGGCGCAATCACGATCTGACAGTGGACAATGAGCTGATTGGACATATGATAAAATGATTACATTACTGACGCAGTCCAATCTATTAAAACAGCGTCAAGATAAACAGAAACAAGAAACCAATACCACTTACGCTCTGAGCTAACTTCGTCGCAAGACCAAAGATTCCCCAGGTGCTCTCAATGCTGTTTTCTCCACTGCAAAGGCCCTGATAAATTGCGAGTAAAGCCAGCGTCTGAATGGTTGCCACTGATGGTGGGCGGTCAAGTACAGGCTCCAAGTTTAGGGCAGCGCGCGTGAGCTTGAAATACATGTCGGCTTCCTCGTTGTCTGGCGCAGGGGGCAATCTGTAATCCGTCAGTGCCCCAAAGCAGAAGATCACGAACATCAAGGCCAGTTCATGAGGACCTTTGCTCAAAGCATCATTCCCCGATGTCACTGGAGACGCTACGGAACCCAGATAGACGAGGTCCGATGCCTCCGCATACCATAGAGGTAGGTTCTCCTCCATTAGTTGCCGCTTTGTTACCGCTCCAAAGAACCACGGCGCTTGCTGGAGATACAGCTCGCTTAAGTGACGAGCACGATGCCAAGGAGGTAGATAATTTTGAATGAGATAGTTGAGATCAACCTCGTCATTGAACACTGGGGCCAGAGGGAAAGATTTCGACAGATGCTTGACACTGGAAGGCAAATGTCCAGTATCTGTCCTGTCGCCTAGACTGAAATCAGGTGTCGGTGACACGGCAGACTCTCCCTGTGGTATATAATTAGTCTGGCAGCATTGTTGACAGGACCCTCATAACGTACGATAAGCAGGCTCTAATGTATGATTATGATGTAATCAGCCGCTGTAAAGAAACTTGAAGCTGTGAATGCAAGGCTCACCTCCGACCCGGCGGATGGGCCATAAAAAGTTGCGGCTCCATCGTCTCGTATAGCGAGCGTCCCAAAAGATTCGATATACTGCGAGTCATCATCGACCTCATGCTTGGATTTACCTGCCGTTTCCTCATCCACAGCAGCATGCAGATCGATGATTGACTTAATATCGAGAAGATCTCTATGCAGAAGAGGGTGCTGTTCGCCAGGACTGGTGTGCAAAATAGAAAGGGCATCCTCAAGTTGACGAATCCTATCACTCATTTGTGCGATCTTCTGATGTAATTTTTCTGTATCTGCTAGCACAAATCTGGAACGAGAACAACGTTGACATAGAGTCTTCAGCCACTCACATGGCTCACAGGACACTTACCGAGTTCCCTGACCAGTCGTGAGGGAACCTAGCGCCCATGGCCTTGATAAGAGGCATCTTACAGCAGATTGACACGTGTACATACCATTAGGACAAATAGCCGAGCAGCCCCTGCGTTTGCATGAAGAGCACGGAACAGTTTTGTCGCATTTCAATTTGAGTCTAGCCGCAAAAAAATGAGGAGGAAACTAATGAAACCTGAAGCACTTACCTTCTACACTCGGCGCATGACATAGCACCTCGGCTTCTTTTCTGCTCCTTGTCCATGGCCTTTTGGGCCTCCCTGGAGTCAGGCTGACGAGCATTTACACGGGATGCTTGAGGCATGACCTTAGGCCCAGGGGATATCTGACGCAACCGAGATGCACAGAGTTGAGCAAAGGAAGAAAGGAAAAGGAGGTAAAGGACCTTGCATTGTGTCCGTCCCTAACTTTAAGTCTTTTCATTAAAATGGAATTATATAGTGTTTTACGTAACTTTGCTTCCGCTCTCACATTTACTATTTTATATCTTCCGAGACTTGATCCAAGACGCCTTACAGACATACAAATCAGAACTATGGGACGACACTGGCAGCAACTCACCTTTTCAATGTCTATTTGTCCACTTTTTTTTTTTTTTGTTAATCCATATACATCGGTGGCACGAGTGCTGGATGCTGTCGGCTCCAGCTTCATATCAGCACGACATGCGGTTGCGAACCGCCAATCAGATAAGCTGTACCGTGCACGTTTTTACCGGTATGCATTCTTTTCTTGGATGTGCTGAGACTCATCGACCAAAAGGTGTATCGTCGTATGTCCTCTGTGCACTCATCCACAGTCAAATGATGCAGGGGCGCAAGGACCATCATGATTTAGGACTCATTGTTGCCACTGCGGAAATTCCACTTCAAATTGTAAGTTCCAAGTATGCTTGATAAGAAGTTGTACGTACGATATGTATACATATATGATGCTCATTGCCAACTTCCAGGCCTTAGAGCGACTTCAAGACGTATTCTGCTCGGCTTGTTCCACTGTCACCCTGCCATCTACGGAGAAAAGGAGAAGTTACTTATCTAAGGCTCTTTAGATTGCGGTGCAAAACTGATCCGATCAGATTGTCTGGTGCGAACTAGAACGTCCTCGATCATGTAATTGGTGCTTGCCTCAACGGTGACTTACATACGTGCTTCAGACGTTCAACTATTGCTTGGCGACGCTGCAGCAGACAGGGAAATAAATATTAGAATGGTATGTACAGATTGCACATGAAAGGATACAATCATGATAAAGATTACCGAGTATGTACCGAGTTATGTACGTCCCGTGCAAATGTAAATATGACTATCATCGCTATGATACAGATTCCCAGAATGATCAAGCTTCCGACTAATCCGATTTTCCGCCCTTGCTTGGCGCCGCGTTTCCCCAGCCAAACCAACTGGCAGCCTTCCTTGCCTCAGGCCTGTCACGAACTTCCCGACCAGAGTCACCGTCAACGTCATACCCCTCTGCATCGCTGGGCACGTCCACTTCCTCAAATCGCCCAACAAAGCTGGACCCACGCCCTCGCAACTCAGAGTCCGATGATGCACGGGAGGGTGGCTGGACGGAGCCTGAAGCGGGGGGAGTCAGGACAGCAGGACGCTCTGCCGAATTGATGAACGCGAGCTCAGCTTCAAGCTCGCGCTTGCGATCTTTCAAGGAGCCCTGATGACCTGCGTCAGAACGCCTTGTGAAGGTGTTTGCGGGAGTATTCCAGGCTTGGTCAGTAGATGTTCCCGCTGCCGCAGCACCTTGGCGCAGTAGTGCTGCACCAGAAGCGACGATCGTAGGGCCGTATGAGTGCCAGAGCCCCATAGCAAGTCGAGCGGGCCCTGACGCCGGGTCAGCCAAAGTTGGGGGTACACCGGTGTCTGTCACCCCGCCAGCAGGAGTAAATTGAGCCTGTTGCTGTTGGCCGATTGCCGCAGCGAGTGCGTCCCATAAGATGCGAAACCTTTGTTGGATGAAGGCATAAATACGAGTTTTGAAGGATGCGAGCGTCGCATCGATCTGGGATTCATGAGCGTGGAAGAATGGTTCAAGGTGGTTGATGTAGAGGTAGGATGAGCCGCGCGTTTGGGGGAGTGCCAGATAGAGAAGAAATATGGTCTTCAAGAGGTAGTAGAATGGTACCCTATTTACACGTGCAAGGAGTGTATCAAAACCTCAGCACTGATACTATCGATATAAACCGACTGACCATGAAATGAGCCACTCTGCAGCATACTCGACGCCGACGATACATCCAAGTACCGACCAGTACATGAGCCAACGCTCCAAATCCTCCTCAGAGGCTGGTCTCTGGGAAAGGGTCTTGTAGGACGCATAGCCAGGATAAAGAAAAACGACAACTGAACTAAACACCCCATTGGTATGTAACTCTCTAAATATCTATGAAGACATACCTAATCATGCAAGATGTGAAATAGAAGAGCATGGTGTGCAGAATCTCAGAACAAAAATCAGTCACTGCACTTGTACGCAGTGCCACTGGGTGCGCGAGGGTGTAACACTTTAACATTTAATTATTAATAATCACTTTAAATAGAATGATTACATCATCAACTGCATTTTCAATGTTTCTTGTGCCACAGACGCGTTCTTTCAGGTTTCTTCGCGTCTTAAAAATTGAACTCGGACAACGTCAAGAGACGTTGAGTGCTGAAAGTTAATCTGTCGTCTCTAACTTCACTTTCCAACATGCCTCGGCGTAAGAAGAAGTCGCACCTTACGCGTAAGAAAGTTACCAAAGCAAAGCATACAATCGGCATACCCACCGATAGCGAATGGAGAACAATGCCAGATTTTGCCTCGTTTGTAGGTACGAGACCTTTACCTTTTTCCAATTACACGTGATGATTGTTTATATCTTAGTCGCTGATGAAGAAGGGGACCCGCATACATTTTCCGTTAAAGAAACGTTTGTGTCTGATTTTACAGTAAGACGTAACAAGTACTAACATTGAACAGCGCATTTATTCTACCGGAAGGGGTGCTTCCGGGCAAAGAGCACCATCCAACTGCATATTGGATTGGCAGAATCAAACAAATTAGGGCAAGAAACGACGAAGACGTATGTCTCGCCACTGAGTCTGGTATTATCTTTACTCAGCCATGACGCAGGTATGGGCTCTCGTACAGTGGTACTGGTCGCCTCAGGAAGTCAACTCTGTAATAAAGTCCTTGTAAGTGTATAGATAATTGACATCTGTGAACACTGTTCTGAAGTATCAAAGCGTTGTCAGTGACTGCGGCCAATATGAACGGATCCTGTCAGATTACTATGATTATGTATCTACAGCAAGTTTCTGTGGTAAATTTCTATCTTGTGTTACATCATCAGTTTGAACTCTCTACGTAGATCATGCAATTGTCATGAGATACGATGAGCGCGCTATCGACCAAGAGACGTTCGACCCCGATAATTTCTACTGTCGATTCGACTTGGAATACCGCGCTCGGAAAATCCTCGTGAGTGTACATCGATTACTTGAAGCGGAAGTGATAATCTTCATCCCTTTAACAGCCGAATGTTACACGTACTGCTTGTTGCTGCGGTGTATGTTACAATCCCGATCGAGACCCAGTAATGCATTTCTGCCCGCGTCCAGCTTGCCGCGCAGCCTTCCATCAAGAGTGTCTGAAAAGGCCGACAAAAAAATTAGATGCAGCTGCCAGGGCCCGAAAGTTTATCGAAAGTTGGCCCGATACAGATGAAAAGCTATCTATCGAAGACTTAGTTAGCTCACGATCGTGCCGTAAAAGGAGAAAGGGACTTCAATCTTCAATTTCAGATCCACTTGAGCAATTTCCGGAAGAGCTTGTTGAGGCGGCTCAGCAACAGATTGTGAAAGGTGTGCAAGCGGGGGGTGTTGTCGGGAACGTGAAAGCGGTGGTAGCGGCTCGCCAACTGATCTACCGTAGCTTGCTTGACGGTTCTTCTTTGCCTACTAACTGGGAGGATAAGGTGGACGTCGAAGCAGCTATTTCCCCGCCGAGGCAGAGCTATCCCGTGTTTGCGTGCCCCCAGTGCCAGAGTCTCATTTGATATAAGGACATTACGGAGGGTTCTCGGAATGATATCCTACTCATCCTACCCGATTACCGATACCTTTTTCATTCCGCACATGCTGCTCAATTTAGACAACTATCCATGTAGCATATTCACACCTACGCAGTACCACACTCTGTATAATACATAGCCAAGTAAATCACAATTACCTGGACTGTCAATTTCATCTAAGATTCTTAGGGGCGTAGTATGACGCAATTCAGCACCTCTGAAACACTCTGAAACCTGCCATTTACGCAGGTACTGCCACTATGCCCAAGAGCACGACTGCAAATGATAGAGCCGCGAAGGCAAGTAGATCTACTCTTGCTTTGAATTCATCCCATAATAATATGTATTTAATCTAATCAGCCGCCATACAAGATAAGGTCTGCTGGCACGAAGTGGGGTATTCCACACAACAATTCAGGAGATTCTACCCAAGCTCCTGCTCCGGCCAGTATAACAGAGAAGCAGCCTGAACAATTAAAAGTGAAAGCGAGAAATATTTTTGAGGTTGAGAAAATATCGAATTTATATGGATTTATATTACAGATCTCCCGACTGGAGTCAGTCGAGAAGGATATTCCGAACAAAGTGGGGGATGAGCTACTTGCCAAAGCTGCATCCGAAAGTGATATAGGTACTAGCGCGGCTAACCCGATGTCGGGAGGGAAGAAGCCCTTGCAGAGAGCGAAGACAATGCCTGCCAGGGCCACCGAAAGGGGCTCCCAACTTGAAGTTTGTGAACAAGATTGCAGAATTACCACCACATGTGAATGTGACTGGGATGATGCATGGATTCACGACGAACGGTTCAAGAAATGGGCGGCTGAAGAAGTTGAAACGAGAGCGGCTGAAGCCGGCATGTCGACTGAGGATTGGATGGCCAACGAATTCGGTGACGATGGATGGTACCTTGGTGAACTTGAACAGGGGGCGTTCGATGGCATGCCGAAGGACGACGCTGATGCGAAGAGTGAGCAAACTTCTCCTTGTCATCTGACTGTCGACTCACCAGTACGCCTTCGCAGTGGCTCAAATCTTCCGTTCATGTGGACAGTAAACATGCCAGCGTAGACCTCAAACAAACCGAGTCAGGAGTAAAGCAGTATATATATGCTCGATCCGTGTGTATGCACATATGCTACTGGAAGATATAAATAATTTTTCTACTGGAGAAAATCAAATGAACATGCTGAGTCCCTTGAATGTAATCGTCCTGATCCATAATCCCACGCCGCAGATAATTCAATCACCCCCGCTCTCGCTCTGCGGAATCCTTGTGACTCTGCGTCTGTTTGTACGAGGTGGAATGACGCTATTTTCGGAAGTCTTTTTCTTGCGCTTGCGCTCCGTCTCACGGGTATTGAGTCGTACACCATACCTAGAGAGGTGCTACAAATCCGACAAAATGTCAGTCAAAACTTTCTTCTGAAAGGTTCTCCGGCTACCTTGGTTAGCTCTGTTGAAGGTTGTAAACCAGGAAATTCTTTGGTTGAGTATACGTGGAATGGACCGCCAAAGCATTCAGCCTGCACCGGCACATCTACTAGACTTTCCGTGCGCGAAAATATATCGAAAATGCGGTAGCGGAGGAAGAAGTCACCCTCGATTTTCACCGCAAGGTCCTGTATTGGTGCACGTTTCATGTGAGAGCAAGTTCTCGACTACGATGAAAGACGTACAGCAAATGGAAAGACAAGAGCCCTCTTGCCTTCATAGTCTATACAAGCCGGCTGAACGAAGGTAGCACCTGAGAGTGCCATAGTATATTTCATGTTTTCGGAAATTTGGAATGGGTCGAAATGGGCATAGGGAGGCAGGTGGGGGAGCTTAGTACCTGACACGGGAACCCTACTCGAACTGCTTAAAGGAGGTAGTTGATCTGTAGACAAGATTGAAGGTAGTGGGTGGCTGCCAGAGGGGGGGCGAATGGGTTCCACTACTGGTGGAAGTTGATGAGGGTGATGGAGACGGGTGAGTGAGCCTGACTCCGATGAACTATCGGGCTGAGCAGGCACTGGAAACAAGTCGACATTGCAGAGTAAGCCAAGGTTTTGTACGTCGCTGTATTAAATGTTTGAGCAGAAACCATGAACCCTGGGTGATAATAACTTACTCGTAGTCTTGAACTTCTTGTTCGGATTCGTGGTCAGTACCCTCATTGTGTATGTAGTATAGCCTGAGTTGGACCACTGGTGGTGGGTCGAGAGGGCGTCGGTCTACACGAGCATACCTGCATGCACGATCAGCCACATGGAAACGAGTGAAGGGGGCACCGTTTTCACTTTCGCCCTAGGTCTGCTTTTTGTATCTCGACAAGCTCGGCACGCACGCATCTTCCACGAAACTGACCAGAACTGAAATGGATGGGTGCATTGATGCATGATAGAGTTGTTCGACGTGCTGACTGGTGCATCATGTGCTGGTAGTCTGGTCCAGCCCTGGAGTGAAAGGTGGGCGAATAAGACGGTTTGAATTTGAAAGAGACGTAAGCTTCGATAACACTGCAGCACTCTAGAATCGGCGTTAGCGTGTACAATGTTCATACAATGTCAATTTTGAAGCTCTCCTACAGTCTGATGATCTTCGGGGTAGGACACTAAATGGAGACGCAATTCCAATTTGCGTGACGTTACTCTAACAGGGCCAAGGCTCCTACCAGGGTGCTACACCACTAGCGCCACCGCGCACAGTGGACGCAGAGGCATGATGGATCGCATAATCCATGGACTGCTCCTCTTAACTTGTTGTGAAATGATGGCAGCTGCTCTTATGACCATCATGGCATCATTGTCAAGCATCCGTTTTACCCGGCGCTTTGGCGCACTCTCATGGACCCAGCAGTATGGCGGCAACCGTTCGGACCACGTGTCAACGTTAACTCTCGTTGACCCACAGATCTCAGGCTCTATTTCTGTGTCTGCGAATCGTAAACGTGGACTAAACTAAACTACTTTCAGTAGGTCCGAGTGGGTTCAAGTTAAACACTGCCGCACGTTCCGGTGCTTGAACCTGTTGGATTCCGAGTCAGAGGTCGTCCCACCAACTTGCCTTTATATAAAAAGGTACGCTTCTTCAATTTAATGTCGCCTACGAGCGTTCACCGTGGTAAGAAATACATGTTGAAGTGTATTGGTTGCGCTTGACTGACTCCGAGTCGGAGGTCAAGAATGTTTTCAATACTCCAATGTCTTCCAGACGACTTGTATATGGTCATTCTAGAATGCAGGATTTACTCGACACATGTATCAGCGTATCATAGGTGAGTTTCAGAACTTCTGCTATCAGTTATTTTATTTTATTTTTTATTTTGCATTCTTGCACATTTCCCGTTGGATTGGCAGAGCCCTATAATCTGGAGATACTACATGCGCTATATCCAACCAACGAGACGCATACGACCTGCGGAAGGATGCACATTCTTATGAAGGCATGCATCCCAACTGCAGACAGTATGTTCACCATACGCTTGTCGCTCTCGCTATCATAGCGTCGGTTGTCCATGATCTTCCCGCCCCCGCTCTATCCCCGTATGGTTCTCCCAGACAACGACTGAGAAAACCCACTAAATGCACTTGTACTGGTACTCGAGTCGCGTCCAGGCGTTATATCCCATCACCCATACGTACCCAGTGGGACTTGGAATATACTTCTGACAGAGGCGATGGGAGGTCGGCAAACCCAACGGCGACAGTCATCTTGGAACGTACCACCACTGTTCAATCCATTAAGTAGCGACCAACAAGCTTGCATCTCACTTAACACCTACAGCGTTGGTGGCCCCGAGCCAGGTGTATGGCCACCTTTGAACGAGCAAAATTCGTGGCCGATCGCACGGATGCAGCAGCTGTCACTTCGAGTCTGCCAATTGTGGGCTTCTTAAAATGTATACGAGATGCACGCAGGTATGTCGTTTCAAGGTCATTGTGAATGTAAATTCACGTCCTCATAGATTCATTAACATCCCATTTTTACACCCTCACCGCTTCTTACTTAACCAGGCTGTGTGTGGCGTTGGCTATTCAGCGCACGCGGCTCAAGTGCAATGACACAGTTAGGAAGAGCGCTCTCGGTTCAATGTCAGGTCAAAAGTCTGGGATTCGGGGGTCCAAATAATACTAAGGTATGGTAAAAGAATGTGATAACTAATGAGATACTCAGATGGTATATGGTACGCGTCCCCCACTCCCAATGATAGTGGAGGAGGTCTCTTGTCGAACACGACGCCCCATTGACATTTTCGTTTGATGGTGAATCCCGACAGTTTTGGCCGAGAATCCAGGTTGGCATATACGCACCTCGGGGATATATATCTTATGTTTTCGAGACGACCCTCGCGGGGCCGCATGAAGGCGAAGTCCTTTTCAAGACCATCCGTGAGCGAATTTCCTTTGAAGGCGTTCCGATAGAAAAAAACCGCTGGTTTCGAACCTGCGCAATCGATGAGAAACAGATTTCGATTATGTTGTGGTAACTGGTTCACTTTGGCCAGGACAGTTCCGAAGTTGCCAATCGGTTCGGAAACGACCGAGGGTCCCTCAGTGAGTGGGTTTAGGGGTCCGAAGCTTCGGAAGTTCCTACCACTGCCCCGCCGGTAGGTCATAATTACCGCATCCAGCTGGCCGATCATCTGCATCAGATCCAGACGCAGTTGCAATTGTGCGACGGAACCTTTAATAGTAATGATAATCCTAAACAGGTCGGCGCGGTTGGGGTAGTGGTTATGTAGCCTCCCTCGACGAGAACTCTCGCAGGTTCGAAACTGCTGCCTTCCCTGCCATCTTAGCGTTCCTTCTTGTCCTAGGAGACGGGTGGTGCTAAGAACGTGGTCTGCCTCGCGACGCTCTGGCTTGGGCTTCGCTTATCTAAGCTGATTGTTATATAGGAAATCACTTGAGAATAGAGTTTGCCAGTACTGTCCAAGCTCATGTATGTGCTCTCATTTGAATTTATTGATATCCCTTTTCATGATCAGTACTACGTAGCTCACGACAGTACTTTGTGTTTCTTCCAATCCAGCAAAAATCGGCTCGCGCATCGGAGATGTTCTGAGAAGGATGGTGCCATTAATTAATGTCGCACTTGTATGTCTGTGTCCACCTTGATGAAAAGTTGCCTCTCATTATTTTTTGCTTTGCGCTTCCCAGTCACTCGTACATTTCCTCATTTCTATTTATTCTTCAAGTTTCGCGTGTTCTTGCATGCCTCACGTCTCGCATATCCTTGCACGTGTATCGCCTTCATGATGCTCTCATTGTTATCATGTACATGTTGTACTGTATGTAATGAGCCACGTATTGACGCAGTCCTCTCAACATTTAGACCATGTGCGCTGTATGCGACCGAAGCCAAATGACCTCGCAATATCCAATCATGCCCCGGGGCTGTTGCTGCTGCAATATTCTCTCCATTGGACACATGCCAATATCCGCACCCAAACTCTATGTGTAGTTCGTTTGTTCTGCAAACCTTGAGCGTTCAGTAAAATAAGTGTTTCAAGTTCGATGGGTATGTGCTGTAACATCTATCTAGTACTTTCGCTGAGCACTGCTAGCCTAACTCGCAATCCATTAATTTATGTTTGCAGTCGAACGTGTTCTGCTTCGTGTTCTGCCTCGATTCGCTCTAGTTCTGCTTGACCTTGTGCAAGGCGAGACCCAGCTCCAGACTGGGTGTGTAGAGCTGAAAAAACATGTCACCATCAAGTGGGGGTCATGACAGAAGTGTTACTACTACCTGTTGCTCTTTAGCTTTGTTGGCCTTTCTCTTCAGTTCCTCTTCACTCTAACCGTAACCCTAATCTCTCCCTTTTCCCTTGCCCTTGCTCTTGTTGGCCTTTGCTGGCTCTGAGGCTTGGTCTGCGAGGACATGACATTAACGCGCGCCCACGTATTTATCTGATCGACTCACCTGTGTCCACAGTCATCCTCATCTCTCACCATAATTTCTGCACACAGCCTCCACACTATCAGCTTTCCGGATGGCGAACCTATGGTAGTGAGAGTGCTGATCAGTGGAAATGCTGTGTTTCGATGCAATCAGGGAAGACCTTTTTTAAAGTCTCCCATACGGTGCACGATAATAACCAATAGCATTGGTTCTCGTATAGGTGGTAGTTTGGGGCCTGTCGATTCACGACAGACAAGAGGATTGATATCTGTGCCGCCGATGGACATGCCAGAGGGAAATAAAGCACACGAAGTTCGGTCAATGGAGCATAGGAGTCCGCAAGGTACTGCGGAGATGGAGAGCCCTGGCTAGAAGTATATACAACATCTTGGGCAGCAGCTTCAGAAGCTGAAGGGGAAGGGGATTTCGAATCGGATGTGTGAATGAGAATGAATTTTGATGAGGAATTGTTGTGGGGGTCCTGCTTAGGGATGCGTTCTATGATCACGGTAGCGACTACAGACCCAGAAGTATTCCGATGACGGAAATCCAGGAGTAAAAACTTGTGCTGTTTGTTATTGTCACAATTTACGACGCGTTTGAGCCTACATTGTAGGGAAAGACGAGTAGACAGGAGCAGTGTCTGCCATGGTATCACATCGGTACGACCCTCCACCAAAATGAAAAGCTCGAGAACGTCAGTAGGAGACTCTGACATGAACAGTGGATGAAGAAGTGTGGCGAAGAAAGTTCGAAGGCTGAAACGAGGTTTCAAGTCTTGCTTCATGACAAGTTGACAAGGGTTGTCTGCTAAACGGGTTTCCTGATACCATAGTAGTCTCAATCTAGGCGTTCTATGTATAGTGTAGATTGCAATAGGATACTGAATCGATATGATGATACCGCATAGAGTAGGCTTCTTGGCACTTTCCGAACAATCATCCCAAGTGGCACCACCGCTGCTTGATCATAAACAAACATTCCGCGCGGGCGACGCCTCCTTAATTGCCTTACCGATCCGCAGGTCCCATCCCCGAGTGGTCACCGGTGCACCACCGGTCACATCCGAGTCTGAGTCAGATCGCTGATCATTACTCGCCGTCGGGACTCCGGAAAGCAGCAGTTTGATGGGACATTATCGTATTGCTTGCCAATGCGATCAACGTTGTAAGTGACTGCCTTATATATGACCCTCCAAGAACATGACTGGTGTAAAAACAGATCCATCTGCAATTATCAGTGTCTTCGCCCGTGATATACTAGGTAAATATGAATGACAATTCCGATGACCGGTGTAAAAACAGACCCGTTTGCAATTGTCGCTGCATCTGACTATTTCGAGCTGTCGGAAGCCATCGTCAGTGTCTTCGCTGGTGATATTTGGTAAGTGTTGATGATAATTCTGTAGGTGCGAGCCTCGAAGGACCACTTATGAGGTCTGGTTAGATGTTGATAATGGATTTGAAGATACCCGACTTGTTCAAGCGCTGCTGCACTTTCCCTGTTGAAGTCCATTGTCAGTTCATCGTGCTGTAGGTTTAGGTGCGACTTCCAAAATCTCCCATCTGAACCTGCGGCACGCTCATGTTACAGCAAAATTGTTTGAACTTTGCAATCGCGTAATGATGATGGGTGCGTCTATTACAAACTTCTGAAGAAGTTCTTTCTTTCGTGTGCATACTAACACAGCTGACACAGCATGGGCTTTGTTGCGGCTTCCCTCATTCCGGCGCACAATCATACCGTCACCTTCGTGTTCGAGCGTCCAAACATGCTTCAAGCTCGTGGCACCTCAAGGCCTGGCTTGCTCCAGAAACTGACTATCAAAGAATGATGTCAAGGAACAACCTCTTCGCTCTATTGGATCGGAGTTATGTACGTCAATAATCCGGTAGCAATGCAGAGCTAATCCGTCATTTCTTCTTACTTGGGGTTGTTATGCTCGGTCCGGACGGACTGGAGCCTCTTCATATCATGGTCAACATTGTATCAATGCAGTCTCTGGTTTACATAAATTAAAGCTTGACTGGTACATATATGCGAAAACCCCTTTTCAGTGGACCCGTATACTAGATCACTTTATGAACACATACCTGGGGCTACGTATACTGCCTCCATTCGTTTCCCCGTCTTACAACCGGCTGGCTCTTGAGCAGTTGAAAGTCCATTGTTCGAATCGAACGTTCAGTAAACACTCAAACTGTCATTTCGCGAAGCGAATCTTCCTGTGAACTCACTACATAATATTTGGGACACCGCCTCGTGCAGCAAGACGGACAACAAATTGATGGTGATGTATTGCAATAAGAGATCCGTTGCTGCGTATGTACACGCTGAGGCGTTTGTATTTAATATCAGAGCTTTCGCATCAAATTAATGTATGGTTTGTAATGGAAGTGATGGTGAATGCAAACGAGCAAAAGTATTGATATCATCTATGTCATAAATTATAATGACGCTCGAATAATTAAATACAAGTAAGATCATAAATGCCGAAAATACAAACAAACGGGAGGCGATTACTTTTATACTAGTAAGAATACGAAGCTTGACATTAAAGTCCTTGCGCGACCGGGGAGTCTAGGCCTAGACTTACCCGAATGCCCGACACAAGCAAGTCCGATGGCAGACATTCACAGATGCCGCCCTGATTTCTTTGTCCTTTCTGATGAAAGCTTGAGTTCGGTCAACAACCAGGAAGGGCAAACAAACAACAACTCACTCAACCGGAACGTCTCAAAACATTTTGTGTATTAATGACACGGGTATCGGCGTCGTACGTCACTATTGCCCCAAGACAGCCACGTTTTCCAGCGTGGGCCTTGAAGGAATCATGGCGGTTGAAAATCTTTGAGCATCCTGTGCCCCTGCAAGTCCATGTTGCGCCGAAGTGAGCGCTCAGAGTATGCCGTGGTATAGCATTCGCTTGCATCTGCCTGTTGCAACCTAACCAAGGGCAAGTGATTGACCTGTCTCCGCCACTTCGAGCGTCCCCGTGCCATCGCTGTCCATGACGCATGATGGAGCGTCTGTCTGCCTTAACCCAGAGACCACAGTGGGAGTCCTTGCGATTGCATGCATGGACGTGTATGCAACCATTGTTGGTATTCTCGTCCACGAGATCCTCTTCATCAACGAGAAGACCATCGGCTACGTAAGCCCGAGGGCATCCAGGTTGCCGGATTTGATGCCCGTGGGCCAATTGGATTTCGCGACCTGAATTGTGAGAGACTTCGCGAGGTTGAGTCGACATACTATCAAGGAAGGTTGCGCTGCCATCAAGGAAAGGTGGCTGGGCGTTAAAAGGAAAGGTGGCACTGGAGGATGTTGAAGGAAGAATGGGCCGTATAGTAGAGGGCAGCTCCGGAGACAACACAGGACGGATTTGAACTTGGCCGTTGAGGTCACCGAGTGCAGATTCGAAGCCAGGAGAGCCTGTATCAAGGGTTGTTGTTAAATACTCCCAGCTTAAGTGACTCGACGTTTGATAAGGTGGGTACGTGTTCTCGTAAAATTGTGAGGTTGCCCTTGCGTCTTGTGGACTACAGAATCAACATCGAAACGTGTATGAGCGATATGGTGAATGGTATACAGACTTGATTACCTTAAGTGATCGTTGAAGACAGCGTCAGGGAAATGATCTTGGGCAGGTAGTATATGACTAGTGCTGGTGTCAAATAGGCCGACAGCGCATATATCGGTATACACACCTTATGCGCCCGCGATAATGCATGCCTGTAGTGCCGTTATTAACCTGCACGTCCACAGAGGACGGTAATAATGCATTCCTGTGCAAGAAATTGGAAAATAAGAACGAAGTCAAGCTTGACAGAGGATGCTTGCATTAGATTGGCTGGTCCCCCCAGTGTCACCACCAGCAGCTGATAAATGTCGAAAGGAAAATATACAATTACGCTTGTAATGCAAGGAAGTTCTCTACGAATCATCAGGTCTGATGAATCGAACCAAAGCGCATGCATACTGAATCGGCGATATATCCTCCTGTATAGAAGAATGGGAAATTGGTACGAGACCTGGGATAATGTTGCTGTTCGACATTACGTGAATAAAATAAGTCGATGGGCAAGGTTAAACACAGAGAGCAAGATGAGCGGCGCAGAGGACAAGATGGACACTTTGTAGTGTATATGGCCCGTGTTTACGAATGGAGGCGTTTGTTACACCTGTTTAAATATGCGTGACCTTGGCAAACAACTAGCCAGGCGGCATATATGAGTGTAGTACAGTAATATTGCCTGGTCCGATGGCAAGGAGAGGGAAATGAATCTTTCCCAATCATTGTAGCATGAAAACAGCCAGCAGTTTCATAAGTCTCCGAGTCGAAGAAGATGTGATGAATTGAAGGGGGTCCAGACCAAGTTGATAAGCGAGCAGTCAGATCTATATGCTGTTATCACCAGTCTAGTAGTGCGGACAATACTCAAAGCCAAAGCTGAATCAGCGATTTGAAGAGTGATTCTGAATTTCTCATCAGATGCAATCTTGGAGAGCGGAATTCGCAGGTTTGACCTTGCAATAGACCATGAGTGACTCCATAGGGTGAGCGTCCTTACAACCACAGCCATGCTTTTGGGAGGACGGAAATTTGGGGTATTCGTCATGGTTAGAGCCCTCAAAAAAGCTAGCGTGATTCTGTGGACTGAGGTATAGTATACTACTAGGGAACATCGGAAGATGTAAGCAAGTTGTAGCAATTAATTTTATTTATACTTAGCTAATCTAATGGGTCGCGTGATTTCCTGAACAACGTATCCTCCATTTGAGCCTGTGTGTCCGGGATTGTCAATCCTTTTTTCACTGAGGCTCCGTCCTCCTATGGTGGAGTAGAGCTTAGTACTTCCCTTTTTCTAACTTTTCCCGTCGCTTCGCTAGCAAGTTTTTACTGTTAGTCATCAATAAATTAATAACAGCCGGCTCCTCGTGTCGCGAGGAACTGATTTTTTGGTGTTTGTTCGATCCTGCGAGGCCATTGGACTAATATTACGTATACAGGGGGCAGGCTTTGAAAAATGGGGGCAGCATTGCGATTGGTGGCAGGTGCACGTACAGCGTCATTGAATATTAATATTAATAGCTTCCAGCCAAGCTGTATCATAATGTACTCGCACACATGCCAAGACGAATACTTGACCTTCCATTGATATCAATCTTTCAACTACCACCACAGCCTGCGGCCACCAGCTGCAATCCAGGCTGTAGTAATGTAGATACTTCTACTGCTATAACCTCGTTTGGTAGCATTTAGCCAGGTGTACGATAAATGCATGGCCACCTTTGAACGAGGAAAGTTCGTGGTCAATCGCACTTATCCTACAGCTGTCACGTTTATTTAATGTAAGTGTTGCGGCACTAATACTACGAACCCGGCCCTCTGATAAACCGTAGGGTGATAGGAGACAGGGAGAAAAATATAAGCTCGGGATAGATAAAAACGACCAGGTGGGATGTCAACGGAATGTCAATGGTATTAAGATCTGGACATTCGAAACAGTCCACATGATAATGCTATAGCGCCCGTTACAGCAAGTGCCTGGTACCGAAAGCCCTCAACTTGTGTATCAACACAATATTGGGGTCTCGCTTCAAATATCGAAAACTCTTCATCTCTAGTTCGAAGCTTGACCGCCGAGTCTTGTATACACGACAACATCTCCAGTAAACACGAAAGTAAACCCTTGGTCCAAGTACTAGTCACGTTCATTGCTGTGAAGTTTTCGATCAAATGTCCCAGGGGCCGCTGCCAGCGCTCCAAGTTCCTGTCCCTAAGCAACATCTAGTAGTAAGCTGAATGACATCTCCATTTAAAACATACGTGTCAGGGGCCTGGCCCCTGGATGTCCGAATCAACATCGCCGCTGAGCCCTGCAAAAAGATAAGGTTCCCTTGGTCGTATATATGCAACTCAAATATGTAATTTATCAAGATTCGTAGAAGTTCGTATCCGTAGTACATTACACCACTAGTGTCCCTCCAGTACGAGGTGGGATGACAACGTCAAAACTAGGCATATTGGTAAAATGTTCATGTGAATGTCCAGCGCGCGACAGGATCAGAAAAGACTACAAGTAATGGTGGATAGTCTATAGAATGCGAATGATATAGATGAGATACGAATTCATTACAGATTATTGCATAGGGTGCAGTTGAAATGAATTCTGTTTCGGAAGGCGGCAGCTGGGGAGAACATCAATAAACAAAAAACATAAAGGTCGCGCTCACGACTCACGAAGCACGATGAGCGCTGTAAATATGACAATGACGATCACATAAACAGTGCCATATTTGATGATCTGGGGTCATGTATGAGTATCCTTTGCTTACCAGCTAAAATTCAAAATCACTCACTATCCAGCGGCGTTGCTTTTTCTGCTTCAGAGAATAGAGTGGAGCGCGAATCTGCTTGGAAGGTCGCAACCAGACTGAAGTAAAATTAGCGATGAACGAAAAATGGTGCCGTGACAACTCACACAGTAGCATCGCATGCAAACGATCCGCGTATGGGAAAAGAATGGGTGGGGTCAACATGAACAATAGGAAGTGACCAATGAGAAGGTCAGAGCTCCACAGCGATAGCTCGATGATCTTGACAATGAATTCACGGGCGGGTTGTGACATGACATGGGAGCCAAGACCACGTCCATACCAGCGTCCAGTCCACCATGCACGGTTGGTCTCGTCGTGCTTGAATTCACGTGATAGGAACACAGCGATGAGAACCTTGTGAACCGCACGCTGGATAGCGATGACCGCGATAATGCCAAGGACTGCATGGGATGCATTCCACGTCTCAAGGAACCACTGCAATGCCAGACCGGACTGTGTCAGAACTGCTAGATAGTAGATATGCTGCATACACTCACCAAGAATTCAAAGAAGGCCAACATACCAACGACGCCAAGGAAGTGAGCGGTAGATGCCATGACAGATCCGAATTTCGGGAACGTGGGGTCCATCATTGGGCCAAGGAAGATGGAGATGATGAACTGCACAAGGAGGACTGCAGCGTTCCATACAATCGGACCGAGGGCAATGATCGAGATTCGGATCAGCGGGTTTGGCGGAATTGTGCCAGTCGAATCGGGGAAGGACTTGACGAAAATGTAGGCAATGGTAAACAGCACCGCCATTACGATAGGGAAGATGACCTCGGAAAAGATGACCGCTCTCCAACCGGCGCGTGGAACATCACCCGACATTTTATCTGAAGGGAGACCAAGCTTCTTCTTCTTGTATCCCGTAATCATAGTCCGCGACAGACGACAGTAACCAATCCAAGAGTTGTTATGCGAGCGCGAATTTCCACGAGACATCCATCTCAAGAATTCCCTATAACATATCCATCAGCAAAGCATGGAAATAAAACAAAGGAATCAACTGACCGATAGTCGATCACAAAGTCCGCGAACGCGAACTGATGCGGGTTGAACAAGAAAGGAGCAACACAAAGGGCAAGAATTGAGAACCAGAAATAAATCAAGTAGGGGGTCCAAAGTGCCAAAGTGACATAGAGAAGACTGATCAAGGTCCTCATGCCCAAGTAAATGCTAGGTCCGGCGAAACGAGAGAAGAGAATGCTGAATGAAATACGGGTAGTTGCGAATCCACGTCCTGTCGCGATGTATCGGGCGCCACCAAAGGTCAAGTTGCTGATGATAGAGTGCGTGTAAATTTGAGTAGAGAATACCTCAAAGATGGGGGAGAGGGACATGAACTGCTTTCCCAGACGGATAATGGCACGACCCGTTCCACGCTCCACCAGTTCTGTAAAAGCGTCAAAACCGCTCTCCCAAAAGACAAGCAAATCATGCATACCTTGAATGAACAGCGGCAAGAAGGCAATCATGAACACCAAGAAGATACTAATGATGCAACGGTGAATCCAGTCGAATACGGGCGTCAAGTTGTAGCAGCCATCCATGCCAGGCAGGACAGTGCCAGCGGAAGAATACTGACACACCATGATCGAAGAGTTCAACGTCCCCAAGAACACCACTGCATAACACAATCAATTGCAACTCGGGCGTAGTCGTAAGAGAAAACATACTTGTCACAATGAAGCACTGGACGGCCAAGATGACCAACATATTGTTGATGTGGAAACCAGGGTGGCCGTAGTAGAATGTGAGGAAACGGTCGATAGGCAGTTGGGTGCCCATGTAATAGTATTCCCGACTGAGCATCTGCTCTCCCATACCAGTGCCGATCTTCGTCTGGAAGTTGAGGATGGTACCGAACCCAAGGTCACGACCTTTACCACATTGGTAGTACTCGGTGTGCTTGATACGACCACCACGACCAAAAGCGTTCATGCCAGCATAGATATCCTCGTTAAGGTGCAAACCCTTCTGTGCCTTCGACACACCACCGCGAGTGTTCATGTAGAGCGCGTTCAGGAAATCAGGATGTCCATAATGAAGCTTTCCACCGATCCATGCCCAAGCACGAGCAGACAGCGTACCGAACGTCTGTTCCTTTCCGGCAGCAAGATCACCAAGAATACCGATATTCTCCGAGAAGATATACTCGCGAGCGCCGACGATGGCCACAGGGCTTTTCTTAAATTCTTTATGGCCATATTGTGCGTACGGGCTCTGAGTTGATACAGAGTACTCCTCAAACTCGCCCAAGACGTTGCGAATCTTAAGACACTCTTCCAGATAGTTATCTTGGTTAGCATCAATAAGTTGCAGATATTCGCCACGATAGAAAATAATCGCGTGATTCTGGTTGTCCGATTTGCCGTCACCTAGGATGGGATTACCAGGGAGCTCGATGCGGAAGTTGGGGCGACGACGGCCAGTTTCAGGAATGAATTCAGAGTGACCATCGATAAGCGCAGAGAACAACCGCGATTCGCCACCTTCCTTGCGGGGTGGCTCCTCATCCAGGTACGCAATCTGAAGATCTGGATATGCACGTAACAAGAACTCAGCGTTCTCGTGCTCCTCCCTGTTGAATTTAGAGTACCGCTGCATCGAGACGACGAACTTGAACTTGCGCCGGGCCATACGTTCAAGTTCGCGTTCAAGTTTGTCCGTGTTACCGCCGAACTGCTGCACAACCTCAGGGTTTTCCACGCGGTAGAGCAATTTGATCGCCTTGGCGTAGTTCATCATACCGGAGACTGTGCGGTAGAGGGTCTGCGCACGCAGAGAAGCCCAAATACGGGTCCGTAGAGTGAATTCGGGGGCAGCGCTCTTGAAACCGATGCAGTAGAACGGCAGATCGTCCATCTTTGACTGACCCTTCTCATCCGTGCCGAAAGGACTCGTGCCGTTGAACATGGCAGATTCCTCAGCCAAAATCTTGGTATCCTTGACGAAGTTGTCCCATTCAACGGGGTGAAGTTGCTTCAGGTACTCGAGCAGAGTGACACGGGTATTTTGATCTTCCTCGCGGATAATCTCCCTCAGCGATAAGAGAATCTAAAAAATGCTCGGTCGGTACAACTTCAAATAATAGAAATGAACCACGAACCTTCTCACTGTAATGTGGCGTCAAGACCGTAAATGAGGGCATGGCATCCACAGGGAGTGGCTCCGGAACAGCAGTCGTGAGCGACTGCGCAAAGAAGGAGATGCGGCGCTCGGCCTCACTGCCCGAAGGGAAGAACTCGCCCTTGAAACCCTTATCGCTCTGGGAAATGAAGAACGGCGGCGCACGGAGACTGCGTTTGCCATCATGCCCCGAGTCAACCTGGTGGTACAACAGCTTCTGTACATGCTCGATAGAAAGCAGGTGCTCGCGATACATAGAAATGATAATCGCATTCCAAATCTGCGAGACCAATACCTGTAGAAAGATATCGTTAAGGTGCAATTCAGGTGACAATTGGAGAAAACTGACCTTCGGCTTGTACTTGACCTCCATATCCCTCGTAGCAAGTAGCTTCGCGTAGATCCGTTTTGGTAGTCTAGTGTAGATATCCTTCCATGGCGTCCATATTGACAAGCCAAGTAAGAACGACCGCGCGATACTGAACACCGTATTCCAAATGATGTACCAAAGGAACGTGTCGAGGAAGAACAGCACTAGGTCCATTACGTACATGATAGCCAACGTGAACGCAGCCTGGTTGGTGCACAGACTGGAGCCGAAGTATCTATCGGTACAACCCTGAATCTTCATCCCCACCATCACTGCAATGGGATCACGGAAAGAGAGCGTGAGGAAGAAATAAGATTCCGTGGCTTTGCAACCAAAAACGAGTGCCCAGAGCGCGATAGAGCCCAAGCGCGCTTGTGTGTGCAACCCGGGATATGAAGCAGTAAACGTTTGACTAGCAAGGTATTTCCGCGACTTTCCGGCGACTCTGTCCCCAAACATGCGTCCAGACGGCATAGTTGCGAAGAGAAGTGTAGCAACAACCGAAATGAAGAACTGCACGATACCAAGGATGAGGGCGAGTGAACTCGTGGTCCCATTGGAGCTATTTTCCGCGATAGCAATGTAGAAGGTTGGGCCGCATGTCAATGCGAGGGTGATAAACAAAAATAGCAAGCGCCGGGAGAGATGAGAGGTATTATTCCAGGTAGTGGGGATATATGAAAACTCAGCGAGTGTCGCTGCGATCATAATGATCGTCGCAACTGCACCTCCAAGTGCGGTGACAGACCATGACAATGCCGGGGAGTTGTAGACTTTATTCAAAGGAAGTGAGATCTGGTATACTTTGGGGGAGTTGAATGCGGTATAGAACCAGTAGAGGGAGACGTGGATGACCCAAATACGGTTGAAATTGACCAGGAGATGTCCAAAGGAGCGTTTTTCATAGTAGGTTTTGAAGAACGCGCGATTCCAGTCAATGCTCTGAAATTTCATAAACCTGTGAGGAGGTGGAAGGTCCACAAGTCTCGTCTGAATTGTAAAATCAGTTCAGGATACAGCTATGATCACCGAATACCAGCGTACCTTGTCGGTAAGTATGATCCGAGCAATACCTTCCGGATACCAGAAAAGCTGGTTGACATCATCGTAACCAATAATATCTGCGTGGTCTCGCTCCCGCCTCACGAATCGCCCGTCGACTACCTCGTAACCTTGGTCCCGAATAAAGCGGTACAAGGGCTTGATGACAGATTTCAGGTATAAACCTTCAGGCACGGCATCTACTCTGTTCTGGCACTCAGGTGAACGATAATAGTCGTCCGCACACTTGAAGATGAAGCACAGACACTCGGGAACAAAGCGCACTTGGGCGGCCTCACCCCAACAAAGAAGGTATAACGCGATCTGGCGGAGACGATCGTATTGGCTCATGTTGTTCATGGCCTGACGCCAGCGCTCCATAGCGGTTGCGAGTGATTTCTCGTTAGATGAGCGTGCACCAGCCCTGCGGTTGAGGCGCTGAAGACCAGGATTTTGAACGTGGCCCACGGCGTCATCGAGGTCAAGTTGGGCTGCAAAATACCATTTGCGGTAATTCGCATGCTCACCACCGATATAATCTGCATGTAGGGTGAGGAGTGCCTGACTGGGAGACATACGGGACGCTCGACTGTCTAGCAGTTGCATCAAAAAATCAAACTAGACTAGCTGTCAACAATCCACAAGAATTTTAAATGAAATAGAAGTTACCATGTTTCGCATAGAATCTCGCTGGAAACCGAATTTCTGGGTCAAGTCCAGGAAAATATCTTCTATTTCCTCCTTGGAAAGTGGAATTTGGCGTTCGGCTGACCAGGCAGGATATGCCTCACGGGCGCCTGGTGGTCCTGCGTATTCGGCCCATGCTGTTGCATTCGAATCTGACATGCCCATTCTCGAAGGTCCTAGAGATTCTGAGGATGCAGGAGGATACCGCTGGCCATAGATGTCGACGTCCGAGTCTGTGTCAGGTTGTGCTTGAAAATCACACAAGTGTGAGTATGAGAATGGTACAAGAAGACGCTTCACGAACTGTATGGGTCGTAGTTGCCGTTGTGATCATAGTATCGTTCTGTATCGTTGAGGCCATTGTTGCTGCTGTCTGAAGCATAAGTGTCTCTACGACCGTAAGGGTCGACATTGTCAGAGTCGTTGTCGTTGTAAACGTATCTGCGAGGACCACCTGCTGTAGAAGTGAAAGGATCTGCGTGATCTGCTGTTGGCGAGGAAGACTGAGGATACATTTTGACCTCTGTTTTCCTGAGTTAACAGGCCAACAGGAAGGAGTGTGTCGTGGTCAGGACAAGGAGTGGTAGTGTGAAGAAGAATGAGCGAGGTGTAACGTTTTGGTGCAAACTTGTTGCAATGCCCATCCTGTGAATGGCACCCAAGTTTCCCACGTTCACTCCACAATCCAACCAACTCACAATCTGAGTGGCTCGGTTTATCTTGTGATTCTTTTAATTTTCAGTCATCCTCCGGTGCTACAGCTAGTACAGCTAGTTATTTGTGATATCTCCAAGTCGACTTGGATTCAACACACTTGACAAAACACGCGGGATGGGCATGCAAACCGTCAGTATCGTATCCACGTGCCCTTTGCAAAAAATAGTCCTCATAACCTCCACGACCTAGTACTAGTTAGCGTTACCCTGGGAAGTCTATCGTGGTCCTCATGACTACGTCAGCCACGTAAATGCGAATTTTATACGACGGACTAAGATCCTTTTTTTGACAAGAAATGTCGGAAAATGACATATGATAAGATGCCTAGAACGACAATAAACATTGACACGGATCTCGCACTGATAATGCCCGTTTCATATTCGACCTAATTCCATTTGAAATGATCCAAACTTTGCAACGGCGATTGACGAAGCTCACCACTGAAGTAAACGGAGAGAGAATTGGGATCGTAAAGTGCGAAGCGGCCTTCGATTTCGGGGAATCACGCAGTAGTATATAGATTAACCCGAGGAAGAGAAGCATGAAACATGTTATAAGGACTGCCTGAATAAAGTGAGCTGCGCACAGGAATACAAACAAGTTGACGCAACACACAACGGACTTTTCGAGCCTGCTCTGTCGTTGTTCGCTTGCCCGCATGAGAGCCGCAAATTGGTTCTAAGTTCGGTGTCACGATTAATCACCGAGAGACAATGCAAATACTCACCGTCTGCTTCTCTTCCATCCCTAGCCTCACTTCCGCCATTTCCTTCTGATGCTGAACACGTGTTGTCAGCACTGTTTCAGCCACCAGTGCACGCGCAGCCCAGTACTGCTCGACGAATGTGCGAGGCTTGGCAGCAGCAGGCGTAGAGTACCATGTCGTCTTAGGGTATTCCAGCGTGTTGTTAGATGTAAAAGTTCTTTCCACAGCAAGTGAAGCACTCGCGATCTGCATCGTTCTCGATACTGGGGGTTTGTTTTGGACAGACGCCAAACATTGACGGACGTTAGATCCAGCTGTTTGAGTACTTGACGGTGCGCTGTATATCATGGCGGGTGGCTTGGGCTTTCTAAGCTTGTTCATGGTTGGGCGTAGAGCATGAAGTGCGTAGTAGGCCCAACTAGAATAGGACTTGCTTTAAGCATGCCGGCATATTATTGACATCATAAGGACTATTTGCTTGGCCTTGGGCCGTTACTGTGTTACCATTGACCAAGACAAGTTCGACGAAGAGCTCTCGTTCGTCTTTATCTCAAAGCAATAGCAATAATAGCTAGAAACCTCCAACAACCTGCTTATAGCAGGCCTGGGATTGTCTTATCACGATATGGATCAAGTTTTAAAACAGTTGCCATCAAACTTGTGTTCTTTCTTACCCTGACATGTCTTCATCAACCGCCCCAGTACTTCCCTTCGCGCAAACTCTCGCGACTATCTCGCGTTTGGTTACCGATCCTCGATTGTTGAAGCCACGCATCGGAATTGTGTGTGGATCTGGTCTCAGTACCCTTGTTTCCAGCTTGAAGGATGTGGTGCAACTTCCGTACTCACAACTCCAGGGTTTCGGAGAGAGCACAGGTATGTGTCGATAAAGACGATCAGGTATCACTGACTTCAACAAGACCATCTACTAAGTTGTTGGCCAAAAAAGCATGCTCGCATTCGGACTAATGGGCAAGGATAATGTGCCTGTTGTTGCCATGCTTGGGCGGGTGAGTGAGATGTAACACCAGTTCGCCAGTGAGTCTCTTAGAGAAACCATAACAGTTCCATCCGTACGAGGGCCACAAACCAACAGTCGTGACGTATGGTATCAGAATCATGAAGAGATTAGGCGTCAAGGATGTCATCAGTAAGCGCGTTTCTCACTAGCAGAACAAATATCTGATCCAATACAGTAACAAACGCTGCTGGGTCATTGACACCAGAGATACCCGTTGGAACAAGTATGATCTTTCATCCATACCGAGCCCAAGTCTGAATGATGTCGCAGTCGTCGTTATTCGAGACCACCTCGCCCTCCCCAACCTAACTGGAATGAACCCCTCATTCGGACCCCTCATGTCCCCAGAATATACCCGATTTATTCCTCTGGGTGATGCATACTCCCCTCGTCTACGACGCCTTGCCTTCCTTGCCTCCCACCATCTTAACTTTGACTCCTCTGCACTGGCTGAAGGAACGTATGCTTGGGTGGCAGGTCCTGCATATGAAACCCCTGCCGAAGGCCGTTTCCTGCGCAATGCAGGTGCGCACGTAGTAGGTATGAGCACGATACCTGAAGTAGTGGCTGCCCGAGAAGAGAAGCTCGAGGTCATGGTATTGAGCCTCGTTACTAACACGGTGGTCATCCCTGATACCTACAGGAGTATCAAGGCAGAGGTTGAAGCTGAGGTACGTAACTCTGTAGAATAAACACTCCGTTACTGATTGCTCCGTCGATGGGTGGCCTCTGCAGCTTGCTGGTCAGCGTGTTGAACTTCCTTCCATGGAGACCGCGTCGCACGAAGAAGTCCTGGAGACTGGTAGACAAAAGGCAGAGGTGATGAGGAGTCTCGTCGAATGCATCGTCGAGCTTGTCCCAGCAAACTCATGAACAGAGTCGGATACTGTAATCAAAGCCCACGTATGATTCTGAATAGATTTATGACATCAATTAATGTGCTTGGGAAGATTTCCTAAGATATCGCACCACTTCTGTTGCAAGCGATTAAGTCCTACGGCAGAGTTCAGTATATAAGTTCCTGTCACGATTTTCGGCCGTCCTTAACTGTACCATACCCGCAATTTCCTCTACTGCATTGGCCAAGAGCAGCTGATTATCGTTCGGCAGTACAACGCGGAGCATGATGCGCTGGCGTGCGCTCCTAAATCAGCCGCGACGGGGCGCCGTCATTCCATATGCCATACCCAGCCGGGCCAGCCCAAGCAAGGGCTTGAGCTTGAACTTCTACTCTAAGTCAAGGTAAGGTTTTTACAAAGCATCGATTTTCCCCAGCAGCTGCTGGCTCGTCGTTAGTGTGCTCAAGACATCCCACGCGCGCACGCCGTGTCTTCATTTATATCTTTTCAAGCCCACGCTTACAAAAGGCATTAACATCTGTTTTGATTCTACCACATACCACTGCTTTTCTTCCCTTTACTAACTAGCCATGCCAGTGCAAGGAGCTACGCTCTTTACTGCTGTTAGACGATCGCTGGGTCCGCTGAGCAGACCGCTGGCACGAGGCTTTGCGAATTCGATGAGCTTACGTGAGTAATTTGCATCCAGTATGGTTGGGGTAGCTCTACGTCTTTGCAGTAGACGTGCTATTTCTGCAACCCTCTCGTTCGATACGTATAATCAGAACCATGTACTGATCCAATTCTGACAGAATATGGGAAGAAAATCGTGGTAGCGAAACCCGTCGTGGAACTTGATGGTGATGAGATGACGAGGATTATTTGGAAAAAGATCCGTGAGGAGGTACGCATTGTTTGAACTCTTCCGCTATACTCTATCTCACCCGTGATTGCTGCTTCAAGCTTATCCTTCCCTATCTACAACTGGACATCAAGTACTACGACCTTGGCCTCGAGTACCGTGACCAGGTATGTTCTCATTCTATTAACTCATCTCAATTTGCACATTCATGCGGTGAAAGACCAACGACCAAGTGACTGTGGAAGCCGCCAATGCCATCCTCGAGCACAAGGTCGGCATCAAGTGTGCGACAATCACGCCCGACGAGGCTCGTGTGGAGGAGTTCAAGCTCAAAGAGATGTGGAAGAGCCCGAACGGCACGGTGAGTGTTGTATTTGAGAAGCAATCATCGCCAACTTCTCAACAGATGACGTAGATCCGTAACATCCTTGGCGGAACTGTGTTCCGTGAGCCCATCATATTGGATCGTATTCCCAAGCCAGTTCCGGGATGGACAAAGCCAATTGTGATTGGCCGTCATGCATGTTCGTTATTCTATTTGTTATCTCAGAACCGCTAAGCCTGACAATGATGTAGTCGGTGACCAGGTATGAGATTTTCGAACGTGGATGGTATACGTGTTTATGTGGGTTTAGTACCGTTCCACGGACTTCGTCGCACCAGGGCCAGGGAAGCTTCAGCTCGTATACAGCCCTGCTGATGGAGGTGCGAAGACTGTCATGGACGTGTATGATTTCAAGGGAAAGGGTGTCGCCATGAGCATGTACAACACCGATGAGGTAAATCCAGCGGCTTTTTGTCATGATGCAACCATTGACTACCCCTTCTTAGTCAATAACTGGATTTGCACACTCATCATTCAAGATGGCTCTCCTTAAGAAGATGCCCTTGGTATGTCCGAATTTACCCGACTCGCACACACCATATCAACGTGACTGTCTAGTTCATGTCAACAAAGAACACCATCATGAAGAAGTATGATGGCCGCTTCAAAGACATCTTCCAAGAGATCTATGAATCGCAGTATAAGGGCGCTTTTGAGAAGGCCGGTATATATTACGAGCACCGCCTCATTGACGATATGGTTGCACAAGCGATCAAGTCCTCCGGCGGTTTTGTATGGGCATGCAAGAACTACGATGGTGACGTGCAGAGTGACATCCTTGCTCAGGGCTTCGGTTCCTTGGGCATGATGACCTCAGAGCTGATTACCCCTGACGGTGAGGTCGTTGAGAGTGAGGCTGCCCACGGTACCGTTACCCGACACTACCGTGAGTACCAGAAGGGCAACGAGACGTCGACCAACCCCGTGGCGTCGATCTTTGCATGGACCCGTGGACTTCTCCACCGTGCTAAGCTGGATGACAATGAAGAGCTCAAGAAGTTCTGTTTGGATCTCGAGGCTGCATGTGTGGAAACGATCGACAAGGACGGAGTCATGACCAAGGATCTTGCCCTTGCTATTCACGGCAAGAACATGAAGAGAGAACACTGGGTCGTCACTGACAAATACATGGATGCCGTGAATGTAAGTGATGGTTATGAGTACATGTACCGAAGCTAATTTTTCGTGCAGGCTAAGCTGCAGGAAAAGCTTGCTGGAGGGGTCACTGCCAAACCATAAGTGTGTGTAGTGTATCTTTATTCTGTAAATAGAGGGGATGTGTGTTCGAGTAGCGAACATTCTACTTTTCTATGCAACGTGCGGCGTGCGAGTGTCGTCGTCGCCTTATACCAACTTGCAAAAATGACTGCAGATGCCTATGACAATACTTGAGCCTAGTTCAGTAACGCCGACCCCTAGTTCAAAGAAGATCGGGCAAGATGTAGCGTGCTTCCAAGTACAATTTTTGATCAAGATATGATAAAGATTGCTCACTATACAAGCCACAATACTACTTGTCCTCTGCTATCAGCCAATCTTAACATTTGCCGCATCATTAATTTGGGTATGTGGCATCGTGTCGAAAATATTATGAGCAAGTGATCACTTCAGCGACATCCTATGAAAAAAGTCATCATAGTTGTCACTATATGACATTCAAGTGAATTTCTAATCGGATGTATTTGCGAACCATCCTGGCCATCACTGGTTATTGTTTCACTACCGGTTTAGCAGATGTAAACGGACAAGTCGACCGCGCAGGTGATAACAACTCCCTTCTCATAGCGTCCCTGGTGCTGTGGTATGGCGCACACGAGGAATCTGTGACGGTGCACCTATCGGATGCATTGGTCATTGACGGAAGACCTGAAGAGCTCTAGTTTGCTCCTCATTGTTGCTATTAGAAGGGAGGTGTCAGAAAGGTGCCAAATGAGTGAGTTATCAGACAGCAGTAGCATCATGAAAATATGTACAATATAATACATGTCAGGTAAATGACGAGAATCTTCTTCGTGCCTTTAGTAATCAGCATCCTGTTGAATGAGCGCAATAGCTTTTGCAGAACGAGGCTTGATAGAGCACTTGAAGGGCATGGGGTGGCTGGGAGTATATCCAAGTTTTAAACCAGCAACACGAATGCGATAAGATACGTGACATACCTGATCGTCCCTGATGTATGGTCAACCTCGGGGGTGATTTCAACACCATTCTCGATGACCTTAGAGATATCAAACACTGCGAGTGACATCACGGTGGATATCCAGACGGAGGCATCAGCGAGGTGGAGACCTGTTCATGAAAGAAAACGTCAAGATACTGTTGTTGAGTGTGATTTAGGCGTACCGGGGCAGATACTGCAAAGCAGAAAGTTAGTATTGCGCTTCAAATCACCTCTATGCTTACCGTCTACCAAAACCAAAGCAGATCGTGCGAGGTTCGGGTTCGGGATCTTTTCCGTTATTGTCCAAAAAGCGTTCAGGGTTAAACTGCGAGGGGTTAGCATATGTTCGTGGGTTATTGAGCATGAACCTGTCTTGCAATGTGGTTGATATGTCGAATACGGAAATATAAAAGTGCTAACCAAATGTTGGGTATTACCACGGACCCTTTCGGGATGTAGTACCCATCATGGATATCGTCCTCGGTGACGCGATGGGGAATGGCTGTCAATTAAATAATCGATACCGCTCGGTAATTAAAAAATGCGATAAACGGGATCCACATACCGGTAGGGCCGACAACATTCCAGCGAAGGACTTCTTTCACAAGTGCCTCAGTATAAGGGAGGGAGTCACGGTCTGTGAAGGAGGGAAAGCGATCAGAACCAACAACAGCGTCAATTTCAGCCTGGGCCTTCTTCTGCACATCAGGGAACAGTGTCATAGCAAGGAAAACCGAGTATATTGTTGAAACTGTCTGTGGAGACAGGTTAGTCTCAAAACATGGTGATATGAAGGGAGGAGACAACCGTGTCAGCACCACCAGCATATAGGGATGCAGCAGACCATTTCACTATGTGTTCCTCTTCAGCAGATAGAGTACGGCCTTCCAACAGATTCGAGGTGAAAGATATCGGGGCAATGCCAGCATCCTATAAAATATTCAACTCATGATCGCAACACCACATATACTTGGTTACCATCTGGTCCTTAACGAACTTGTATGATACGTCAACCATCTCTTTCAGGTTCTGGGACCATTCACGAGCCAAGCGCTTGAAGCCAGCACCAGGAAACCACTCGGGAACATTGGCCACTGGAAAAAATCAAGCCAATTACAAGCCAAGGTCAGAGTTTTATATAGTCTTACAGAATGGCACGATGTCAACTATAAAGGCGCCGGGAATAGTAGACCGCGAAAATTGGTCCATAACGCGGTCCGCAAGGTCGATAAACGGATCGTTGTTCTCCTTCACCTCATAACCATGGGAGATTCGTAGAATGACAGCGCCAGCAGTGCTATAAGAATTCAAGGTCCCATTCATGCAAGAGTAAATAGCACAACATACTCACTGCAGGCATTTTCCAATTTTCCTCTACCAAACATTCAAAAACATTGATTGAGAAGATAGAAACTTCCTTTCATTTTGCCTGTTAAAACATTGAAAAATTTTAATTCATATATCAAGCATTTTCTATGTGTGGGACATGATGCAAAAATTGGTCATGTTCCTTCCAAAATAATTTTGAATTTTCCATTTATTGTCTTCTAAATACCAGCTTACAATAATGTTAATTTTCTTGTCTGTATTTTTCAAATGTTCTGTGCACCAAGAGTCTCAATTACTTCATCCAGTTCACTACATGTTTGATCCAAGAACATTATCAGAAAATATGACAAAAAAGATTTTTTTTTTTTTCAATGTTTTGTTGACAAAAAGCCAAGAAGCTCTCAAAATTTCTTTCATATATTTGGTAAGTGGAAATTTGTGAAATATCCCCCATGTTTTGTAAGAATAAATAAATGATGTTTGCAGTATATTTTTCCTGAATGACATTTGTAAAAAATTTATCATGTTCAGAGCAAAAAAATTAAACATGATTGCAGGATAATACTCCTCAGAACATGCAAGAATTAGACATTTTATTCTAGACCAGAACACACAATATGGACTGTCAAGGGTCCACCTATGGGTCAGTAGTCAAAGAGGCTTCTCCAGGCACTGAGGCAAATGCATTATGAAGTGTGAAATTAATAGGGTGCAACATAAGGTGGTGCATTAATGTATTGTTCCACCTGTGCAGCATTGTTTCTTTGAACTATGTATAGAAGCTAGTGAGCAATTACAACAGTATCATACACAAAAATGTCCCTAAACTCAAAGTGTAAACCCTGTGACAAGCCCACAGCATGCAACTGACCTGTGAAACAGCAGAAAATCATCACAAAGGACACTGCTTGAACTTTGGCTCTTGCACCTGAATGATCTTCTTGTCAAAATCTTACTCTCATTTTCACACAGTTGACTTTGTCTCGCAAGTTAAGGGAAAGGCCCAAAATGGAAGCCTGTGTCAACAATAACCCTAATGCATTGTCATCAAAGCATCCAATGGTGGTTACCAGACCTGACATAGAGCGTGCCTTGATTCTGTGGATCAGGCACATGGAAAATAAACATGAAATGGTGACTGGGCCTATGTTACAAGAGAAATGGAAAAGGTTTGAGGATGAGTTTAATGTCCTGGACAATGAGAGACTGTTAGGGGAAGCATGGATTCAGTCATTTTGCAAAGCCTACAAGATCTGTGAGTACTGACAGCATGGGGAATCTGGATCTGTGGACACCAAAGCTGTTTCTGCAGAACAAGAACATTGTCGCAGTATTTTAGCAAAGTTTGCTCCTCAAGATTGGTGGGACTTTGATGAGACATCATTCTTTCCATAGTGAGTGTTCATTTCATTTTGTAATTCACAGTGCTTGGTTTCTTTATTTTTAGTGCACCTCCAGATCATGGTTTTGCAACACGACAAATGAGTGGCAAGAAGAAGGAGAAATTTTGCATATCCATTAGGTTAGCTTGCAACACAGATGAAAGTGAGAGGTTCAAGCCTATTTTTATTGTCAGGGCAAAGAAACCACGATGCTTCAAGAAGCAGTCACCAGAACAGTGTGGGTTCTATTATCAAAACAATAAGAAGGCTTGGATGACAGCAGCTCTATTCGAAGAGTATGTTTACATGATCCTGTGACTGTTGATGATACCTAATGCACTGTCTAGATGGGTCAAAAAGCTTGACCTTCAAATGAAGTGACAAAACCAGCATATCTGCATGTTTATTGATAACTTCTCTGCTCACAGCATCTCATATCATCTATCGAACATGTATTTCAGGCCCAATATGACACCATTTGTGCAATCATGTGACATGGGAATCATTTGATGCTTCAAGGCAATATATTGCCATAATTTTTGCATGCACACGACTGACCTTGATGATGCTGGTGAACAAGACATTTATAAACTCAACATTCTCACAGGTATGACAATGACAAAGCAAGCATGGTATACCATTACATCCAAGACCATCAAACATTGCTGGAATCACACCAAAATCCAACTGTGAGTCAATTATTTGATGTTCTCATTTTCAGTGCTCAATTTTTCATGGCAATGATCCAAAAGCAGGCCTAGACTCAAGGCCTCATGTTGATGCTGCCACATGGAGTATTGTCTGCAAGTTTGCGACCACCAAAATGTCCCTTCCAGTAGTCAAGAATGACCTAAAGGCTCATCTTCATGAACACTATGTAGATTCAGATTGGAGACCAGCATCATGGATGCCAAAGGTGATGCAGATATGGCTTTGAATGCTGTAAATGCACTTGCAGAAGCTGCATCTCGTCGCACCAGCCTCAAAATTTGTATTCCCGTTTGTCAGCATGGTATGCAACTCCATGACCATGATATATACAATAAGGACTATGAAGAAGAGATGTTAGGGAAGTATTACTAGGATATATTTCTCACTATCATAAGCTTTAGTTCCTCTTCTGACTTCATTTAGTTTACTTGTATTTGTAGTTTTTATCAGTTTCCAGTCTCTTTCTATTTTTCAGCCACTTGATTACATCAGTGAAACCACTCAGATATGTTTGTAAGCATGTCATGTGACTGGTAATAATCTGATTTGTAAGGACTTTTCCATGACTCATCATGTTTGGTCATGATTCGTCATGCTTTGTAAGATTTTACTGTGCTTTGTAATATTTTACTCATGTACTTTAGTAAGCAGCTGATTCAGCACACCAAAAGGCTTGGTTTGTAAGCACATTCTTACCAATCCAGTGATGACTCATTGCTTAGTAAGGATGGTTTCCAAAATGTATATAAGGACTCCATTCTCACACAATAATTAAGTTTTCCCTTTTCCATTCTTCTCTCAAACCGTGTGAGAGTTAGTAAGAATTTGAACAGGTGTTTTCCCCTTTCTGTCTCCTAGTGTGAGATCCAGAAGAAAGTGAAGGCCTAGTGTTGCCTTAGAAAAACCGTGGTATAATCTAGTCAGATTAGTTGTATACTATCTTACAGGGATCGCCTATACAACAGTCTATCATATTCGTCTATTTGTTTTAGTTCAGCTTTCTCTCTTTTACAGGAAGAGAGACTCGTATTATCTAGCCAGCATTAGCAGAGGTTTAATATTACCTACTAGGTTCAGAGTAACCTGACAAAATATATATACTTCCTTACTATCAGAAGAGACCAACAAAGAAGGTGATTCATCACTCTTTGACCACCCATGAACAGCACGTTATCAACCGAGAAGTAGAAAATCCGTTGACCATGAACTTGAGGCAGCTGGCACCTGTAGTCTTATTGAATACAATTGTGATAGTCATTGTATTCTGAGCAACCTATAAGACCCTCAAGTAACAAGACACCGTACATCCACAGCAAGCAGCTGACCAACTTTCCTCCACTGAAGCTGACCTTATGTGATCTGTTGACAATCTCAAGGTGCACAATTGTATGATACATACATGGATTAATAGAATTGCAAGATGCAGAACATATGAGGTGAGTGCAAAGAAGGTGGAAATGAATGTGAAAGAGGTGCAAGAGGGTGTGAGAAGACAGGCAGGTGTGAAGATGAGATGTGTGAAGGATTGAGATGTGTGAGATGCATGCATTTGAAGGAGTGACATGGTGACACCTTTGTAGCTTAGAGAATAATGCAATCCATCCAAAGTCCACCTAGATCATGCTCAACACCATCAACCTCCAGTAAAATGTTGGAGCTCATTCCAATCACAATACTGCTGCAAAACATAAAACAAGTAAGTCAGTGATATGTGTCAATGATATCTCACAGTCCATATTGTATTTTCTGGTGCAGAATAAAATGTCTAATTCTTGCATGTTCTGAGGAGTAGTATCCTGCAATCATGTTTAATTTTTTTGCTCTGAACATGATAAATTTTTTACAACTGTTATCCAGGAAAAATATACTGCAAACATCATGTATTTATTCTTACAAAACATGGGGGATATTTCACAAATTTCCACTTATCAAATATATGAAAGAAATTTTGAGAGCTTCTTGGCTTTTTGTCAACAAAACATTGAAAAAAAAAAATTCTTTTTGTCATATTTTCTGATAATGTTCTTGGATCAAACATGTAGTGAACTGGATGAAGTAATTGAGACTCTTGGTGCACAGAACATTTGAAAAATACAGACAAGAAAATTAACATTATTGTAAGCTGGTATTTAGAAGACAATAAATGGAAACTTCAAAATTATTTTGGAAGGAACATGACCAATTTTTGCATCATGTCCCACACATAGAAAATGCTTGATACATGAATTAAAATTTTTCAATGTTTTAACAGGCAAAATGAAAGGAAATTTCTATCTTCTCAATCAATGTTTTTGAATGTTTGGTAGAGGAAAATTGGAAAATGCCTGCAGTGATTGGTCCTACCTGTTTTGCACTGAGGGAGTGATTGTTATAACTTCACACAGTTTGTTGGAATAAGATTGTCTCAAGACATCCTTCATCCAGGATACAAGTACATGTTTTTCATTTTATTTTCCTTTTGTCATCACTGTAGTCATAGCCACACACATTGCTGACCTCACACAGTACCTTCTACTGACCATAGCTTAGGTATCACTAGGGAACCACCCACAAATGACCACATTATCAGTCATCAGTATTTGTCTGGATCGCTGACTGTGGAGATAGATTGGTTTTGTAGGTGTTCCATCTATAGATCATCTATCTAAGAAGACACCGGATTTGATATGAATGAGATGATAAGTGGAATGGAGGTTGATTTTCATATATATTTTGGCACGGCTAGGAGATTCTAATAGGTCGGATATGAGAGGTAACAGATATTGGTCTTTCTTGGTTATCTGGTTGAGGACACAGAAATCCACACAAAGGCATAAGGAACCATCCTTCTTGACAAAAAGGACAGGTGCTCCATGAGGAGAGGAAGAGGAATGGAGGAGTCTGGTAGTGATATTTTCATCAAGAAACTTTTGAAGAGCTTCAAGCTCTACCAGGGATAATGGATAAATAGTTCCAAGGGGTGGGGCAGATCCTTCCTCCAAATCGATCTCGAGATTGTATGGACAATGAGGAGGAAGTTGACTAGCCTTTCCCTTATTGAAGACATCCACAAACTCATGATAATCTGAAGCCACTCTGGATAGGTCTAGACCTTTGAACAAGAGCTTAGCAGAATGGAGATCTACACTGGATGGACGAAGGTAAATGCTGAACTGAGTGGATCCTTCTAATTTACAGGCCCTGCAAAAGGCTACTGCATTGATTAGTGATATATTAGGAACCAGATTATCAGTGGATGGTTCTGGCAAAGTCAGAGGGTGAGGTTCCACTGTAGGAATGGGTTCTGGAAGTGGAGGCAACATCAGAGGGGTCAATGGCATTCTATGAGATGTTGTCCAGAAGTTGATGCTACCTGTAACCCAATCCATCAATGGATTGTGTAGGGAAAGCCAGCTATATCCAAGGACAATAAGACACAATGAATCCAAAGGAGTAACATATTGGAGGTAACTTTGCTGGAAGAGAAATGGATGGAGATCTCTGTAGCTTTGGAAATGGTAGCATTACAAGTACCATCAAACAAATGGAGCAGAATAGGAGGAATCAAGTATGTATGGAGTTTTTGTTTTCGGATGACACTAGTTTCCATAAAACAATGAGAGGAACCACAATCTACAAGAGCTGGAAATTCAGAGATACTAGGATAGTCTGGAAGTGAAATGTATGGACAAAGTGAAGTCAGATTCAAAAGCATGATAGCATTGAGTCTTAACTCCTTTGCACAGGTTGAGTCAACGCGACCTCATCCTGTGCAGAGTAAGGAGGGTCACAGTGTCTTCTTAGATAGATAATCTATAGATGGAACACCTACAAAACCAATCTATCTCCACAGTCAGCGATCCAGACAAATACTGATGACTGATAATGTGGTCATTTGTGGGTGGTTCCCTAGTGATACCTAAGCTATGGTCAGTAGAAGGTACTGTGTGAGGTCAGTAATGTGTGTGGCTATGACTACAGTGATGACAAAAGGAAAATGAAATGAAAAACACGTACTCGTATCCTGGATGAAGGATGTCTTGAGACAATCTTATCCCAACAGACTGCAGAGTTATAACGATCACTCCCTCAGTGCAAAAAAAGTAGGACCAATGGTCAGGACTAGTCAATGCTTAGAGTCTTTACGAACTACTGAACCTGCTGCCAAGGTACTCACAATACGTATTAAACAGATACAGGAACGGATGTCCTTGGTATTCAATACCAAGTCCCCTTTCAATAGCTAAAAGCTGTGGCAATGAGACCCTGGCTCACTCTCTCTACTCAGATGTGTGAGGTCAAGCATACACTTATCAACTCCAAATGTCTCCCCCACTAAGCTATTCTAAGTCTTAGGTGGTCTCAAGAGACAACACAAGTGTGTGGAATATCTTATGCTTGAAGACAAAGAGATTGAGAAAATAAAAGAAGAAAACAGAAAAACAAACACAAGATGCAGTACCAGGCCTTGCTGGTTGTGGAGAACAATGAGCTCACACTATTACTTTCTCACTGAAGGGTACCTTCACCAATCTTACAGTCTCTCACTGTTGTTGGCTATGATCACATCTCACACTAGTAATTGGGGGTCAAAAGTTCTCTGGCTCACTGTTCAAAGTGGGCCCTTTATATAGACAAATAAATGTGGCTGTGTGGTACTAGTACAATATAGTTTGCTACTGGCATAATAAGGTTACTAGGAGTCATCATGAGTCATATAGAGTCATAAACTTTAATCTGAGTCATATCAGATGAGTCACTGTGGTATATAGCTGAGTCATCCCAAGCACAGGTAAGTCATGTGACTTCTCTGTGGTCTGACAAAGACAAAGCAAAAGGGTCTAGAATTGATTACACAAGTTATGGACTCTCTCTCAATATTTACACTTCTCAGTTGTTTGTTTGCAGTGGTTTTTCAACATGTCCTTCATATTTGGGGTTTTGTGCCTTTTCCCACAGGACAGCTCATGCAGGAAATAATCTTCTAAGTCACCTGACATGTGTGAGATTCTTTCTAGTCATCCTCACAGCCTTTGGAATAAAACTGGTTACAAAAATAAATCCTCAAAAATAATCAAGCCTGGAGGCAAAAAGTAAAAAAAATGGACTATCAATGTGTGCTCTAGTTTATAGGCTTAAGGTGAGAGAAGATTAGTCAGCCATGCACCAAACCATTGGTGCAGGTCAATGGACTATTTTGTTTTGCTTTGGATGAAGCCTCCTGTTTAGTTTCAGGAGTGACCATAGCTGCATGGCCTTTAGCAGTGCGAGAGGTCGACTTAGTGCAGTCCCAAGCAGAGTGTCTGGGTCCACCACAGAATAAGCAGAGTTTCTTATCGAAATGTCTTTGACATCCTCAGCTGTTAGCTTTCTGTCCTTACCCAGCTTGGTATTAAGATCTGGAGCTTTAGGAGCAGCCAAGGTAGACATGGATGCGGGTTTTGCAGACTTATTCTGTCTGTTAAGGTTGTACTCAAAGGGTAACGGATCCGAAGGGCTTCGGCCTCAGCTCGTACACTGTGCCCCTTTCCCGAGTATAGCCCCATATTTCAGAATGCTATACATATCATATCCGAAGATCCGGATGGCTATGGTAGCGTATCCGAAGGTCCGGACGACTATCGTATGGTATCTGGGTATAGAGGAAAGTAATGTATTCCTATCCGAAGACAAGGATAGTATCGTATGATATCCGAAGGTAAGGATTAGTATCGTATTCCTATCCAAAGATAAGGAATAGTATCATATACTTATCCGGATGGCGTCCAGATATCGGACAAGAGTATAAGGGCTAGTCTAGACAAGTCTAGGACTAGAAACTTAACAGAGTATCAACTATCCGTAGATAGAGGCAGATGCATATAGACTATCAGATACAATCCTTAAGCCTCAGAGGGTGACAAGAGTTGTTAAGACTCGAGTCCAGATAACGGAATGAGGACAATCTAAGATGATATTCGAACTGGGGTGCTAAGAACATATACAAGAGCTTATATACGATAGAACTACGCGAGAGGCTATGCACAAAGTATCGCAATGTATAAGCAACACTTATTAAAAGTCAAACATAGGCCAGAAGTTAATCACAAGTGAACGGATCAGTAAAACATAGCCGGAAGAAAGCATAACCGATATACCGGAAAGGAGGATATACTAAATGGAGGAAATAAGCAGTGTTTAATGTTATATGAACAGGATATGAATGAAGAAGCTTATCGCGACGGATCCAGTACGGATCTGTGGATCGGATCTGATTGGATCTGATTGGATCTGACATCCAGAAACTTCGGATGAGAAGCGCGAATGTATGGGATATGACACTGTCTGGATCTATGATTTCCAGATCCAGATAGATGAGAATTAGCGCAGTCGGATGTGGATGGTTTTGGAGGATTGGATGATGAGGATTTGCTTCTTGAGAGATCTCACCCTTGCATTCCCAGTAACAGGCATCAATAGTCTGAGCAAGAGTTTTGAATTCCAAGAGGGTAGCAGGTTTACCCATGTGACTGATTTTGTCCTTAATATGAGCTGGAAGTCCATTATAGAATTGGTGATGTAAGGCTCCATCGCCCCATCCGCGGATTTGTGAAGCAAGCTGCTGGAACTCTACAACATACTTATTGATACATTGTCCTTCACGCATATTGAGTTGCTCAAGTTGCATTTCAGCATCTCTGGATGGGTCATGGGGTCCAAAATTAGTTTGAAGTTCCAACATGAACTCAGATTAGTCGTTCATCCAATCTGGACAAGAGTTAACTCATCCAAAAGGAGGTCAGGTTCAAACCATTTAAGGGCCATGCCCTTAAGGTAGGACTGGGCAAAGTTAACTTTGGCCTGATCCAAATGGAAGGTCTTTGGTTTGCTCTGGAAATTGAGCTTGCATTGAACAAAGAACATGCACAGCTTCCAAGGCTTGGATCCATCAAAGGTATCTGGTTCATGAACTTTGACTTTGGAATCATCAGAAGAGGAAGTGTGATGGTTATTACATGTGAAGTTATTGATAGCTTTGGATAATCACATGAAAATGCAGTCCTGAGCATTAAGACCATCATCTTCATCGTCGTGGTCTGGTTCATCATCTGGATCTCCACCTTCATCATCAGGTGGGTTTCCACCTGGAGTATCATCATCTTCATCATCAGGATCTTCATTGGCCTGGTTTAATCCGGACGGAGTATGCATAGGAGTCTCTGGATGCCTACAGTTCATCAACTTGGATATACTCTGAGCTGGTCCATGAATGCTAGTGTGGTGTTGAGAGAAACTGGTGAAAGTGTTGACTATGGGTGTGGGGTCTCATCGTGCGGACACGAGTCCAGTGTTATGGAGGGAATTCTGTGCAACTCTAGTAGGAGCCATAGGAAGTGTTGTAAGTATACTCAGAAAGGTGTGAGTTCGAATAAACTGTTAAGGTCATACTCAACAGGGTATCAAATCTGAAGGGCTTCGGCCTCAGCTTGTATGCTGTGCCCCTTTCCTGAGTATAGCCCAGTATTTCAGAAAGGTATACATATTGTATCCAAAGATCCAGATGGCTATAGTAGCATATCTGATGGTCCGGACGACTATTGTATGATATCCGAAGGTAAGGATTAGTATCATAGTACTATCTGAAACACATCTGGATATCGGATGGAAGTATATAGACAAGTATAAGACTAGAAACTAACAGAGTGTAGACTATCCAAAGATAGATGTCATATCCCAGATTCCAGACCTATCCTATAGTTGGATTTATGAACTAATCCTTAGATTAGATTCCTAGACTTCATTCATAACCATATCCAGTCTCATCCACTATCGTGCTTGTCCAACTACCACTCATCTGTCTGAAGATCTGATATATGGATCTGATCCGATATGCCTATCCACTCCAGATCTGATACGATAAGCTTTCTTATTCATTACCTGTCCATATAACATTAACACAGCCTATTCCTTTATCCAATATGCCTATCCACTCTGGATCCAATATGATAAGCTTTCTTATTCATTACCTGTCCATATAGCATTAACACAGCCTATTCCTTTATTCGGTATTCTCTACCTTTCGGATAACCGGTTCTATACTTACCCGATATCTTTGCTACTTGTCTATTACCGGTACTTGGTTGTTTACCTATCTGATATGCTTACTGATCCGTTATCCTTTGACTGCACTAATGTACATAGCCTCAGACACTGCCTCTGATTATTCCGTTAGCTACCTACAGTATATAAACTCTTGTACATCTTGATAGATACTCAGTTCGAATATTACATTGTCTTGCAGCATTCTTGTCCTCGCACATTAGTGTTGTAAGGACCCCTTCTCTATCCTTTGGGCCTAGGGATTGATTCCCTAGGCCAGAGCTCCGCTCTTCCACGTTTCCGGACTTCGTCCATTTCTGGATCCTTATCCAACTCTGTCTCTACCTAAGGGTAATCTATATCCGTCCATGTCCGCTCCAGAACCCCTATCCGGAACTCTGGACCACTATTCCTGCCTTGAACTGTGTCTGTTGCAGTATATCTGCCTTATGTCTTCACTAAGGATTGATACGCGCATTTGTCCCACTTCCTATCAAGTGGATAAAACTCCATCTGAGTTTCTGATACTCGTCCAGAAGTTTCCCACACTCATCCGGACAGTTCACGCACTCATCCGGAAGTTCTTCGGATGCTCCACCAGAGTTGTCTGCCTCCGGAGTCCTCTGGACTTTGTTAGGACCTTATTGGACTTTATCCGAAATTAAGGGCACCATACTCAGGTGAGGGGCACAGCGTACGAGCTGAGGCCAAAGCCCTTCTGAGTCAGTCATACTCACCCCTCCAAGAGATTGTATGCACCAGCGTGCCACAGTCTTTAACAATAGAGGTGGATGCATTAGACCTATCAGATACAATCCTTAAGTCTTGGAGGGTGACAAGAGTGTATTAGACTCAAGTCTGGATAACAGAATGAGAACAATCTAAGATGATATTCGAACTAAGGTACTACAGGACATATACAAGAGTTTATATATGATAGAACTAACTGAAGGCTATGCATGAAGTATAAGCAATGTATAAGCAATGCTTATTACAAGTCAAATGCAGGCCGGAAGTTAATCACAGGTTAATGGATCAGTAAGCATAGCCGGAAGTAAGTATAACCAATATACCGAATGGAGGAAATAAGCAGTGTTTAACGTTATATGAACAGGATATGAATGAAGAAGCTTATCATAACGGATATGGAACAGATCTGTGGATTGGATCTGGGATCTGGAACTTTGGATGAGAAGCGTAAATGTATGGGATATGACAACAGGCTCAGAAGATCACAGTTGTTGTGGGACATGTTGAATACACTGGTAGTGAGAACAAAGGGCATGGATTGTACTAAATGCAATGGCCAGATTGGGTGAGTGTCAATTCAATGTAATAGTTAATGATCAAGGTCTTGCAAGGTCCCATTTTAGATGATTATGGATTGATCATGGGACAGCTAATAAATCAAGAAGGACCCTCGATCAAAAAACAGTTTCATTGAAGCTGGCTGTGGACTTTGAATAAGTGTTGGGAGGGAGATCTCTATCAGAGATGATTGATTCAATACCACACACCATATATACAACAACGTTTCATCTTGTAGATGTTGTCAACTGGAGGGGAGTTGTCTTGTTTGGTGCGTTAATTGGTGTATGGGCCTCCAAAATCATCATGTGAATTTTGGTGAGCAGTGGAACATCAAGGATGAGGGAAGCCTACTTTCATGGTTGCCTCGTGCACAGTAATTAAAGCATCAGTATGTGAGAATGGGATATTAGAAACAGTGAAAGCTGTGATAGTGAGCGATAGACTATACACAGAAGTTAGGATGCTGAAAGGTAAGCCCAAAGTTCAAATGACACTTAAACATTGACAACACACAATTTCTTGTGCAGCGTTCACATCAATGGTAGCAAATGACTTGTCAGTGGATGTGGTGTATGCAGAAGATGTGGATCTCACACTTCTTATCACACAAGAGGTTGTCAGAGCTTGACCATTATTGTAAGGTGCAGGACAGATGAGAAGTATTTTATGCTGTACTTCACAACTGGCGAATGATTCACATGGCACTGGCCATGAACTGACATGACTGGAAAGCACTGTGAATGGTAAATGTGAAATGTCAGAGACACCTTATTGACGTGTAAGTAGGAGGTACAAAAAGGTGCGTCGATCAAATTAGCAATCATGGTGAAAGAGACTGTGTGATTCTATGAGGCATGAGAAATTGTGTGACGTTGAACTCATTGAAGGCTTGCTGAAAAGTTAATCAGCGAAAGGACGAACTGATACTGTTCTCTACATATGAGTTTAAACAGTCAGATTCAGTCCCAGACTGGTCTGGCTTTCCATTCTGGTTTGAGACAACATCCTGGCCTCAGAAGCCAGGTGCTCCACCAAAGCTACACTCTCTGCATACACTGTAATGATATTTCTTTTGTTAACAATAGTTTGAATGGTACCTGGACCTAATCAGGAATGCAGAGCAGCAAGGCAAGTTGGAATTACACACAAGCAAGTTGCAAATCATTGGTGTACAGGTCGTCCATAGTGAGCAACACCCCAGTATAATGGCACCTCATGTGTGGGCATCCAAAATTCCTCATGTCATTGGCAGTAACCACATCGAAAGTTGGGCAGGGACGCCCTTGATGGTGGACTGCAAAAGATCAATGCTAGTGTTTTGGCGAACATGTAAGGGACTCACCAAAGATAAATGCACCTTCTCCATCAAAAAACTCCACTAGTTCAGTTATTGTGTCTGTCATTGTGCTCAGTGTGACAGAACACCCTTGGAGGATCAAGTCAAAATAAGATCTAGAGGTATGGCGGGTGGTTTGCATCATGTCATGTCTAACTACAATCAATTATTCACCATGTATTAAATTTAAAGAAAGAATGTGTACAAAAGAAAATCTGTTCAATCAGCTTGGTCAATCATCACATGGCACTGGCCTGGCAGGTTGCAATGAAGAAAATGAAAATTTGAGAGACTGACAGCTATGATCAGTTGATTGAAAATTGTCAGAGGTTGTCAGGACTCACAAGAACATGATGAGCCTAGCCTCAATCATGGGCAGGACAACAGGGTTAGTAAATCACAAATTAATCACATGAAGCCCTGCAAACATGAGGTTAGATGAGTGAGTATCAGTGAAAGGTTAAATAGACGACCTTTTGACTTTGAACACATAATCCACTAGGAATGAGTGCCATGGAAACATTTGACTTTGAATCCCTCTCTGCAGACACTATGCATCCCAATCCACTCATCGAAGCCTTGGTGGCGTGTGCAAATGCTCCCAATGCTGCAAGCACACAATGACTGGGTGCGCTGGCTCAGTGTCATATCCCATATATTTGCACTTCTCATCCGAAGTTCCGGATATCAGATCCAATCCACAGATCCATACTGGATCCATTATGATAAGCTTCTTCATGCATATCCTGTTCATATAATGTTAAACACTGCTTATTTCCTCCATTTAGTATATCTTCCTTTCCAGTATATCGGTTATGCTTATTTCCAGCTATGTTTACTGATCCATTAACCTGTGACTAACTTCCAGCCTATGTTTGACTTGTAATAAGTGTTGCTTATACATTGCGATACTTTGTGCATAGCCTTTCACTTAGTTCTATTGTATATAAACTCTTGTATATGTCCTGTAGCACCCCAGTTCGAATATCATCTTAGATTGTCCTCATTCTGCTATCTGGACTCGAGTCTTAACAACTCTTGTCACCCTCCGAGACTTAAGGATTGTATCCAATAGTCTAACATATCCGCCTCTATCTTCAGATAGTCTACACTCCATTAGCTTCTAGTCTTAGACTTGTCTAGACTAGCCTTTATACTTCCGTCCAATATCCAGACGCACCTTCAGATAAGTATATGATACTAATCCTTATCTTCAGATAGGAATACGACACTTATCCTTACCTTTGGATAGGTAAACAATACTTGTCCCTACATCTGGATATCATATGATAGTCATCTGAACCTTCAGATATGCTACGATAGCCATCCAGATCTTTAGATACGATACTTATAGTATTCTGAAATACTGGGCTATACTCAGGAAAGGGGCACAGCATACAAGCTGAGGCCAAAGCCCTTTGGATCCGATATCTTTTGAATATGACCTTAACACTTGGACAAACAAGCCTCATTTTTGGGACTCCAAAATCCAAAGTGAGCAATGGTTTGATAACAAAGGGCAATGCTTCAGCATGGTATTCCCTGCAATGCTCAAACTCAATGGCAAGCACTCTCACTTGGACCCATATTTTATGTTGCTGACTCTGAGACAGGTGTGATGTTCATCATCTCTAACAGACCAAGACAACTGACATGAGCAACAGCCTGAAATCAAGGATGTGTGTACCATGAAAGCTCAGTTCAAGCTGCAGACGCTTGATAACTCTTATCTGGAGGAGGCAGTCATTTGCAGCAAGAAGGCAGCAAACACACTGATGTATGTTGTAAGCACTTGCAAAAAGATGAGGAAGGCCAGTAAGTGCAATGAAATATGGGGTGTGTGTAATGACTCACAAGTGATCTAAAGACAAGCACAAGGTGATTAAATTCATGAGAAATGGGGGCAGCTCAAGTGCCAATCCCCTGCATTTTGTAGTACATACAGAACCTCTGTTTCCTGAGGCTGCAGAGCCAACTAGGAAGATTGTGCCTGAATTCTCCTTGGAGGATTTTGAAAGTGAGTTAGGCATGCAGTTTATCTGTGCTTGCTGACATCGATAATCCAGATATGGATGTCACATTTACCAGAGGTGAGTTTGAGCAGAACCATGAATGTTTATGATTTCTGACAGATTTGGAGATGTTTTGAAGCAGCGTTTTTCAGGTAAGAAGGAGAGAGATTGGCTCACCACAGCCACAGATGATAAAGGCATGCATACATTCAATGGGCGTGATTAATTGCTGATTTGGAGTTCAGGAGTTCACGACTGGTGTATCAAGGATATGCCTGATCTGCACGGTCATTTTAAGATGGTCATTGATCAACATGGCATCGATGACATACCTGTTGTTATCCCGAGCATCAGAGACACAGATGGAAACCTCTTCCATCCATCAGAGTACTCCAAACGTTTAGACAACATAACTCCTGTAGCAGTGGATGTCCTGTTGCAACTGTGGGTCCAAATGTCAATTGTATGAACACTATGGCTCACACACAGGTAGCTGGACCTTCAGTCCAGAGAACAAACATCCAACAGGTTCACACATCTACCAGACTAGTTTGAAGTCCCTGCATGTTCTGCCCCTGACTGAGAGGCTGAAAGACGTGCTGACAAAAAGCATCAACACGCCAGGGGACCCTAAAGGGAAGAGAAAGGCCATCAGGCCTCCTGCACAAGCTGGTCAAAATCAAACAGCTGCTAAAACTGCCAGGGGATCCTCTTAAGACTTAGGATTTGATTCAGATGATGATGTCGGATGTTGGCGAGGCTCAAGAGGCCACATCCACCGAACATTCAACTGTTTGGGATGTGTAATTGATTGTATGGTTCTAAGTTTATATCAGTGTATGGTACTTGTGTGACTGGTGTAATGGTAAAATTGTTGATGGTCATCTGATTGTGTGCGAATATGGTGTCGGGGACTCGGCGCGTAGGCGCCGTTACCATAAGTATTATTTTAACATTTCGCACGACATTCAAACTAGTCTTGAATATTGAAATCCCTGATGTGCAAGTGTGTGACCTCTGTGAGAAAGTTGGGATTTATACTGATGTAGACGTGCGTGCTAATGTAACCTTCACACGGATCATATACTTACGCTATGTTCTGTTTTGTTGATGGCTTCGGCCGCATGACCCCCCTGTAGGTGGTATCCCTGCTGGATGTTGTGACTGGATAATTTAGTATTTTAGAATTTTCAAACTCCACCAGTCCTTCTTACCTTTTGCTCGTCAGTCTCGTCGCCGTCGCCCTTGTTGAATATGTCTTCATATAAATCAGCCGCGTTCAGAAATAAACTGCTCTCTGATCCTTCGGAATCAAAATTTGACCCTCAAGTTCAAACACTCCAAGAATTATTCCCTACCTGGTCAAATGAAGGTGCGTCCTTATTTTGCAACATGACGTTCGTTAATTCTCCATACTTTCAGATCTCCAGTCCCTCCTCAATGAGGTCGGTGGTGATCTTGAACTTGCAGTGACTCGAATCAGTGAAGGCATGTTGTATTTGTTTTTGCATTTTTCTTGTCATGGTTTTGTTAATTTTGTAACGACCCATAGGGCACGCGGAACAATGGGGCTCAGTTACGCGCAAAAAGGACAAAAAGACTCCTGTAGCTCAGCACGCACCGTCAAAGGACCCAAGCATCTCACGTAGCGACTCTCGTGGCGGTCGAGGTGGGCGCGGGGGACGCGGCGGTCCTGGTAGAGGCGGTCGTGGTCGTGGTGGTGGCGCACGGGGTGCATCTGGAGTCAATGGTCATACTTCCTCTCGTGCCAAAGCTTCTGTCCCCGCTTCTGAAGACAAGCCAGCAGCACAGGTTGAGGATCTCACTGAACATGCTGTTGATAAACCAGAATCAAATGAAGGTTGGGGTGTTGCACAGGATGCAAATGAATCGTCTACGGCTATTGTCTGGCCTTCGGAGCCTGCAATTGTTGAATCGACTCCCGCTCAATCGCAGCCCATAATATCTGCTTCGTGGGGTGCTAATACTGGATGGAATAATGTGGCTGCTGTGCCAAAACCTCCTATATCATCTGCTAAACTTCCGGCGACTTCCAAACTTTCCTGGGCTCAGATTGCAAAGTAGGCATCGGTTAGAATTCGGTTTGATACCCCACGCTAATTATCGCTTGCGTCCAGACCACAAGAGAAACTCGTCGCAGCGTCGCCACCTGCACCACTTGCACCATCAGCCATCGCTCACGCACCCGAACCAGTCTTTGAACATACTCCTCTTCCATTACCTGTTAGTAGTGATGCAGAACCAGTATCGGAGGGCTGGGAGGATCCGACAACTGTTCAGCCTCCTGAATGGGATGATGAGCCTCAACTTCAACCCCAACACCAGGCCCCTGCAGACATTTGGATTTCTTCTCAACCTCTGTCGACGTCGGAACCGGAACCAGTACCGGAACCTCCAACTGTAGAAGAGGAGCTCGCTGCTCCCGCACCCGAGCCCGTGGCCGTTGTGTCGGCTCTTCCAACCCAAATTCAAAAGCAGGATGCGCCTACTCGATCCAAATCGCCTGTCTCTCTTTCTTCCCGCCCCGCGGTTCGTGGCAAGTACAAGGGCATCGATCAGGCTGTTGTCATGCCTTCGTCGACTGTTTTCACTCCTGGCCTTGACAAAGTAGGCATGCAGTTTGGAAGTTTGAGTCTTGGTGGGGATGCTATTGAACCGACATCGTAAGTTAAATTCTAGAGTTGATATGAAGATCATAAACTGATATCTTTTGGTCAGCGTCGAACCTCCTGTAGTTGAACAGCAGCCATCCCCACAGCAGGTCACTCAGCCACTCTCGCCTCTTGCGCCTCCTGCACCCGTACAACAACAAGAGCCTCAACAGAGCAATCCCGCGCCTGTACCGTCTGTTGCTACATCTATTGCTACATCTCCCTCGCAGCCTGTTCTCCCTTCCCCAGTACAGCCTGTCCTTCCACCTTCACAAACAACACAATTTGTACCTCCCCAACCTACAGCACCAGTCCCGCAGGTACCTCAACATGCTCTTGCACCCTCTATGTCCCTTCCTACCCTTCCGCCGTCGAGCACCAGCTTTACTCAGCAACCTCCCTCACAACCGCAGCACCAGCCTCAGCATCAGCACCAGCACCAGCCGCAACACCCACAGCCGCAGCCGCAGCACCCACTTCAACACCAACCTCAGCATCAATCCCAGCACCAACCTCAGCAATTGCCCCAACTTCAGCCATATGCCGCCCACTTGCACCTAGACAGCCCACAAACACAGTCTCAACAATACAGCCCTGCTCAGCAGGTGCAAGCTCAGTCTGCGGCGTACTTCCGGCAAGATGCACCATATTTCAATGCACCAACGCCCCCTCAACAGCAGGAGTACAGTGCATCCATGAGTGGTGGTATGGGTCCCTTTGGACAGATTGGGACGCAGCATCAGCAACACCAATCACAAGGGAATCATCTTAGCGGCTTTGGAGGTAGTGAATACTACAGTGATAATCAACGCGTCAGTACACTGTTCCAGCTTGTTGTACTTGTGTTCTGATTTTAAGTGCAGCAGGGCTTTTACGACTCATATGCGCAATCTCCAGGGTTTGGCGGCAATCGCAATGTCCTAGGTCATGATGATGTCAAGGGTCTTCCTACCTCCCAACACCAGCACCAACATTCGCAACCCCCCTCATCGGTCATCCCTCCCTCTACGTCTCAGTCGTCGCAGCCTGCCGCCGCAAGCACACAGCAACCCTACGCACCGCCGATGCCTTACTATTATCCGTATCCTCAAAACCAATACTATGGCAGTCCCTACAACCAAGGTTACCCCACACCCTTCGTCAAGTATCCTGCTCCTACTCCGCCGGCAATGTTTCAGCACCAACACCAACCCGCAAAACAGAGTGACGGTTTGAGCATGGGTGCGGGCGTGCAGCGCGGATTCGGCGGGTATGCGGAGGACATTGGGTACCACCAGCCCCCGCAGCAGCAGACACAAAATAATCACCATACACCCAGTGAGAGGCAATTGTACGGACACGGACAGGGGTTTTTGGGTCGTGGAGTAGCCGCACAGAGTGGATCGCCTGAGGCTTCTTATCGCAAAGATTCAGGGCAAGGAGTTGGTGTGCAACAACAACCTGCAGGCCGCGGTGTGCGAGGACAGTACCCGCAAGTGCAGGGTAATTCAGAAGGTAATTTCTATCCATACCAGCCGAGTCGCCAATACTGGCAGTAGGTGAACGCGCAATAGGCGCTTTCTGCCGAGTCTCGATTTTTGTACGTATGTGCTATCGATACTAGTACTGATCAGTGTTACACGCGTTTTTCTTTCACTGTTTGTGTTCATTCTCATACTGTTTTTTCTTTTTGCTCTTGATATCACGTTTCTATAGTCTGCATTATTGTGTTGCATGGTAGTATCACTCTAGCACCACTTTGTCATATTGTGAATAAGACTGGGGGGCCTCATTGATATCGAGGAGCTCCCCGATTTATACGCCACTCTGAATCGTGTACATACGCAGTGTAAGTACCATAGTCGTCTTAGATCTCTCAGACCCTGCTGTCTCTCACCAATGGCACGCGCGTCACCCTCGCGGGCTTTGCGCAATTTCCTCTTTTTTCTGTACAAATGTTTGTGGCACGCCTGCGGGATGCTCCTGAGCCTTCCAGCAGTAGAGATCAGAAAGCAGTCACGAATGAGGGCGTCGATGCCGTGAGGAAACCTGACAGTCAGGCTTATTTGAATTTTCTTTATAAGGATCTGGAGTCTAAAGGAAACTACAATGGACACGGGGATCTAGTCTTAGACGCGTAAAAAAAGTTACGGTGTGATTTAGGTCTTCGAGGAGATTCATGGCATACTCGATAGCCACTTCATCTTCGAACGAGTTCTGTGACTTTTTTGGTGATCCATGCATGGCGTATGACAGCAAGATTTACTTTTTGAAGTCTAGGAATTAAATTTAGAGTGAGACTGGGGTTGGTGCACCTTTGTATCAAACTCTGGTGGAAATTTCATAGGCCTTAATAACTTGAATTCTTCGTCGCTGAATGTACTTGGTGAAAGGAAACTCACCACCGTCGCCCATAGTGATAATTAACTCTTGACTTGAGAGTCTTAATGATTACGAGTGTAGAAGGAACCTCCCACTCAACGCCGCGATCCCATCCTGCAAGTGAAGCTTCAAGTTCGGAATAAATCTAAAACAACACGCCCTACCTTCCGTCGCACATTGTCAGTCTTTCTTTTAGGGTCATATAAAGCGGTGCTGCTGCTGTGTGTGATCATAATACCAGGATCTAAAGTTTTTCCGCATCAATTCGAAATAGTTCTCACTGACAAAACCACATGTGCATTATTCGTTTCACGCTAAATCACGTCCCCTGGGCCGCACTGGCCTTGGCCAATAAGTGCTGTCTCCCCATCTGAAACCGCAATCAGGTCTCAGGTTTGACCGCAGCCACTATCTCTGATCCGAGTCTCCTGGTCTCACACGATATTCCTCATCACGCTACGCCTGAACCTCACAAACTACTGTCGTCGTTGCGGTATCATCAGCTCACCAGACTTTATTGCGACTCATGTAATGGTTTAGCTTCAACTTTCGATGAAAGTCTACCACGGCCACCTGTTGTCAAGTAACCGTTCTAGAGTCTCTGCGAAGTTTAGAGTCTCCGCTGCAGCTCTGCTATGATATCTGTATACATTGGCCACCGTGGCATCCGTTTCATCGCCTTTGAACACTCTATGGCAGAGCCTCGAAACACTTATATATGAGACGAAGTCTCATCCAAGGTACGCATTCTGACCATTGACTTTGCATCCTGGGAGGACTGAGGTTGCAGTCATGTCCGACGCACTGTTGCAAAATTCGTTCTACATTGGTAATGTTTTCAATTCCATTCTATACGGTAAGCACTCTAACCATGGGGATGTTGTTGTTCCTGACTCAATAGTCTACAGGTGTGGAGTTGATGCTGTATTTCAACACCATGCAAGCATATCTCGAAAAAAAAATTAGAGCACAGGCCCTCCGACAAGTTTCACATGATCTTCAGTACCATAATACTCTTTCTCAACACTATTTTTGTGGCCACGCAATTAATTTTGGGACAGGAGATGTGGATTTTTAATGCAGGCTACCCCGGTGGAGCATTCGCATACTTTGTTACTCACGTATCGGTGTGGTATCAGACAATGGGTTCAGTTGCATCCCTCCTACTGCAGTTGATGACTGATGGTCTACTCGTGAGTGTACTCTCTAGCTCGTCCCGGAATGGGTGTACTGATGATAAATCAGATTTATCGATGTTTCACGGTCTGGTGTGGAAGTTACCGCGTGCTTTTCGTTCCTTGTTGCCTCTGGTTATCGTCTCTTGGTAATATAATCCCTTTCTTCCCTTGCGGTCACTCAGTCAATCAACAGTATTTGGGATCCTCGACCTCATCACTAGTGGATCCCCGAATGGCGATTTCTTTGAGGGACTAGCAGCACGCATTGGATTGGTGTATTTTTCCTTGACCATTGGTCTCAACGTCATTACTACCTGTCTCATTTGTGGTCGCATAATATTTTATGCAAGGCACATGCAAAACCACCTTAGTCTCGAAGTTTCCAAGGCTTACTTCACTACAGTAACCATCGTTGTCGAGTCTGCGCTGCCATATACATTATTTGGGATCGCATTTCTCGTGTCACTCGGCCTTGGTAGTAATACCTCAATTCTCTTCCTCTCGTTATATGGCATGTTTTCTGTGAGCGGTGACAGCTGCCACATCCGAAGTTCTGTTACTCAATTCTCTCTCAGTGTATTTCCCCTCAAATGCTAATACTTCGCGTTGTGAAGCGAAGGGCGTGGAGTGCCGAAACAGCACAGCCAACAGCTCTGGTTTTCGCTACTCACTCAGCTGCAGCGGCTGCGCCTTATACGACCTCCGAAATTGGTAGCTCAGTTTTTTAATTTTCTGCGCTAAAGTGCTGCAAGGCAGTCCATGAGGAGTAGGGACCGGTGCTATTTCAGTAGAGTCCAGTGGTGACTGTTGTTTATTCTTATCTTTGCCAATGATAAGTCTTCGATCTCAAAAGATGAGAGAAGAAGGATATTATTACTACTATGAGTGAAAGCGGACTCACTGCCTCTCGGTGCTCAGCCCCCTTCAAAAATCTCGCTCGCTGAAATATTGGCAGGATAGCTATGAGGATATACGTAGACAACTTGGGAACCGTTCGGATCAGTGGATATGCTCGCACATACGACTTCTCGTAGCTTGCGGTATTATTCCCTGACGATCTTGATGATCGTGATATGAACCATCCAAGCTAGCGGTCCGGGAAGAACCCTAGAGACCAATTGGACAAAATCACTGGGCAACGCCTGATTGGTAGTGATCTTGCCACGAATGCTCGATCTCCAGGGAAACAAGCACGGAGAATAACAATTGGCTGAGCACCACACGACCATGCAAATCAGCAAGGCAGGCAGACAGCGACAGGTTCCCTCATTTGTACTCAGTGGAATGTGAATCTCACACTGCCTAGCAGGCGCATAAGTTGTCCGGATCTGCTTTGTCGGTGGTGATCACCGGTGTCCATCATACGTGTTCAGTGCGGCATTAGCATGGTGTATGACATGCATATGAGGTATGCCGTGAATCTTGAAGTTGGCCATGAACATCTAGATGGTCAACTTCTCGAAAACAAGTGGATCAACCGCTACAACGTAATGAATTAATTAATTATAGACCGTATAGAGAGCAACTTCGGCCGGCCGGGGTCTCGGCTCTCGCGGGGTCAGGAGGTATTCCGAATCCGAGTAACCAAGTAGTGCAAGTAACCAACAGCACGACAGAGCGCTCTTTTATTGTTCTGAGTTCGCGTATCTCTGTTGCTGGTTTTTTTAACTGATTTTCTGCTAACAGGATAGCCTGTGTCACCAGTTCTAGTCAAACCAAAACTGCTGGTGATTTGGAAATCGTGGAACGTGACCCTCCTTCTAATAACATCTTGGGACATGACGAGACTACGCCCACCAAATTTAACGATCCAGTCAAGATCACACTCGTTCGAGTCCGAGTCGAATGCATTTCTCAATACGCTTTCTGAATCAATATCAGAATCTCCGCTCGCATCGGATGATGAACTCTTGCAGCTATCCTCGCCTTCTTCCTCGTCCTCGAGTCCCATAGCCTTAAACATTCCTGATGCAGAAGAGCTGTCACGGGACTTGGCTGAACTTGCTCAGCTACGCCAATCTGTGCAGAAAAACCTTCGTCTTCGACCAATCCGTTCGTTTAGCAGACTACCAAAGACTGCTATTCCAAGTGTTACTACTATTCCATGGCGCCAAGATCAGCACCATCGCCAGCAGTTTGATTCAGATTCTTCCTCTCCTAAAAGCGCAAGCAGCACGTACCTTACCCCCGTTGACATCCACTTTCCTAGTCCTCCTGCCTCATCTCCCCCCGAACCTCCAAGCCGTGCCCGGAAGCCTCAGCAACGCTCCGTGTCTATGCCATCTCCCCGTGTTCCCACTTCTGCTATGGATCCCGCTGAATTACTTATTCGTCTCGCCTCTCCCACTCGCCCGCTCCTCATCGACACCCGCACTCACGTTGCCTATACTGCGACTCACATTTTAGGAAGTATTAATATCGCCATGCCATCCCTAATTCTTAAGCGTTCAAAACGCACATTACCGACTTTCGCATCACTTCGCCAGTTCATCACCGGTGACGAGGGGAAGGAAGTTTTCGATTCCTGGGACATCGACGGGGATGTCATCATCGTTCATGGCGAAGAGACTGATGAACGAGAGAGAGATAATCCGGGCGTCATTGCATGGGCCCTGCTTTCAGTTCTTTCAGGGTTCCTGAACCCGGACAAGGTGTGGTATCTTCGCGGAGGAATTGTGGGTGCTCAACTTCACGCACGACTCCGAAAATACATCATCAATGCGCCCCATTCTCCTCCTTCTCCTTCCCAAGTCTCTTTGCAACTGTCAAAACCACCCAAGAGCGCAAAGGGAAAGGCATTCCTTCAGCTTGACACCCGCAGCGCTGCTGGGCCTAGTAGTAGCGTGCAAATAGAGCAGGCAGATCAAGGCCATGGGGGCGAAGCGGAAAGACAAGGACACTCACCATTACTGGTTATGCCTGGGCTCTCGCTCACTCTTGACAGCCCTATAGATTCTGACCTTCCGCCCTCTACACTTACCTTTCGTCGCCCACCTCCCCCGCGGAGATCAAATAATCTCAGTGTTGACAGTGTCAAGGAAACCGGAACCAGTAATGCAGCAAATGGTAGCGCAGAGTGCGAGCAGACTCTGACAAAACCCGTCAAACATGCTGTAACAACTCTCCCGCGGCTTCAGATTCACACAGCTCCAACACGCAGCTCGACGCTCCCTATCACACCCTCGCAACAGGCCGTGTTCCTTCACCCACCGCCTGCATCCCCGTCGCATCTCACGCTCCTCCATTCCAATCACACACCTCCGGCGAGCGCGTTTAACTCGGGTTTCAATTTCAATTTCACCAATGGTAGCTGCCTTGGGAATGCGAATTCATCTCCACCAATGCCCGTGACACCAACTACTGCAAGGCCGACACCTACAACTTCCACCCCTGGTAGCACTTCCTCCGATACCGAAAACGAGCGCGAAGAATTCGTCATCTCTACGATCCTCCCTAACTTCCTCTTCCTCGGCCCTGAACTCATATCACCTTCACATGTCTCTGAATTAAAATCCCTAGGCGTGAAACGAATCATTAACATCGCGGCTGAATGTACAGACGATCGCGGGCTAATGCTTCGGGAACAGTTCGAGCGGTATGTGCATATTCCGATGAGGGACTGTGTCGAGGAGGAAGGAGTACGCAAAGGATTGAGCGAGGCCTGTGATGTGCTTGGTAAGTACTTCGCTTTTGTTGCAATCCGGTGATTCTGTCGGTAGACAAAATTGGGTTTCTGATTCAAAGTTTTTCTCGCTTCCACCATCATACGTTCTTCGACGTACATGGACTGATTTCTGATGCAGATGAGGCCGCTCTCTACAACGCACCCACATATGTGCACTGTAAAGCCGGCAAATCGCGTAGCGTCACTGCAGTGATGGCGTATCTTATCCACAGCCACCACTGGCCGCTGGCACGCGCATACCAATTCGTCCTAGAACGCCGCAAGGGTATCAGCCCCAATATCGGGTTCGTAAGCGAACTCATGGCATTTGAGGAAGCAGAGCTGGGGCGTATGACGAAGCCCAAGCAATCTGCTGTAGTGAGTGAAAGTAGTGCTGGTGATGTCGGTGTAGGCACCGGCAGGCGGCCAGCGCATGTTAGGGAGAGCTTGCCTCCAATGCCTTCATGGGACCGCGAGGAGGAGGAAGCAGGAGAGGAAATAGGCCAAGACATAGAGATCAGGGACCGGGAGGGACGGTATCGACATGTCAGACGGGCTCCGGTGGATGAGAACACTTTGCAGCCAATGAGGCGAGTGAGCAAGGCAGGTCTCGAGAGTGCTGGATCGATAAATAGCGATGATGGAGATGTGACGTGATACCGCATAGGAACTAGGTCATACCCTGCTGTCTTGGTGCATTGTCGATGGAACATTCTCTGATCTCCGTATATACTTAACGAATTACCTTAAGACCAATAACTTGACCTATTGGATTCAACAGCCGACTTTGGAATTCAAGTAATATCGCTGTTGGGTCCAAATTAATCATTCCTATCAACTGCGTGAAGCTTGATGGAATGCGACTACATTGGCAGGTTCATGGATGGTGGACAGGGGTTCGTCATTGAAAAATCAATCATGTACATAAATACAAAAACTAGCTATCCAACAACCATCAGACCCAAACCCACTCATCATCCAGTCGACGCTGCATCTCGATTATCTTGGCCCTCAGGTCACGAGCCTTGCTAACTTTGATGGAATGCTGTTCAATCAACTCGATAATCCTATTTAACACGTGATCCCCCTCGACATGTGCATGGGGAACTAATGAAGGCACACTGGATTGAATCGCTGCGTGGACATGACTTTTGCTCGCCGCATCATAGGCTATCATGGCAAGCTTGATGAAAGGACAAGTGATAGGCCATTTGGGCGCAAGTAGGAACAAAATCTGCATTATGCATGTCAGGTCCACAATATATGTCATGATCCGCGACAAATTGATGTTGCTGGATTGAATCTCTATCCTGAGCAAGTTTATGTTAGTCGAGGTATACGTTCACTCACGTCGGCTGGTAAATTTCATGAGCCCACGCAGGCGTGACAACACCCATAGTGGCGGACACGCTAGGTGCGAACTCATGTGGCGTAAGGATATCCACTATTGCGGAGACTACAGCAAGTCCGAAATCAAAATTACTGCAGGCGTTCCATAAGTTGGAACGTGTGCAATTAACGGCAACGACTCACGGCGCATTTGTCATATCTGGAAGCTGGTTGTCATTGTCTAAACCTCGTAGAAGTAGTTGTTTGAACTCGAGACCGAGTAGATCCTTCGCAGATATAGTCATGATTCATGATGAGAAGTCGTGCAAAGTTGACATCTTACCTGATGGGGGTCGTCGAAATTCCAAGTCACGATGATATCTGCATGGATCACAGACAGACATTCCCACATCGTGTAACCCGTGAAGTTCGCACCGGCTGCAAGACATTTCCAATGACCTTGAAATGCCGTGAGTCAGAACATCGTCTAAGGATATGTTAACTGACACCAACGTTTCTTGCCAACGCTACACTGATGATTTAGAGCTAAGCAGAGAGATGATGATTGTGCATACACAATTGACGCTTTGATCTTGAGACCGATGTCCACTTGCTGAGCCATCATTGCAACCAATGCAGCTTCCGCTGCGATATATTTGTCAACATTGGTGGTTGTGACATCGACAAGCTGTTGTACAGTATCTTCCATCGTGTCCTCTGCTGATGAGGATTTTCCGATAAGAGTTTGTAAATCGACTGGGCATTACGCACCAGAAACAACGACATGCGGTATCTCACTATCGACTGCAACTTCAAGGGGTTCGACACAAGACTGGTGGAGAATGTTTTTTCGTTAGCTCTGCATCTTCTGATATCTGGCCGGCTATTGTAGTACTGTGTTGCGATGGACCATCATACAAGTTGAGTTGAGTAAGAACGATGACAATCGGAACTGTCATTGGAGATGAACCACAAGAGCATGGGATGTGCAAATTATACACACTGTCACAGCCGAGTACTTGCTTGATTGATCTCAGAAGGTCTCGTACACCATTCTCAAGCAAGCATCCCTTGATATGAGGTATCGGGACGCAAAGCCTTGGACGATAGGTTTCCAGCGAGCAACCAGAGACAGCCAAAATTCGTACCAGATAGCATGTAGTTTATCCTCCAAGTCAGGCATCTCGAGTCGGCGAGCGATAAAGTCTTTCACGGTCGAAACATTGTTGCTATCGTCGCTTTCAAAGCCACCGCCATCATGAAGGACAAATTTTGAGTTTGCCGTGGTGAAGAACTGCTTGTTGATATCTATGTCACCTTGCATGTATTTGGAGATATGCTAGTAAGGCAGGGGGGGTCAGTATGTGTTCGAAGACATTGCACTGGCTTCTTGACTCAACTCCGTCATTTATTTTGAACGCATATTGAACCAGTGCCGATTTTCCTACACCAGTCTAGAAATTGGTCCTGAGTCATTCATGCATGAAAGCGATAAAAAGATAGACCTGTCCTAACACCAATAGTCGGAACCTGGGACAAGCCCGCACGATGGCATCGACAGTTGACCGCAACTGCCTGATGAGCTCGCATGAACATGGATGTAATAGAAAATTCTGAGGCTAGAAAAACACTAACCATATTTCGATAGCGATATTCATTTTCCCTTGGGTCTCGTGTAATTCTAACAACATCACTTCATACGGGTAGTAGAGATATATATCGATGGCGAGCGAACCTCGTTTGCCATCTCTGTTAACTGATCTATGTAGAAGCTTGTCTCTGGTGAATGAAACATCCACCAGCTTCTTCTGCGAGATCAAACCCATGATATTATGCCGACAGTGCACAGACAGAGAAAATTGATCAACAACCACCTCCCTAATAATGAGAAAGATAAAAGAATGAATGCATTATAATACTCACAAAACAGGATCAAAAGTTACACCGAGTGTCATCCCCGCGACTGAACCACCATGAAGGCCTCGTGTATGACTACCAATTTTTAACTCGGCGAATTCGACCCTTCTTTTCGGGTCACAGACAGTTATCCCGATGCCTACATGGAGCGAATAATATGTCAGTGAAATCATTTGGTTTGAATTGTATGAGATCTTACTGGAAATGCAAAGAGGAGGTTTGGGCTGATGGTAAGACATTTTGGAAGAATAGGGGCACTTGGAAAGAACCAGATAGTATTAGCGGAGTCACATTTGTTTGCACTCTCTAATTGGCACATGCGGAAGGCAGCGGAAGCGCGGAGATAACCGGTGCAAAAACGACTCCCTGCAGAGCCCAGACAACAGGGAGATGAGGATGAAGCTAAGGCCAGGAAGCCAAAAAGGAGCGCTTCGCGCTCCTTTTTCTTCCTGTGCGAAAGACACAACGGGTGTTGGACTAGTTAGCCTTGTATAACTCACATTAAACCAAACAAATCTCACATCGTGAGACAGAATAATCAAAACACGACGTTTCCCTGCGAGCATATTTGAAAAGTTTTCGTTAAATTAATTTCACCGAGCAGAAGCTAGCCCATCTTCACTGACGTCTATAATACCCACTCACTACATTAATTCGGAAAATAAGCATGAAGAGTGTACTACTCTTCCCAACTGAATCAATTGTACAAGACCTAATTTCAAGCGTTCATGCGGACTTTGGCTAGAGCTTGTTAGACTTGGGAGTACTCACATTAGATACAGCTACTGGTCACAAATTCCCATACTCGACTTCCCCATCGATGACAGTTGCTGTCACTTTGGCACCTAAGATATCATCCATAGGCACTGTCATGATATCACGGTCCAGAACAACGAAATCAGCTTTCTTCCCGATTGAAAGCGAGCCGAGAATATCCTCAGAAAAAGATGCATATGCTGCGTCGAGTGTCATGCCCTTGAGTGCTTCAGCGCGTGTGAGGCGTTCGGATGGGTACCTAGAAAGAGAGTAATCAATAACCCTCGAATCAGCGCAATTGAAAGTATGTCAGGAACTCACCATCCTCCAGAACCGTGAGGCGAGTCGCCCTTTACAGAGAGGCGTGACACAGCGGCATAGAAACCAAGAAGGGGGTTGATGCCCTCGACAGGGAAATCAGAGCCAAGGGGCAAGACTCTGTTTGGAGACGCACTGTGGGGTATTAGTGCCAGCTCGACACAAGCCGAGAGGAGAAAGTAACTTACTTGAGTAGAGCTCGATATGCATACGCGCCTAGGATTCTCTTTGGACCCTGTAGAAATCCAGTTCGATGTGCTCTAATGCAAGATGAAAAGAGGGAATTTACCAACCGATCCTCGGCGTACCACATGTCGCTTGTCCTGCAAGACGAGTTATATCAGTCAGACAGTTGGCAAGGTGTCAACGGACTCACGCATGAGTCGGTTGCACACTGGGTATCACTGGAATTTTATACCATCAACAACGTAAACGTGAAGTAAGAATTGGACCTCCTACCACCTAACTTTCCAGTCCGCTTGATATCATCCAGTGTCAAGATTTGCGCATGCTCAATACGAGGTCGCAAAGCATCTATGCAAAACGAAGCGTTGGCGAGAATATCCTCATAAATGTCAAGTACGACCTGATTTGCACGGTCCCCAATGCAGTGGATGTTCTAGTGGTAAGGGCCAAACAATTGAGCTAGTGTGAGGATGAGAAGAGATCACGAACATCAGACACTTACAACTTGCCAACCATCAGTCGAAAACTTCCTTACTAGCTTTGCCAGTACTTCCGGCCGCACCCGCATTATACCGCTCGTTGATGGATCATCACTATACTAAAATCTTTATATCAGCACATCCATGCTTGACCGGTAACGTGGGTAGAAGCTCACGGGTTCAAGCAGTGCAGCACCGGATGAACCCAGTGCACCTATTTATTGAAGATGAATGTAAGCACAAAACATCGATTGGAACGGAACCAACCATCCAAGAAAAGTTTCACGCTGCGCACTGTTAATCGTTCGCCAAATCCGTGCTGAATCAGTCTTGGAATCTGAGTCCCCCAGTAGTCTTCAGAGTTCACATTGCCCATGAGATAAAGCCGGAGCTGGTACCCATGTTAGTAAACTGCTATGCTCAAGGAGACCAAAAACTAACAGGCAGCTTCTGAGTCTCTGAAAGTCTGGAAGACGATTGATTCAACATTTTTTGGGAAATTGTGGGTAACGTACTTCTTATAGAACTGTATTTCTTCTGGGACAGAAAATGCGTCGTGCACGCTGGTCAGACCCACGGCGAGAGCATCACTAGCAGCGCGGGTGAAATACTCTATCGCGCGGGCCTCGCTGAAGGATTGCGAGGGAACGAGATCCATAGCATTATCAACGAATATCCCTGTGGTGCCATAAAGGTTTCAGACAAAGAGGTTTTACATGAACAAAAACAGTACTCTCGAAGAAGAGAAACGCACCAGTAGGTTTCCCGTGCTTATCGCGAATAATCAGCCCGCCATCAACGTTCTCGGGAAGGGGCGCCGCGAGCTGCAGCACACGATTGGATACCCAGGAGGCGTGAGCATCAATACGGGCGAGAGAGATTCGTCGACCGCGAAGAAGCGGTTCCCTGTCAAAGTCGTCCTTAAGAGTTGTGAGGAGCTGTGAGGATAAAGAAAATAAAGAGACATACGGCATGAGGATATTGCGCTCCAGGCCATCTATTTTGGTCCCATCCCATGCCCTCTATCCATCGAGTTGGATCGCCCAGAATGTCAGGATGCGATATAACATAAGCTTTCAAATGGTTCAAGACATCTTTCATGCTATATCAGTAAATTGACGGTAGACTGCAAATTCAATCGAAGCAAACCGTCTACAGAGGTACAGTCTTCCAAGTTGAGATTCATCTTAAAACCATAATGCAACATATGAGCATGGGCGTCTTCAAGGGTCGAGAATGAGGGCTCGAAATTCGAATTGAAGTTGGTGATTCGTACCGGTCAGTCCAGGAACTACGATGCTATTGGGTTGGATGTTTAGCACTTTCAAAGATGGCTCAAGAAAATCGAATGGCCAAGGTAAGTGGATGACGCCTGCTAGTGGCATCTCCGACCGCCAGCGTAAGGTTATGTCCTCTGTTACAAGCAGCGCGTAAGTTGGATGCATAAACTAGGCCACGTTAAACTCGCGTATACCTAAATCACCTATGTCTGAGATGAGTGTATCGTGTACAACGATGCATTGGACATTTGGAAGACCTGGGTCGACTGTGTAGATTGTGCGGTTGGCAGAACAGACTGCATAGTCTGAGGAATGGGTTACAGGTTTAAGCCATGTCACGGTCGCTGCTGTGGCTCCCAGCGCAGCCAATAGTGCGAGGGACCATGATGATCTAGCCCAGCAGCTTCGATTCTGAGGTGAATTAATACTAGTAGCACTAGTACTCTGCCCACTGGCGTTTGCCGGTTTGGTTGGTTGGGAGGAGCCCATGTCGTGCGAGAAAACACGTAAAGCGAGTTGGGATACATGTATGTACTAGACTTCTACATATTTATAAAGAAGCCGTTTCATCCCGCAGAAACAATTCGCGTCGACGCCAAGTTCACCAAGCGTTACAGTTACATAATGCAGTACATGGACTGGAAAAAATCTGTTGCGAATGATATTAATCGTTTGTCACGATAGATCCCGTTACTTTGTATCATAGAAGATCGATTAATCATGTTTTAGAAGTAGTACACAAAACGTCTATATTGAACTGCTGGACGTACTCCTCAGGATAAGGATTGACCAAGTTTCCTTCGGTTTCGAGCTTATTGGCTAACCGTTCGAGGAGGGCGGGCGTCACGTCGGTCGTCCACGCGCCACGATGTTGAAGTTCGACTTGCCGGCGGTGAAAGACATCTGGAGATGAGTCTGTCAACGCTACAAAATGTTAAGCACGATGAAGATAAGGCAGTTATGATAGCGTAGCTCGAATCGTCAGAGAACGAAAGGTACACCCGCTCGCACACGACACGGAGTAGAGGATGAGGATCATTAGAAATATAAAACCGCATATACTCTAATTATTTCTTCTCATAGTCTCGCGAAAGATCGATCTCTCCCTTCAAATGCGTGTTCGTAATCTTCGTTTGTCTCTGTCGAGGTGCACACATTGTAAACGAAACGAAACGCAATACGTACCTTGAGATGATCAATAGCATAGCATACACAAGTTGTGTATTAATGTTCGTCCCTGTACCCGTATCCGCCGGCTGTGAATACATGATATCTACAAGAACAACAAAAGGGAGCGAAAGAAGTCAGAGCGTTCTTTGTATACGACCACCAAAAACAGCCAAACGTACTTGTCTTTGGCCGTTTCTTCTTAGTACTAGGGGTAGACATCGATTCAGACGTAGGAGCGAGCGCAAGGGCAGAAACAGAGCCGACAGAAGAAGAGGAGTTGAGCGATGCAGGTCGCGAGTGTCATAAAGAGTAGTCTTGACGATGGAGGACGCGCTTGAATGCGTCGGCGTCTTTGCCAAGGGACATAGGTGGTGGAGATGGACAAGAAGAGCTACCGAGTCGAACGCCCATGACGAGGTACAGATCGGTGATATTGTGCACACGCGTCGTTTCTGGCGAGTATCGGTATGCTGAGCCTCTGTAAGTAGTTAAGACTGTCGTCCCTTAACAGTTACGCCAAAAGGCAGTGATAACCAAAGCTCATGCTTGATTATCGCAGACAGTATTTATGTTGATTATGGGAACTCAGGTAAGCAACGAGCTTACAGCCTCCTAGTTTAAAAAGTTCCGTTCAAATCTCTCTCAGCGTTTGAACACATTATTAAGACCGGAGCAATGCAGCAATCTGTTGTGAATGAGATTGTTCGTTTACCCCTTTTAACCATCATAGAAAATCGATGGATAGTGCTTTGGAAGGATAAAGACATCACACTGACAGACGCTTGTAGGCCAACACTGTATATAGGTACATCACAACACAGTCTATTCCATCACAACTGATGCATGATGGCTATGGATGGTCTAGCTCCTATAGATAGAATGGAGACCTTGAGAGGGATTCATAATGTAATACGCAATTCGGAATCAGCTCGAGCAAATCAAAACATATTGTGAGTTTATTGGGAATTTATTCTTCCTAGCTATGACCCGTCTAGGCATCAGAACTTCTCATGCGATCTCAGGATAATACTGCATCATGCTCCT
>JABBWL010000159.1:0-156250 GCA_016758765.1 Suillus cothurnatus | reverse complement strand
CTCGAACGGGCACAGCTTTAGACTCGGCCAAGGAGGATATATCGGTCGCAATATCCAAGCTGGACTTGAGCATTGAGGACGTGAGCAAGCAAATAAAAAGCCTGGTACGAAAACATTATGACGTTGAGATGCTGTTGATCACGCGTTGGTTGCAGGTTACCGCCCACCATGAAGAGCTACTTCAGCGGGCAGCGGGTGTCAATAACCTCTCTGGATCACTGACTTCAGTTCGACGTGGCTTAGACGACGTCGACGCCTCCTTGGAGAAGTACGTAGCTAGGTCCTGTCGTTACGTCGTAACTTGACGTGACCTAATCAGACTTCGCCAGAAAATTCGTGTTCCATACCAAACTTTGGAAACGAGTGCCATCAGGCTTCAACGTATTCGTCAAGCTTCAGATGCGTTGCGACGGATCTCACGTTTCGTTGTGCTCTCGCGACGTCTGGAGACTCAGATGTCTGAGCTTGCTACGTTTGACAAGTCGGGCACTGCTGAGAAGAAGAAAAAACCTAACAATTCAGAAGGCCTGTCCGCGGATCAGCAAGACGACAAGGAGCGTACCATTGCTAAGGCAGCGTTAACAATTGCAGAGCTAGGTTCGCCTGTGCATTACTTCGCAAGCAGCTCCTAATTGTTCACTCGTATCAAGGTGCCTTGTTAGATGGACCTGAAGAGATCGGAGATACCTCAGGAAAAGACTCACCAGAAACTGACGATAGGACTGTTCCAGCAATGGATTCCCTGGTCCCCCTCCGATCTGTAAAGGCAGCAGCAGCACACATACCATTTATCGAAGAAGCACAATTTAAGGTCACGCATGAGATGGAATCAATGATCATGACTGGTCTCTCTACTTTGGTTTGTTTTTCTGCATTCCAGCGTAAATTATCAACTTAAACTTTCTCGTTGAGGATCAATCACTATTGGCATCCTCGTTACAAACAGCGTATAACTTACGTGCACTCCCGACGCTCATACAGGGCCTATCAAAAGATCTTTGTGATGCCGTCGAAGAACGGATACGAACTGCATTCGATCTCTCACGTATTTCCAAGGAAGTTGTCTCGAAGGGTATGTCGGACCGAGATCATTCTTCCTTTACTGACGTTATTCTTGTTCTCAAGAAAATGTACCTTCACCTCAAGGTCTCTTATATAAGTCGCGTGTGCGAACAGAACCAACGAACATCACGGCACCGCAATGGACAGCTGCACTTTGGGCCCGCCTCGAGTCTTATCGAGGAGATGGCAGCATGCTGTATCAAGGTGGCAATTTAAGAGTTTGTTCTACATAATGTCAACTTACTGTCAGTCGTCCTAGGTGTATACCCTCGAGAAGGTTTTGAAATTGAAGAAGGATCCGATAACCCAAAGATCATTCCTTGACGATATAATGAAGGTACCTTTTTTGCACATAAATGCATCAAATCCATGACTTATAAGTGCTTGAAGGTTCTAGAGAACAAACCTAGTTCCACATTCTGGACTTCTCTGGGACGCTCGCTTGAGAAGTACGCTCGTGACGCTGCCAAAGGTTTGTTTAAGTCATTGATGCCATGTACATCACCACTGAAGTGTCATGGCCAGGATCGACCTTCCTTCAACAGACTCTTAGCTCTGGTTACCCCAGGCTCTTACGTCTTTTCCACGAATTCTTTGCCAAAATTGCAGTACATACCGACACAGTCTATACGCAATCCCAGCAATCGTAGGTCTTCCCCTGCTCACGAAATATAACATTATATAAATTTCCAGACCAGAAACTGTTCTCGTCCTTCGCGCTCTTTCTACGTTTGAGGCTCTCTACCTCTCTCGTTCAACAACCCGGTTGAACGAAGCCGTTTCTCAGGCTTTCGCTGGTGGCTCTCGCGCACCTCCAGGCGCTAATGAAGGTGTCGCAATTGCACGGGCGGTAATGAATGAGCTTGATTCCGCTAGGTTTGATCCTTTGTTGATGCTTGCGGTGGCGAGGAACGTTGGTGCGGCTCTCGATGGTGCGACGATGAGGGCCGAGGGTCTGGTGAGTTTTTTGGGCGTTGAATAGGTACCACGCAGCTCATGCGTTGGAACTAGATCTCTTCAGATCGCTCAGTGGTTATGCTTCTTGGGCCGATGGCCACTCCACAACAAATTTTAAACGGTCAAGTTGCGACTTGCCTTTATTATTGCTGGACGAACTTGGAGAAGGTAGCTGAGGAACATACCGAGAGCGCTGCTGCGCTTGTAAGACCTGGTGTAAAGGTATTGACTTTCCCAAGTATAGCGAATGCCAAGTCTTGAACCACGCACAGAAACTGCATGTCACTTACGACAGTATTGTTGACCCGCTGTTGACGGCGATACGAAGGGAACTCGCTTCCATTGTCTCGAGGCTTCATAGGGTGACCTGCAGAAGGCCATGGGCCCGATGGCAGGCATGGCTGGGCCAAGCCTGTACATGAAAGACCTCGCTGATAAACTCAACTACGTCAAGACGCAATCTTTACTAATTTTTCAAGTGATGCGACACAGTCCTGGTATGCCCTTCAGACTTCGCTGTTGACCTGTTGCGCTAAAGAGAAACTCCCAGGGTGCTCTCTATCGTGAAATATGTCATCCGGATCTTTGTGCTACATGCCAGTATTGCGAAACCGTTAGGGGAGAGCGGGAAGCTGCAGCTCACGACAGATATGACGGAGCTCGAATTTACGTTGGGTGCATTCCTTGGGCTTCAAGCAAGCGTGGTCTTGAAGTAGCTGGGGAGGAGTACAAAATGCTCAGAGCAATGCGGTTTGTTCTGTTCCTCACACTAACTGAACTGATGCCCACTCACTCACTTATGATAGACCCCTACTCTTCCTAGACACAGCTTCACTTGCAAGTCCAACGCATGCCGCGAACCTGCCTCCGCTCGTAGTACTGCACCATATTCTTGTACGGTCCCCACTGCCACTACCGCATATAATACATGGATGGCAGGAAGCGGAGTATGTGCGGTGGGTGGAAGAGCATAGAAAAGAGGATGCATGGGGACTGGTTGAGGCTGCGCTGGTTGGGAAGGAGGGAGAGTTTGTAGAGCTTGCGAGGAAGGTGCTGATGCAGGCGAGGAGTAAGTGATGCAAGAATTAAAATGCTTGCGACAGGGTATCCAGCCCTTGCTTACGGTCATTTACTTGTGGACTTTGATAGTGTAATGTTTTTCTACATCGATTGCTCTGAACATTGTCAATTTGGTCCTTGTTTGCGAGTGTTACATCGCAAGGTCTTACCAAACAATATCACGCCCAATTTGGTTTTCACCCTGTTTCCAACTCAGCATAGAAAATCGACCCACTGACAGGAATCGAGCGACATACAAATAAGTGATAACGGATGCCACTACCAAAACCTGCTACGGTAATGATGCTGGACTGCATTACTGATGACGATGTGGGGCGGAAGCTCCGTGTTGCAGGACGGTAAGTCCTTTGTCTCCTTTTCGAGTTCTCTCATTCACGCGTGCAAATCTACTCATATGCACTGCAGGATGCTCACGTATGACCCTTCCACCGCACTTGTACTTCTCTCATTTTCCTCCCATGGACTTCTGGTAGACGTTTCTCTCGTAATCGATCCCGATGCGGTGCTTTCTACTGTTAAATGGGGTGGAACACTTGATCCAAATGTGGACTACAACTGGATGCACGAACGTAAAGCATGGGTGTGGGTTATGGGATGGTTGGAGAAGTCTGAGGTAGGTCGCGTTCAGCGCACATTTCTTTGGCTGATTCGTGAGACGCTGCATTGGCATGTCCATGGGAAACGCTCTTGTTATAACACATGCTAACATATCATAGCAGGACCTCCCAATACCAGGGCCTCCACCCTACACATCACCACCAGACGTCGACCCGTCGATCGTGCTTAAGGCGCTGAATGTCACCCCTGCACGAGATCTAGATATTGTCGGACTACGGTCGGCGCTTGCAGGGTTGGGAGAGGTACCACCTACGACGTATTCAGTGTGAAGGATGTATAGGCGCCATGTCGTGTCACCGATGTTGATGTGAGTGGTTAATGGTGCTCTACTGCAAGTTGATTTTCCCATTTCGCAGTTATATTGGACCATATTAGGCTGTCAAATCAGCTGTGCTATTGCAATGCCTTTTTTGGGTTGCATGTCTTTGCCGCGCGTCTTGCAGGGAATCTGTGCATATTCATTTGGACATGCAGGTAGAGAGCCGTCCCGACGAAACTTGTGGATTTTTGAGCTGAAATCTACTTTACATAATGTCAACGATTTTACATATTTGAGCTATTTATTTCACATGCATATGCTTCCGAGATAAATCGGATTTATCCTGGAGATACATTACATATACTAAATTAGATATACTTACAAAGAACCCATAAGATATATGAAACGACCATGCTATTGGCCTCCTAACCTCACCTAACACTCATGTCACCAAAGGTCGTTCTGGTAACTGGCTGCTCAAAAGGCGGGATTGGCTTCCATTTGTAAGTCCGTTGTCTTCGATGATCTCCCTTCAAACTACTTCAACTTATGATAACAGATGTGAGCGTTTTGCGGAGCAGGGATGCACTGTATATGCCACATCTCGTAGGCTGGAGACGATGGACGGTTTCAAGCATCCAATGGAAAAGCGTGCCATGGACGTGACCAGCGATGACGATGTGAAACTCGTTGTACAGTCCATTCTGGAGGAGCAAGGAAAAATCGACATCGTTGTGAATAATGCTGGTGTTATAGCCATCGGTTCGTCAAAACCTTTCAAGCCAAAGTGAAATGGTTGTCACATCCGTTTTCTTGCAGGACCGTTGCTCGATGTATCGTTGGATCAGGCTAGAAAGGCTTTTGAGACCAACACGTTCTCGGTTTTGCGGGTTGCACAGGCAGTCATACCTTCCATGGTGGAACGTAAGCAAGGGCTTATCGTCAACATTGGGTCAATTGTAGGAAACATGTAAGTTCAGTGCCGTGATGATATCTTTCAGCTGACCCCGTCTTCATAGCCCTACTCCATGGAATGGATTATACTGTGCATCTAAGGCGGCAGTCCACGCGCTCAGTGATACTCTGGCTATGGAATGCAAGCCCTTCGGTGTTAAAGTGATTCTAGTAGCACCAGGCGGCATTCGGTCAAATATCAGTGCCAACCAGGCGGCCACCCTTCAATTATCCCCCACCTCCATCTACAAACCTTACTTCGATCGGGTGTACGAACGCTTGCATGTCAGTCAAGGAAAAGGGAGCATGTCTACCGACGAATTTGCACGACATGTGGTTGCAAAAGCGCTGAGTCCTAACCCTCCAACTTATATGACACTTGGGGGCGGCTCGAGTCTTTTCGCATTCTTGCGCTGGCTCCCTCATTGGCTTGTTCTCTGGATCATTGGATGGAAAACGGTGTGGAGGAAGACCTGAGCCATCTAAGTAGTCATCACCTATCATCTCATGCCATGGACAGGAAGGAATGATGGGCAGTCGCGGACGATCTAGGTGACTGATAGTGAAGGGACAATCTGTAGGATGAACTGATCATGTAGCAATTGCTAGTTTGTACCAGCTTATTTCTCTGATTGTTTTCTTTGACATCTATCTGTTGTTAATTCGAGTCTAGTTTCGTCACAGATCAGCCTTTTGCTTCCTTGGGGATCACAAAGGGCTGATTGAAGCAGTGTCAAGGTTGTGTTGGGAGGTGAAATTTACAACGATTTAACGTCTTCCCTTCCATCCTCGGTCTACTGGGCAGGAGGTGCTGCCTATGTAGCTTCAGGAGGACCGGAACAACCAACCTGGGTTCCAATATGACAGCTCATTAAGTTTTGCTGTCAGGTTTCCAAGAGCATCTTACTGTGGGTGAGAATGTTTTGTTCAATTGAAGTAGCTTTACGTGCACCTACGTGCATGTAAGCAATATCGGATGTCGTTGGCAGGAGACCACGGTCGCATTGTAAGGCTTGACAAAGATGCGTTTGCGTTAAGGGTATGCAATTCACGGAGAAGCAGAGTTCATGACGATCGAAGTGTGTGTTTTACCTGCTGTCTCAATTGTTGATCTGAGTAGCGGCAATCGACGTTGTTCGCCGTGTTCGTCATCCCTCGAAGATATACTCTATTATCAAAAACTAGACGTGTTGGCTCGTGAAGCACACGATATGGATGCACACTGGATGAAATACGACTCAGTATATTAAATGGAATTAGCGACAACGACAAAGAGCGGGTAGCAAAGCAATATTATAGAACGAAAACATAGCATTTCACACCGAGAAAGCAAATTTCGCTTGTCACATGCGGTACTGATCACGTATTTCCAATGCAACGAGCGGTAGCAGCAATGCGAAAATTCATGGGTATGACGGTATGCCTGAAACACTTTCAGATACGATCGCCCCCATGTAATTTGAGACTTACTCATAATGCTGTTGAATGCCATTGCCTTCCATGATCAGTACGTCTCCCTGAGAACTTTCAGGTCTATGACAACTACACTTTTGTGAACACGACTTACGTGTCGGAGGATCAAAGTCAACACGTTTGACGAGTGTTTGATTTCCTTTGACGAAGCACGGGCACGAAAATGCATGAATGCCGCGGACCCTAGTGAAAGGGAAGCTATGACAGGACCTAACCCGTGCTCGCTATCACTGTGGAACTAAGACACGTCAATGCAAGACTACGATGCAATTATTTCCCCCAGAACTTACAGACATCTTTTGTTTTTCCATATATGCAGCGCTGAGGATCTCGTTAAATGGTATATCTTTTTGAAGAGCGAGGCGAGATCTCTCTTTAATCAAGGCGAGAGCACCACACACAGATGATGGTGCCTTGTCGAAAGGCACAGTATTTCCTGTTCCACCAACATACTGTTTCATCCTTGAGTATTTTGTCATTAAAGAAGATGCAGGATGTAATGACCTGGTATGGTTCACCCGCTGCATGCCAAAATCTTCAGTACGAGAATCTATAGTCAAGAAAAAATATGCACTCACAATTTTGAGAAAAATAATTAGTAAGGAAAGTTCCACGAACTGCGACATAGTTTGAGTGATCATTAGCATAGTTCTAAAACCTTCATTCCGTACGTTTTTGCTGGGTGGACTTCAGAAAGACTTTGTAAATAAAAGGAGGCTACTCACAAGCCTGAGTGGGTATCTTCTAAGAAGCAATTCTCCTTCGTTGGCTTGTTCCTGATACTGTCGAAATATCTCATCCGCCTGTTTGTTTGCCAGTGGAGTGCCCAATATAAGATGGATCCTTCCTCTGCATTATTTCGTCATAAAGATGATGACGCAGCGTATTAGTGGGACACTTACCTCTCATGAGGAAGAATGAAGGTGAGGTAGTGTGTAAATCCTCCACCATCGCCCAATTCGAATGGCTCTGGTCGACTAGTAGTGATCCCTGCGAGAGTCGCATGAAGGTGAGGGCAAAGTGCCAGTGAAAAACAATGGCACGGCAAACCTGATTGTTTTCCAACATGCGAGTGTAGATAATCTACTAATGGTCGCTGGTGCCAAAATTCTTTTGCTATCCGCAGTCTTCCGGGAATTTTGTGAATCGACTATGGGAAATACGTCAAGGGAAGCCGCATAATACGAGGGGACGACACGTACATGACAATAAGAACATTCCCAATGTTCCCATTTGAAACTTGAAACTTGCGTGAGGGTGGCACAATATATCTGCGAAGCGACGCTTACCGACTCGAAAGGCGCCCACACTTTTCGCAGTGCCAGCCCCTGCTAAATGCATACGATGTAGTGATGGAATCCATCGTTTCCATAAGCTTCGCAGGGCGAAGCTCTGGAAGATCGGTGAATACCATTGCAATTGGACGTAAAAATGTGGCGTCATAATCAAGCTGTTCCAGCTCTCGTCCTCCTATACTCCAAAAGGAAGTGCAGGAAGGGTTCAGACACATCCATCCCTGTGAATAAACAACAGGACTCTCTTGAGAACATTTTTTGCATGCCACATTGGCGACGGCATTTGGCGGCGACGAATCTTGTCTGGGAGCAGACGAAGAATCTGCTCAAGGTTTAAAAAATATTGAATGGAAGAGTCTCAGCAGCTTACTTCTCATTGGATCGGGAAGCATATCTACATCATCGCTCTTGGATGATGTCCACCACGGATTGCCTTGTCCTTCGCACCACTGGAAAGCAAACTTCCAGCGGACAACCCTCCCGCAGCCATTGGATGCAGGTTGATACTCGGCTGCGGCAAGAACTTAGCGACTCAGAAATGTGAATTGGATGTGTCATACCCCATGCATGAGATATCCAATATAATCCAAGGACGACATACGTGCAGCCCGTGGCACCAAGGTCATAAGGGAATAGAGCGTACTTATCATCAGCTAGAAGAACCAAAGGTCGTTTGTCTGTGTAGCTCTTCAGTAAAGCCCGGACTGATTTGTCTGTGGCTTCTTGATCTTGAGCCTGTTGAAACCGAGCAGGACCAACCCGGTAATCGAGGATGCTCTCAGCTTTACCGCCACTTTATGGCTACAAATCAGACAACTTATGGAAGCGATGTGACAAGAACTAACCCATGGGAAATAATTAATCTTCCCCCGCAATGAAAGATATCGCGGCTGACGTCATTCAGTCAGTGACATCTCGCCTTTTGATGGAAGAACATACCTTGCAGGTGATCCTCCTAAAAGATAGCCTTTGACAATATCCTTCAAAGAATAAACACCACTCTGGTAGCTTCGAAAGTAGTCGAACGATTCACAGACTTCTTGGCGAGACTACATGCCAGTTAAGGGTACTGTATGCTCACACAGTGTTGTGCGTACCTCAGCCCAAATTGGCGGCATTACCGGTAAACGAGGTTTCTGTTGTTTAATTATTGGCGCACTGACATCGGCAACCTCCTTACAGCTCGACAGCTGGGGCAAAGCATCGTTAGTTGAAGGTATATTAAATTCGTCCGCAATCTCATCGACATCCGCGACATCATCTTGATCGTCATCGCGAGCCCAGTCCTCCATGTGCACTGGAACTGTATGGGAATGCATTAACGAGGCGTTCCTACCGATATCCGTCAGTAGGCGATCGACGCCTTCCTGATTAAGGACTTGTCTCGACGGCTGAGCATGGGTCGTCTGTTGTGCATGCCTTGGTGGAATATATTTTGTCGCCACTTTACGTGGCCAGGGGCGACGAGACCGTGTAGATGGCATAGGTGCGCTTGCGACCACTAAAGATCGTGCCACAAAGTGATCTGAATCGTTAAATTGTAGGCTGCTATCCTCCCGACCGTGGTTTTGGGACAGGTTGCCATCAGTAAGGACTTGTGTACCTTGTCCTGCTTGGATGCTATCAACATCGCTCAGAGGGCTACTAGCAAGTCCTAGGTGGATTGCACCTGGTGATTGACAGATGGGCGTTAAAGGTGCATCATCTGCATAATCCTCCTGACTTGGTAATTGCGGGAGAATCAGCAGAATAGTCGAAGAAGCACCGCCTGAACTGTCGCGCATGGGTTTACCATCGGGAGCCTCATTGGACTCAGGTGTCTTAGATGTGCGGGAACGCTCTTCTGGTACCTCGGTGATTGTCAAAGGTGTCAGGCTTGAGCGCTCCTGACGACTGCTGCGACCACGACCACGACCACGACCCCGACCCCGACCCCGACCTCGACTGCGGTCCTGACCTTGACTCTGATTCCGATCCCGACCGCTACCACGGCTGCCATTGATTCCACGTCCACTAGCCCTTGTGCTGTGCCCTCCACTGCTTGATCGTGTGCCTTGTGTGGCGCAACTGCTCAAAAGTTCGCGTTTCTTCCGCGCAAGGTACTCCAATGGGTTGTTATTTGCTTGTAACAAACGATAGAATTCAAAGAAGATGGTAAGCATCTGTGGATCATTGGCAGAGGGTCGTAGGATTTCTATCTCGTCAGCAAATGCCAAATGGAGCCATGCTTGAGCTGCAGCAAGAGCTCGTGGCTGGTATGTCCAAGTTGTCAGGTTTAGTATGACATATCTATATTGGTGTACACGACATACGTTGTCTCGCGTTTCCTGCACGAAGTTATTGATGATGGCTTTGCTATCACCACGAGTCGAAGGCTGGGCATATAGATAGCAGTAAGATAGCAAAGGTTCATGATCAAGCAAGGACTTGTCAAGCAAGCTAACTGGCAGCTCCATGGGACACGACTTGCGCTGCCTTTAATAAGTCCACTGCGCCTAGTTTCTGATTTCCTCGCAGAAAGGAATCCTAGAAAGAAAGCAGCGCACATGAGCCCCAGGTGCACTCACACATTACGGGAGGTTGGGGTCTCGCTAGAACGGAGCCGCGGAAATACCCGGACTTTCAAACGTGAAGAAGCCGTAACATAGTGAAACTCAGACGCGCAAAAGTAAGAGTGCTATCAAGGTTGGAATAAGTGATACTCTAATGATACGGTCGGCGACTAGAATCACGAATTTACTTCGATCCCAAAGCATGTTGAAGGGCTTCATACACATCGGCCTCTATCCGTGCTTCCATTTTGTCCTCCTCAGATCCGTTCCCTGCAGCGACCTTCAATGCCTCCTGTAGGTTTGCACGAATAGCCTGAGAGGATAAATTTGAGAGTACAGTGACGCGTGTAAGAACGGAACTTACCTCGGAGGAGAATGACTCTAGTGGCGCGGCCTCGATGACGTTAATGGTGAGCTTGTTACCGGGGTGTACAGTTGCGAAGCCACCGGATGCTAGTACTGTGCATTAATATCATTTGTGGAATAATATCAAAATTTTCAACACACCAAACCACTTCTTGGAAGCATTTCCCGACTCGATGACCTCGATCATACCAGGACGTAGGGCCTCGATAGAGGGAACGTGGTTTGCGAGGATACCCATGTCACCGGTTGCAGCGGCAACGTTTACCTGGACAACATCTGCGGAGGTGAAGATAGCCTTTGCAATATTCTGTGCTCAATTACGAGTAAATGTGAGGAGGTACAACGGGCGCACCTGGTGAGGAAGGACCAGGGAAAGGCTAATTTTGTCAGCCACTTCGGCATATCCTCGTCGCTGCTGTGCGAGCGTTGATGGGGCACGTCGGGCGGCAGAGGAGAGCAGACGCAAAGCAGACATGATCAAAGTATTTTGCGGACGTGACCGAAAGATGAAGTGAGGAACAATATGTTCTTTAGTCGGATAAAGCCGCTTCACGGCCACGTGCACGGATGTCACGTGATTTCGGTTGACCCCGTACCCTCGATATGTTGTCTCGTGCCAGACAGTTTATGCTAGTCTTCACTCAAGAGCATTTTTGTTCACGAACTCAAGCTAACTATTCTTACATGCCTTTGTTCGTTCTATATCACCCGGCGCAACCGAAACATAACTCAATGTCTTGCTGTCACTTCTCTGCTCGCATTCGCAATCTCCAAGGGATCATACCACCATCATGATGCTCTGTATGTCCGCGCAAGCCACCGCCGTTGTCCTTATGGTCATTCCCGTTTTGACGTTCCAATGGAGCATCCGATCATGCACACAGTGTCGTCCGCACAGCATGTGGAAAATGTGTGCTCAATGAAATCTTGCACTTATACCACCCAAATTTGAAAAGGTCTGCATATAATTTGAACCCGCGCTCCATGAATTTCATCAGTGCTCTGACGGTGAAGGGGTTTCTCTCATCTTCGATATGAAGGCACGAATACACGAGCTAGCCCTTCTCCCACAAGTACTTCCATTCGGGATTCAAATTTCATGCTGACGATGCTTTCCGCTATGGTGTCGTGGAATGAAATTGCAAAATTGGAACCATCACGCAATTCCAATGGATCATGATGATATCTATCCGCTTGCCCCATGCACCAGTTTTTAAATATTGCTTTTCGTACAGCTGTCATCTTGCGACAGATCTTCTCATAAACAATATATCCCGAGCTCCATGAAATGCAGCGTGATTAGGCACAAGGAGGAAAACACCGAGAAAACAACGAAGCACAAAGGAGACGAAGAGCCCAAATCATGCTGACGAAGACTCCGTTGTGGCTGACAGTGAGAACCATCGGGATGGCAGAGATTTTTTTGTTGCCAGACCTGTATCTACAAGTATAATAGTAACATGGTTTGTAACAATTTCTAAATCTATAATTCCCGAGAATACATTAAAGGAAAGAATGCACGTCAAGGGCTGTTGGGCTTGGAATGGTAGCCGTTGGTGGGCGCGTAATCCTCTGGTAACAGCTCTGGGACGCGTCGCACGCCACGCTCACTGTCGTAAAAAGATCTGAGAATTTTACAATATCTCCATCATGTAAATCACTTACATCTCGTCCACAGCAACCATGAGGTCGTAATTTATTTCCTGGCTCACAACAGAGTCGCGATTGTAGCTTGGGTGAGAGCGCACGAAATTACGAATCCAAGTCGCTGGCGTCTGTAAAGAGCCTAAAACTGATGTAAGAACACATCTGCGAAGGAAAATAAATGATATTCGTGCCTGTTGCGCGTCTGCGGACAAGGTCGAGGTATCTGCTTATTTGCAGCCTGTCTCCTTCATCAACGTCTAAGGTGTCGATGTAAGCCTCGACGACACCAAGCAGACCAGGGAACCTGGATCCCTAAGATAAATGTCAACTTTTGAAGGCTGCAGGCAAAGAATATATAATCACCTTTCCGGTAAAAATCTCTTCCATTGTCATCTCCTCGTACTCATCTTCAATAGGTCCATCTTCCACATGTGACGGTCGAGGAACAGGGAGGAAGCAATTGCGAAGTAATTTCTCCTTCCCTGGTGTACCTTCCACGGGCGAACATGATCCAGAGCACGAAAGTGGACTAACGGTAAGTGCGGTATGCCCTGGAGGGAGAACATCCTTCCGGAAATAAAACTTGCTGGAACGAGCCGCATCTCTCCTCTGCGCACGGGCCATATTCTGGTCAACCTACTACAATATCAGTCAAATGACATTGACGAGAAACATCCGTTTGAACCTTGGAAATAGGAATATAAAAATTAAGGTTGAATGCTAGGATGGCGCGGGAAAGGAGGACGATGAAGACTGCAAATGCAGCGTTCTCAAAGTCTGTCATTTGCACCTCCATGCTACGGAATTCTACACGCCAGCCGATGGGAGAGTTTGGTGGGGGCGGTTTGAATCTAAGAGTCTGCCAGTTTGTGGATTGAATATTCTGCCGAGATGTTCAGGGCAACAAAAAGGAGGACGAAGAGTGATATCACCTCGAAGTGGTCACTGCTAGTAGTGTCATCTTGATTAATGGTTTCAGAGAAAATAACGAGAGGATCTCGAATGAATAAATGTGCTATATGCTTGGAAAGCACCTCATCTATGCCTAAGTCCAGGGGAGTCAGTCATAATAAAGTAAAGAAGGTCCCATACTCACCGTGATTACGAAGACGTTCAAAGACACCTTTATTATAGGGTACGGGTGCGTCGTTGTATTCGGGTTTGTTGGTCCAATCATTCGCGATATAGAGGTCAACGCTGTCGTAACGCGATTTGGGAATTATGTAGCTGTCTTTCGAAGTCTAGGATGATCATCTCAGAAAACCTAATTAAAACAGAAAATGTTGCTAACTTTCAAACCGCGTTCTTCTGGTGTGCGATCATCGACGCTACCAGCGATAACATTCCAACGGCAATCTACATCAGCGAGGTAACCTCTCCATGCGGGACTAGCTGCTGTCAAGGCAAGCTGCAAAATGTTTTGATATACCCAAGGGTTACCTCGCTAGAGCACATACGCACCATAATTGGTCCAACGGGGATGAGAGCGTCATACATACGCCTTGCTTCATCTACGTTGCAACTCTGGAAAGTGAGTTGCAAACAACAACATCCCATTCCAAAGCCCATAGCGTCCATGTAGATATGATCGATCAATGCCGCACCGTTCTTCGCCTCTGATCACCGACAGTTGAAATACGTTTAGTAAATGGGACAGGGTTGCACTTACCCGGGTCTTCTGGGTATATCGAACGTTGCCATGGTATAGTGGGGTCGACAAATGGTCGAGGTGTTCGTTCGTCGATAAATATGGGAAGGTTGATTGCGACCTTTGAGCCCCGTCTACTGCGGATATTGGCTGTTAGGGTACTAAACAATTTAGATAAGTTCTGCGCCCATGTAAAGCCACGATGGTCAGGCACTTACGGGAAGCGTGCGTGAGGGTTTGTGATCTCTTCAGGCAAAAAGAGGCTGTGGCTGGATTTGGCATCGTCTGATGAGAAATAAGGTTCTGTGAAGACGCCATTCGTTCCCAGGCGGGGGAAAGATGTAAAGGTGAATGGGATTTCATTTGCCTTCAGGTGCTTTCTTGCGAGCGTACGTCTTTATAAAGCCGAGGTTCAATACCAGGTAGAATATCCGCGGACATTGAAGCGCAACATTACCTGTAATGCATGTTTGTCTCGACGGATAGCAAGTCTGGGATAGAGCCCGTGTATGGAGAGCCAGGAGTCGACTCCAGCATGTATCGTCCATATTCTGGGTGGAAAGTTGGAACAGTCATGCTGAGGAACAATTCTATCACGGCACTTTCCCTGAGGATACAAGTACTCACAGGGCAGGTGTATCGTCGTCGGTGAGGTCGCCTACGACCTGGCTAAGCTTTGCAAGGATCTCAGTCTGGCGGAGAGAAAGCTTTGCATTTTTTTCCTCGTCGTCAAAGGTGACGACCATGTATTCCACCTTTCATTATATATAAGCAGGCAAAATTGGGACTGACGATAATTACCTCGTCTCCCCAGAGTAACTCATCCCCCCATCTGTCCTTAACTCGATCCCAAGTATGGAGAAACTGCGTGATACCATGTTCTCGAACGTGGTCTGCATACTGCTTTGCTTCATCCCATGTTAAGGGTGTTCCGAGGTACAGGAGGCCCATGGCGTATTGTGGGCACAAGCTTGTGCAAGCTTGCGTGATATAAGGAAGATACAAGCCGCAAATACAATTACAGAAGTCCCAGGATTTGGAATCCGGGATGGTCGCAAGCTGCTATGATAATATGAATATTTATTTGGAATTGGATCACATGTACAGCTGATAACGATTTGTAAGGCAAATAGTATCTGACGAAGGAGGTCGTTATCATCATGTAATCATTATATGTGTCACCTAAAGACTTCGAAACTTCAAAGCCTGGTACTACTACCACCTTGAGCCAGGATGTCGGATCTAATGTTCAATGATGGCCCATCTGGATTTCATCGGTTCGTCCTCCGATAGTCCTTTTAGGAAAGTCATGGAAGAGAGGGAATAGACGCCCATGCCTCACGTGTACATTGTCGTGCGAAGCATGGTATTCTGGTCAGCAAACCGCATTGCTCCAAAAGAAGGATAATCACACTGCTAGCAATCATCGATCCCTGCCAGCTAGGCGGGCACGTTATACAGTTACAGGGAAACGTTCCACAATCGACTATCTTTAGCTGTTACCGCCATTGGTTGTCCACTTCAAGACAATTTTCAGCGCCAGCAGAACGTGTCTTAGCGCTCGAGTCCATGCTTCTTCCTGACTGAACTGAAGTTTTACAGACGCTTCCCCAATCTTATCTTTGACGATTCTGCCCTCGAAGAGTCAGCATGGCGTGGTATGAATATAGAAGACGCTCACGCACTGATGGGGGAATTCAACCGTAGGATCCTGTGACTTGACGGAATCTATGAGTTGTTTCAAGCATTCTAGGAATGCTACCATGGCAAAATCAAACCGACGGTTATGTAGCAGGCGACCGAGGTGGAGATCCCCTGACCCGTACAGCTCGTATGTCGCTTTGTCTCCTACAGTTCTTTCAATGCGCGAGAATGAGCCCATTGGGATCAAGCGGTAGCTGTAAAAGATCCTCAGTATGTATAGATGGAAATGTCAAAATCAGACTTGCTTCTCGAATGTGTAGTCAAGCTTCCGCGCAATTGTATATAGCAACAGAAGGGTCTGACCCCATGCTGCATTAATTTCGGGCCATTCAACCTGCACGTTGTCAGGAGCCGGGTCATCATGAGAAAGGCTAACCTACTGGGACTCCGGGAACCCGCCCCAGCCGGAGGCCATTGATTGTTCCAAAGACACCATCATGACCAATGCAAAACGCGTCATTATAAACATTTGTGCGCTCGAGCTTCTCGAGCGTGGCGTAATCTGCAGCATATGCAGCACGCAGTGACGCTAAACGTGAGGCTTGTTCAGCCAAGACTAGGAGGTGCTCGTTGTGCGATCGCCAAAATCTACAACGGAGATTAATTTGCGATCAGAGGAACCCAAAAACCAACTTACTCAGCCTCTTCTTCTTCCAGCGCTTTTTCCTCCGCTTCCAGCAACTTGAGCTCCTCATCCAGCTGCTCCCTCTCCCTGTCAGCAAGGCGTAATTGTTCAACAGCAGCCCGTTCGTCGTATTTGAGTCTTTCAATCTTTTTCTCTGCATCCTGTCTACTGAGATCCAAGCTCTCCCGTTCTCTTTCCTTTCGAACTTCCTTCTCGAATGCGATATAACCGTCACGCTCTTTCTTTGTCTCATCAAGCTGCCTTTGGAGCGATAAAAGAAGGATTTGTGTGCATTCCGCACACAAAGGGTGATCAATGTCAGACCGGGTAGAAAGCACATTAAAAAGCCTCATAGTGGAGCGTAGGTGGTGCGAGATAGGTGTTGGATTCGATTGGTCTGGCTCAGGTTGCTGGTGTGCAGGTAGTGGACTAGTGTTCTTAGTTGGGAAGTTCTTTTGGTTACCGAGAGCAGCCTTCTTGGGCATTGTAGCTCCTGGGGTTGGAGAAGGTATACTGCGTATCATGCTCTCCTGCAGGAGCACAAATGACTCATTCGGAGCCGGGAAGCTGCGCTGGGGTTGTTTCCCCTGAGCTCGAGTAGAAAGGGGTGGCGAGGCCCTCGAGTTTTCTGAGGGCATGGTCTGCTGCCATGCTGCTTTACTTGCGGATGGGGATGGAAGTTGTGCTAATTTCTCAGCCTCCGATTCTGTCACATATCGAGCACGCGAGGCTGGCACGGAAGGCAAGGATGCTACGATCATGTCATACGCAGAGGGTGCGAGATCTACCAGTGACGCATCAAGCTAATACTCATCAGTGAGGCCTTGCATTTAAATGAACGATAGATTGTCACCTGGAGTGGCTCCTTACACTGTTGGCACACGTAGCTCATCGTGATGATGTATCGGTTCCAAAGTGATTGATCCTATCGGTTTATGGCGGTCCAGGCAAACTTCAGCTCCAGTTGTTAATAGGAAGCGTAAAGCTTATCAGCGACAAGTTAAAGGAAGACGTCACTGCGTAGCTGGAGTGTACTCGTGGAATAATACATTACATAATTTTATGGTCCACCACCAATTGTCAAGCGCACAAACGATCGTCACGCTAATGCTTTCCCTGATCCCTCTCCTACATGAATTTCACCTACAGAATTTACGCCCTCGAACCAGCTGCGGTAGTCCGTTCAATGAAAAAATGCGTTATGAATGACCAAGAGTTACGTCAAACACGCGTGTCTCAACCTCATATTCACGAAACGTGACAAAATAGAGCCTGAGGTTCCTAACACCGTAATCATTTTATCTTGCCAGCCGTTCGTCAAGAGCCGATCCGATCCAGTGGCACTTTCTCTTTCTGCTCAGATTGCTCTAGCACATGGAGAAGAACAATGTTCGTTCTCAGCCAGGCAAGATTCATGTTTGTTCCGTTTCACACTGATCATATCCGAATCTGATGCGACTCCGCATGCTACTGTGTTTGATGCCCGTCCTTTGGCTTAGCGGTGCCTCTGCCGCGTCAACGAACGCGTGTTTTACGCGCTGCACGTATCTTTCAAAGACACGTTAGCGTAATATACTATGAGCAAAAACTACTTAAGCTATCGATTCCCGCTACGTGTTGCTCTAGTTCGGTTCTTCTGCGTCGTCAATTCTTCAAGAGGTGAGTGACCCCCTTGTTTTAGAGATTACTCACCTCCTAACGTGCTTAGATGGCTTCCCATGTATTCGCTTTGTTAATCGGTATCGACGATTACAAATCCGGAAGAATCTGGAACCTTGAGGCGTGCGCTCACGATGCGCAGCGCATGAAACAATGGCTCATGCAAGACCTCCAAGTACCCAAAGAGAACATCGCGCTTCTTATCAACCAAGAAGCCACGAAACGCCGTATTGAAGATACGTTTATGAGTCATCTTGTCAACAATCCTGCCATTACAAAAGGCGACGCGTTGATTGTATATTTCGCTGGACATGGAAGCACCTTGCGCGCACCACCAGACTGGTGCGAGGGCAAGCCTGGTAGCGTCCAGGTCTTGTGTCCTTACGACCATGATGCGAAAGGACCAGAAGGACGTGTAGCAGGCATATCTGACCGCTCACTCTCCGCGATGCTAGCAGAGCTCAGCCTCATCAAGGGTGATAACATCACCCTCATTCTCGACTGCTGTTTTCTGAAGGCACAGCTCAGCTCAAGTACAAGAGACCGTCGCTTCGTCCGCTATACACCCACAACGAAAGCCACACCTGAAGACCTATTTTTGGGCTTGTGGCGAGGCGCCGTCGGGCGGAAGTTTAGAGGAGAATTCGGCTTCTTCCAGGACGGCTGCCAGAGCCACGTTCTCCTTGCCGCCTGCCGGCCAGGCGAGAAAGCACTGGAATGGAAGGAAGGAGGGAAATTCACCTCAGAGCTTCTGACTGTAAAAGACGCACTCCCTCTTCATCAGATGAAATCTTCTGATTTATCAGAGCACCTTACAAAAGGCTTGACTCACATTCAGCAGCACCCAGTCTGCGTTGGCCAACGCAAGGACCGAGTTTTCTTGAATGGTGTCCCATTCGTTGCCGATGCCTCCCTAGTTCCCGTCAACGGGGAAAAGGACCGTCTTCGTCTCGAAATGGGGGCCATGCATGGCGTTGTTGAGGGCACCGAATTCAGCCTTCACGAGCACAATCGTTTTGGCTCTATCAATCCGTCACTCGATAGCTTCCGCGTGTATGAAGTTCACCCTACATGGTCACTCGCCAGGCGCAAGAGTATGAGCAAACCTGGGGGTCGCGGTTCATGGGCACGCATTACTCGATGGAACAGCCGCACTCCCTTCCGAGTTTACGTTAAGAGAACGTGTTCTTATCTTCTCAGGCGCCTCTTCGGCCGCAGTAAGAATTCAGAAGCAGAATTGGACGGCATTCCAGTGAAGGAGGGATTGAATATTGTGCAAGTCGAGACTTCTACTAAGGCGGATATGTCGGTTGGTGTTCATACACGAGACGTACGGGTCCAAAATCTTGATCACCTCGTTCCTCCCACTGCCCACCCACTTATACGCATCGAGAAAGATAGGTCCAGATCTGGTGTCATCCTCAGCGAAGCCGCACGCTTCCATATGCATCTCCACCGAACCAATCCTTCCAAGCCGTTCCACGAATCACTAGGCATGGAAATCTTCAGGGTCGACCCTCACACCCAGCGACGGGTTGGCCCGAACCTGTTGGTTGATGGAACGGCTGCAATATCACACAGCGAGGGTGTGCGCTACGCCGTAGTCCTCCACAATCACTCAGATACAGATCTCTGGCCGTATTTGGCATATATGGACTCCAACGGAGTTGACATCCAGTTACTCTATCACCCTCAGCCATCGTACCCTATTGCCCCACTGCGGAAGCGCAGCTATCTTGACATCGGCTGCACGGGCAGTGGTATCCCCCCTCTGAATTTCCCTTTCCCCGATAACCAGCAGCAGGAATCTGCTTTCTTAAAGCTCTTCGTCTCTACTTCGTATACCTCGATGGGTTTATTAGAGCAGAGCTCTTCGGCGTATAGCCGTCCGCCCACACCTGTCCCGCCTCCTACACTTATATTGGAATCGAACCAACCACAAAACTGGGACACTGCACTAGCGTGCGTCATCATGAGAAGGGCGAGGGCAAAGAGCTGAGTATGAATCGTAACTCCTTTTGTTGTAGATCATCGATCATGAGTGGAAAAGTTATCGGAGCGGGCTCCAAGTTAGCATGCAGTATTTAGGTCGTTTATTGATTTTTATGGTGCTACAAACAGGCTATCTATGGTTTCATTTCGTAATAAGTAGACAAGTTCCGAGGGAACACTCCTGAGTACTGAGTGATAGCGCTGAGCAGCCGATTACCTACATGTATGTGATGTTTGTATGTTTGTTGAACGCTTCTCAGGAGCTACACAGCCACTGCGGCGAAGTCACGAAGTTCACGATTCTTGAATGAACACAGCGGCACACACGGCGAACGCGAGGTTGTCTATTCCCCTGACTGAACGTGATATGGAGCCGGAAAATCCACCTGAACTCTCTCAAGACTCTGCCAGTTTACTCAAACGATTGGCTGGTCCCTCTTCCACGAAAGCCGGGTTTGTCACCTCCTAATAAATCTTGCACCTTGAACACGTTTGACAGCTTGCAGCCTCGCTCGTGACCAGACTGCAATCAATCGCATCATTGCCGAGGCTTCCAAGGGCTCCAAGTTTTATGAGGCAAGCCCATCGTTCAAGCTACCCACCACATCACTTAGAAATATATATAGAATGAGAAACGCAAAGACAAAGAATTATCGGAACGCATTACCAAAATCCTGAAGCAACGCGACGAAGCCCTGCAGGGCGTCGATATTCGTGCGTTAATCAGTCTTACAAGTCAAAGTTGGATTCGATCATAATTCTTTACCAGGCCCAATTGAGAGAAACATCGATCACCTCGTGAGCAGCAATTACAACTCAGGGAGTGCATTAAGACAAGCGAGATTATAGCTCGAAGAACTCGAATCACGACGCGATTTGAGTCAAACCGTGGTACATGTTGATATGGATGCATTCTACTGCAGCGTTGAATTACTCGATGACCCATCGCTGCAAGGGAAGCCATTTGCCGTGAGCTTCCAATGACATATTAGTGCTGTATCGTGAAATACGTCTCATTAGGTTGGAGGCGGGGTGCTCTCCACTGCCTCCTACGAGGCGCGTAAATTCGGCGTGCGCTCTGGGATGGCGAGTCCGTCTCCGTTTTCTGTATTTCATTGCATTATTCTCATTGCAGTCCTTTCAGCATTTGTTGCCAAGAAACTCTGCCCCGACCTCATTCTCCTGAAATCTAATTTCGAACGTTATTCAGAAATGTCTAATAAAGTCATGGACATTTTCGAGAGATACGACCCTACTATGCTTGCAGCCGGATGCGATGAAGGGTACTTGAAGTGTGTCATTACAACTATATTCGAATGTGTCGTACTAATAATCTGTTTACTCAGCATCACACAATATTGCGAGGAACACATGGTAGATGCAGATACCTGTGTAAAAGAAATCCGTGACACGGTCTTCAGGGAGACGTCATTGACAGTAAGCGCTGGGATTGCTCCGAACAAGGTGCGTGTTTGTTTTTCTTTTCTTCGAAGCCGTAGCTTATGACCCTCAGATGCTAGCAAAGGTTGTTCAAGAAAATGTGCTTTGGTTTTTCCCTGATTGAACTTTTGCGTTGTCTAGATATGCTCAGACAAGGTTCTAAGAATGTCGTGAAATTAAGTGTTAGCGCTGACTTCTTCTACAGAACAAGCCGAATGGACAATATCATCTGCCGTTCGACTGCACTTCTATCAAAGCTTTCATGCACGATCTCTCAATCCGCAAGGTGCCAGGAGTAGGACGTGTCAACGAGCGTCTTCTTGAGGCTCTGGGCATCAAGGTCATTGTGTTCATAATTTGCATTGAATATGCACTGATTTTGCATAGACATGTGGTGATATCTTCAAGCATAGAGCGACGCTGCAATTAATGGACAAGCAGTTTGGCCTGGTATTCCTACTGAGAACATACCTCGGCATCGCATCCAATGTCGTACAACCCTACCAACGAGAGGAGAAGAAAAGCATTGGTGCAGAAAGGCAAGTTTCGTGTCGTTCTCGTCATTGTCACGCTTCAACAACTATTTAGGACCTTTCGCGCATTAAGTAACAAGACACAGATCCTGGCAAAATTGGAGGAGGTGGCGGGGGAACTTGAAGATGACATGGTTAGAGGGGGCTGGACTGGGAAAACGGTGACACTCAAGTTCAAGTTGGACACATTCCAAGGTAAGCCCCGGTTTGCGCAACATTTGGGCGTAATATTTCTTGCTCACGCCCCGTAGTCTTTACGCGAGCAAAGTCGTTTGACCGTTGGGTCAGTTCGAAAAAGGAAGACCTTTTTGCAGTAAGTGAAAGACCAAGAACTCCTGTCCACAAGTCTCACGCCAAGGTACATCAGATCGGGAAAGAATTGTTACTCCCTGAGTTGCCCCTCACACTCCGATTAATTGGTTTGCGAATTACAAAGCTGAAAGACCTGCATGCACCAGAGCCGGCAGGAGGCATCAAGCGGGTATGCTTTATTATATTCAATTGTCAAAAATGATAACAAATGATTCTGGACTATTTCAGTTCTTTGAACCTTCAAGTTCGTCGCCAAGAAAGAGACCGAGACTTACTAGCAATGCAGAAGATTGCAACGACGAAGACGACGCTGGAGAAGATCATGAATCGATGCCGGGGTTCCATGAACATCAGGAAAAACCTCCCATGGGAATTCCACTGAAATCCTCAAACTCGCATGTAAAACGGCTGAATTCCAGAAACTCTGCTAATTTGACCGAAATCGTTGTATTTCGAAAGTAATAAAATCTACCGGTCAGATTCAACAGAAATCGTTGTATTTCCAATGAACTCGGAGTAAATTCCACCAGTCAGATTATAGTGAGATAAGCATGCCTGTCACTGAATGAGTTTACAAAGAAGCTAGAACAAAGGTCCAGAACAGTACTGCTCGTCCATTCACGAGGTACAACTGGGCCGAATTTTGGAATAAGGTGTACACTCCTGCGAATATCAGAGATATCGATGATGCTCGCGAGACGCTCTCCATTACGAATGACGCGGGAAATTTTGTACAAACCATGGTTTGCCTCGGGTTGCCCGAATGGTGTGAACCACTCCACATAAGCAAAGTGGGTAGGTGCCTTGGCAGGTGTGCGAAATAAGGCAGCTGCAGCATGACTTGTCAGTGTGAAGACGACACGGACTTGTGCAACACGATACCCTGAAATTCATAATCAAATATTAGTGTAGTGAGGGAGTAGTACAAAAAAACACCTACCATTAACACCCGTTGTCCCACCATCACCTTCGTTGACTAAAACAGTGTCAAAACGTCCAGGGATAATATGCCCTTTGTTGTCCTTCCGTGGTGGTTGACAATGCACTGAATCGATTGTAGCTGTTGGGTCACGATATCCACTGGCATTGATTGTGTGAAATTTGACCCTATGGAATGTGGCGACAGTCTGGAAGGGAAGGACAATGTGGGCAGCTTCTCGTTCGAGTTGCACTGCAGACAAAGTGGGTTGATTGGTGCGAACGACATAACGAGCTAACGCCTCCGTGAAAAATGTGGCACCGTAATCACAAATGATACGATCCAATGGAACACGTTTTGCAGTTGGGTGTTTAGTCATCTTGAGTGCGCGACGATAGTCCATGTCAGGCGGTAACCTGTCTTGTACAGGAGGATCGCCAGCGAGGCGCCATTGGACAAATTTATCATGCCATAACATCTTCTCGCGTCTTTCAAGCCAGAGGGTCATTTGTGGATACTCGTCTTTATGGTTGGTAGCCCTGTAAGCATCCTTTGCGAGATCAATATGTAAGCGCTCAGTGTACTCGGTGTTGTAGTTGTCAGTTGTGCCATATAGTTTAATCATATGCACATAATGACGGAAGAAATGAAGTTTCGGAAGGTTGAAATTAGCTCGAATCCCGAGATCGACAAATATCCCCTTGTTGTTGTGAAAGCGCGTCAAAGCATCATCAAGAAGGTTGAGAGTTTGATCAGTGTGGCAAGGGTACTGAGCAAGATAGAGGAAGTCGAGGATGGCACGAACAGCACGAATAAGGCGAGCACTGTCAAGATTTCCAGGCAATCGGATATCAATGATGATACCCAGCAGGAAGCGGCATATTTGGTTGTGTTCTGTTCCGCTGACACGGGAAAGGCTACTGATACCTTTCATAAATAGGCGAATGTTATGGTTTGGTGGAAGCCTGCGACAACGAGCATCGATCTCGGCCTCGCTGTATGCTTCCTTGATCCACTCAATCAGATGTTTGATGATGCCCTGATAGAGCTGATGCAATACATCTGGCGTAATTGACTGGAAGATATTAGCGTGCGGGAGGTCCTCCCAAAATGGTTTGAAGACTGGCTTGATCCCACACTCCTGACATGCTCTCGTCCACATGCCGTAGTCCTCGTCAACCAGCGACAATGCAGCAAGAATTGCTACAAGGTCTCGAAGCTTCACAGGAATGTCTGGACATCCCAGCTCATCCCGTGGAACGTCGCACTTCGGACACTCTCCTGATTTGATTCCTGTCGTCAGCAGTTGTTCCGGGTAATCTGCAGAATAACAGGCAAGAATCGGATGTCCTCGGCGTACGACTCCATCCCCGCTTGCCATGGCAACACCGTCTTCTCCAGGGACTCTCAATGGCTCTAAGATATGACGCAAGCAGGCGTGGAATAGATTAGTTGAAGTCCGACGTCTAGCTGCCTTGTTGGTAATGTGTTCGAGTTTTGCAGTTGGCAGATATGCGAGAAGGATCCATGCTCGTCGAGATGGTTTTCGACGAATTTCCTTTGGAATATTCCCTATCGTCATGTAGACTGGATACGCGGATTTGTTTCTGAACATGGTGACCTGAGTTTTGTCCGATGAAAGGATAATGGGTATGACAGTGGCTCCGCGTTTCTTGGTCTCGAGCTCCTTCTGTATTGTGAGGCCACAGTAAGCACTTGTGGGCAACATAAATTTACGATCACTTGCCTGGGTAGACCACCACCACTTGCCTGTGTGAAGATCGTGATACATTCTAACAGTCTTGTCGGAATCAACATAATGGCGCTCGGGAGCATGAAGGAGATGTTGTGAGAAATCTGGGTCTGAGTAGAGAGCTTTGACACACTCCATAATATCGCGTGAGTATACATCAAACGCCTCATTGGCAACAATGATCTCTTCGTGTTTGAAACGCGGTCGTCTGCATGGCAGCTCTTGGTCGATGATCTGATTGAGTTCGCGCGAGTTTCGATAGGAAAGACCTAATGCATCATGAAGCTGCAATAACACCGTTCAGAATATTAGCCATCAATTTGTAAATGAAAACTCACTCCGTCAATTGCCAGCAGTTCTGAAAAAGCTGTCGACCCAGCACCACGAAGCTTTGCCCACTTTGCGACCTCGTAATCTACACGAGATGCGAAGGGAGCCCAAATATTTTCCGAGCCAGGCAGTTTATCTTTATAGGAGGTGAAGGCTGTAGTGGCGGCGCAGTGCAATGGAGCTCCTGCACCGCGCCGTGGGAATTTTTCGATAGTGGGGTGTTGGCCAAGGGGTGCTTCTGCTTGTCGTCGTTCTGCATGACATGGCTGTGGTTGCAGAGATACATCCTCCGAGCCAGGAAAATCGATGTCCTGTGATGCAGGGTCCACAGGGAGTTCCCATCCATGCTCAAGCTCTGCATCATGAGCAGCTATGGCATCTCCGTCTCCAAGTTCATCACAGTCTTCGTCCTCGTCCTCTTCCTGAGTTTCAGAGTCAGACTCCATAACTCGACGGATCTCTGGCCACTCGAAATCTTCTTCATTGTAGGTACCAAAGTAGTCACCTGTAAATTCTGTCAGTAAGTAAGGTTCAAAGGTGTCGTGATTATCAGAGTGAGTTGAGCCGTGATCATCGTCCATATCAACACAAAAATTAGAATGATGCTGAAATAAAGCTGCGCATGGTGGATTTTTGGTGGTAGCAAGGTGATGAGAATGCCCAGCAAGTTCGAAGTCTTTAGCGCAGCCTGGACAAGTGATCATTCTGGTGGTAGAAAAACAATGTCCGTAAAGTGACAAACAAACTAACTTGCAAAGGGTCAGCGGACTACGAACTTTTTTCTTCCCTGCCCACCTAGTCACCCAACAACCACATTTTTTCGTCCTCAGACACTTGCGCACCTTTTTGCTCGTATACCATCCAATAACCACATTCTTTTTCGTCCTCAAACACTTGCGCACCTTTTTGCTCGCATACCATAATAGAGTTTTGTTTTCCTGTATCATTCAATTTTATAGCAGTACACTCGTTTAAAAACGTAGCACTTACTCTCCGTTTTAAATGCCTCCCCGTCCATCTTCAACACCATCTGAGATAGCTTCTCAAAAACGGAATGCCAAAAAGACAAGACCAGAGCCTGCCAGCAAGGTCATATCGTCAGACATAGCTGACACGATCACTGATAATAGTAAGCACATCCAGCGATAATCGGATTAAAGCACTTACATATTGCAAAGAACCGCAACGGTCTTCAAAGAAAAAAGCACTAGAACGCAAAGGCAAGTGCATGAGCTCGTACTGTGCAATATGATTAACACTACATACCTATGTCAGTCTGGAACACAATTAACAATGGTCGCAAGCGCGCGCCAACAATGACCGAGCTTCAGTCAGCACCTGCAACTAAGTCAGCACGGAAGACACCTGCAGCAGCGCAGAAAGAAGTCAGAGGTGGTGGTCGTGAGAGAAATAGTACGTGTGACTGCTTGACAACCGAGAAGTGTTGCTCACCTCAAAATAGCTGTGACTTCCACTCGCAAGGGCGTGTCAGTCGATGCTGATGACTCTGCAAGTGAATATGGTATCAGCGATCCTGAATTCGAAAAGTCAGAGGATGATGTGGAAGTACCTGAAGACGATGATATCTTGGACTTACTGTCCCAAAGCCCAGAGAAGCTTCAAGAGGAACTCATGAAAGAGGTCCGTGAGATTTTACTACTTGGTGACGCCGGTCTGTGACTGCTGATGTCACTTACAATGTTAGATTCCACATTTCGTTTCACCCAGTCCTCATCACACCAGCCGCTCAGCTTCAGTTGCATCTGGACGCCATTCACGAACCAACAGTGATGTGTCAATGGCCTCTGGTACAGGTGATGATGGCAAGATACCACAGCTGGTCACAGTCACCGATGAATCGGAACCCGAGTCTGACACCAACTTGACGTCTACAAAATCGACCCACTACCGTGAGACTTCGACTGTCAAATGCAAGCCTGAGCCTGGTGAGAAGAAAAAGAGCAAACTTGAAGTGCGACAAGAACTTGAGGTGATCTAACACTTATTTTTCACTGTGCACTTCTGATTTCCGCATTGTAGAGACCACGATTTGAGCAGCCATCAAATGACACAGAAATTCCCAATGTCTCCGAGTCTGTTGCTACACTGGCCTCATCCGACTCATCCGACCCTTATCCTCCTTTCAAATGGCCTGAATTTACTGATCTAGTTTATGAAGCAGATGGCTCCATCAACCTCCGGGCTCAGAATGCACGCATCCAGATTGTTTTGAAGACCGCCGTTTTAGAACTCAAGAAAATTGCTGTCTTTGAAAATGTATTCCCCACCATTACCGAGAAGCGAAAGATGGCTATGCGAGCGCTCAGTACTGCTGCCTATGAGCACAAAGAGAGAGCCATATTGAAGAGGCTTAAGAATGACATTGACTATGCAGCTGCCCTTGCCAGTGTCGTTCGTGTTTGTTTTTTATACACTTGGTCAATACTGATTCTCTTATTTGAAGCCCGAAGGTCAGATCAGTGCTTTCCGCACTAGTATCAAGAAGCTTGCTCATCAGATTGTCGTATCTCGATTCGGACTGAAGAAGGGCTGTGCCGACCAGGTTGAAGAGCTCCTGAAGAGCCACAAGTATATTTTTCCAACTGATAGCAATGTGAGTGCTTCAAGTTGGTGTCGCATGTCATTCTTGATATTTATGTCACGCCCAGGGCAAGGTCCTTGGCGACCAACCATTCTGCGACGAGGGCATTGTCGATATCCTTCATCAGTCAATGTTCGATGGTGAGAACTCGATCGGAGTTCGGTCACATGAAGATTTTGTGTCGGTCTTAGATGACAATGATGAGCCGGAGCTCCCTGTGGCTATGGTTGCATTGGTTGCAACTATCGTAGGTTTTTAGGTGTTTTTATTCTAGACTGACAATGCTAAGCACATTATTTTCGCAGACTTATGCCATACTGATGGACTGGAGGAGCGGCAATCCACCATCGAGCTCACAAGTCAAATCCTTCAACGCTACCCTCCACATCAGTGTCTACAAAGCCCACGAAGCAACCCTCACTCGGATTTTCGAATGCGGGAAAAAAAAGTATCACGCACTGATGGCACGGCTTTACAAGGCCGTCAGGTGCGTTTCATGTCCCTCGTATTACACCTGCCACTCACACATACTCTGTTAGTGTGTCGCAGAACATGTTACTGCCGGCTGGTTCGTTGAGCAACTTCGACTATCTCAATGTTGACGCAATGTCCGAGGATTAAGGGTTGTTACCTGTGTCTCTATTACTGATCCGACTTGATCATAGTTGCGTCTAATTCAAGCACTAGCGTCTTCGTGCGCTGTTGATACCCATGTTCATGTATATTCTTTCCTGATCGAACTCCATACATTGTGATAGGCCATTTTAATGCAATATAATGTTGATTTTCGTGTAATTTGACATTGACCGATCATCGAGTGAATTGGACGATATTCAGAATAATCCATCGAGCGACAAGTGAATTTGATGGAATTCAGAGAAACTACTCGGAATTCAAAGGAATTCAAAGGAATTCATTAAACGAGCTACCGGACTTAAATAATTCTGCAAAACTTGAATTCACTTGAATTCACTTGAAATCTTCCGAAAACAGAGGAATTACATGGAATTACCTCGATTTCGGGGGGGAGGTTTTCCCTGATGAAGAAGAAGAAAATACAGATGGGCAAGGTTTCGATGCTCCCGATGATGATGAGCAGGCTTATATCTCTCACGATTTAAACCCTCCACACCACGAACGACGAACACGACCACCGGTGTCAGCCCCAGGGCCCTCACGGACTAGGCCAAGTGATTCATCGTTCTCAGCAACCACGTCAAAGCCAATGAGCGCCAGACAAGGAGATCGTGTTCGGCATCAGGATTGCCCTATATGCGGGAAGCTGTTGGAGACGGACAACGCAGGGCTGAATGCACATATTGACTTCTGTCTGAGCAGAAATGTCATCATGGAAGCTCAGACTGAGGCACAAAGCACTGCGAAGAAACCGAAGGATCTCACGCTTTCTTGGTCAAGTAGTGCGAAGGGGAAACGGAAGCGGAAACATTGATCGGTTCCGCGTTCGCCAGAGTGTTCTCGGTCTCATACATATATCTAATGACATGCAAAACAAACAATATTGATCGGCAAAAGTGGAGACCTTGCGGTTGCAGTATATTATAATCCGCTGCTTTAGGAGGTTTGGCCCAGCATTCTGTGGAGTTTATATTAATGGTGTGAAGGGGCGAGTGCCAAAGAACGGACGCGTCTTCTTGAATTTAGGGTTGAGCAAAGCAACGTATGCCTCACGACTCATGCATGATTGCGAGTTCGAGGCGATCAAACCTAGGAACGACTACATATTTTTTCCGTTTGGTCTACATACGGGAAATTAATGAGATATATAAGCAACATGTACAAAGAAACTGCGAACTCAAACCAAAATTTCCCGCGCCCTGCAGAGTATACGGCGAGCGTGAATCACACCCAGCATCTCTTACCGCTAGTAAGCGCGACTGCCGATATCTCTGGGCTGCCGATCGCGCTGGAGTGGATAAACCCACTTAGTGCCAGCGTGGACGAGCGCTGAGCGCTGAGCAGCAATACAACAAAATGTCGGTTTCTCCAGACCTATTTCTTTTTTAAATATACTGCAGAACACAGAATCATGTATAAATATCTAAACGAAACACCGAACAAAACAATTTCTCCCGCTCCTTCTGGCGAATGTTGATAACATCAAGCATCTCCCACTACACACTACTGCTGGTTGACACATGCACGCGTTCCTGGAAAGCGATTGAAGCCATGCCGGTTGCTGCATAGGAGTTTGACACGAGCTTGGCATGATATTCTCGAACGCCAAGGATCAGGCGCGGTCCTAGCACAAACATTTGTACAGATCGGAACACTGCAAGAAACCCAGAATAAATCTGGATTCTCACGGAATATGGGTCCTATATAAATGATGAACCGTGGTCGTATGCAGAAGTCAGTGACAGATCGGCATACCGAAACCTGCGCAAAAAAAGTGCCAAGACCAAGGCATGAAAGACCAACAACACTATCACGGCCAGGACGTCAGCGGACAAAGGGACCCACATTCATATATGAGCTCACCTCGCGAAGTAAACCACATGAGTTTTCATCAACACCGTGAAGCAGTCACCAATAATCCCTCCCGCAGAATGTTGTCGCAGTTCGCGGAAGTGTTTTACAGTAATCCGGACTGCGAGAAACAGCGCGAGGACCTCCCATACAGTGCCGAGTAACCAAGTTATGAAATCCAAAAGTAGAAAATTTCCCTCATAATCGTCTATGCACTGATAAGTACCGGAGATAATAACCTCCTCTGGTATTTGTTCATGAGCCTGATGCACCGAACTCTTTGAGCCACAATTGAACATACCCGCTAAAACTTCCGTCGTTGTTATTACGTTGCTCACTCCGACGACAATGGTGGCAGCAACGAAGAACACGACGAGAGGTATCAACACCTTTCTGGATTGCTGATACATGGCGTGCAATCGAACGACCATGATCACTTGCATAATGTTTCAGTTGACTTGAGATCACCGAGGTATTCACTCACCGCCCAGCATTGCAGTTACGACAATACCAATCCAATCCGCTACGACGTACAGAATAAAGCCTAATAAACCCAGTGATGTTAATGGTCAGCCTCAGGGGATTAAACACTCGAAACCAACTCACAGCTGTGGCAGTCATTTATATTGAATCAGCAAGATGGTAAAGGATCTCACTCACCCCTACACGGGAGTGCAGGTGATTAGACAAAAATAGCATGCATCGTTGTGGAATACTCACTGCATCTGTCGTTGAGATCGTCGGAACAGACACTGTATACAACAGGTCAGAAAAAACAAAAGCGATGTATGAGGAGACATACACAGCACCATGAGGCTGATTGCGAGATATTAATACAGCACCAGTTACTTAGTTGACCAAACTCACACAACATATGAAATTCCAAGGTAGCGCACCTAGGATATTCTCATGTTAGCACGGCCCTGCCAAAAATATAACACAAGGTACATACACTGAGAAACAAAACAGTTATGAGGGACCAGCGTTGCCTCTGTCACGAATTGATTATATTTTCGAGTTGCTCTTCTAGTACGGCACTCTGCTCACCCAGACCAATTCAACCTATGAACCCATTCTTAGTGAGATTCCTGCACTGTTCATGATATGAAACGTACTTCTTGTCCGAAAGTCAGTACTGAAAATATTGTAAGAGTATCTCCGGTTTTTTATACTACGTTGCTCACCCCAATCGTACACCACCCCAGCGGAGGCGGCAACTGAGAAATCATAGTTCAGGTTAGATTGCGACATCAGCCGATTAGATATTCACGAACCTATAAAATAGCTGCAAAAACGATACGAACTGATGAAAGACCACAAACTGGGATCATTTAAGACTAGAGTCATGGTATTCGAGAATCGAGGATGGATGTGAGCGAGCTTGCGAACCTTGTAGACAGGCATTCGTGCAAGATATAGCACCATCCAGCGCTTGTACGGCCCAAACGAGCACAAAGGAATGATATTCGTTGCTGTTTTCATTTATTGAAAATGATGAAACTTGACTTTGCACCGGAAGGTGCTGTAGTTGAAGTACTGCGGTCCGCGGCCAAGCCATGGGGATCAACATTTATCCTGAATTCATGATATAGACTGCTTACTTTGACGTGACTGCGGCTGTATATGGATACCGAGGCTGAGACTGAAAGACCCGCCCACCCAATATACCACCCAGCTCACAAGACCTCAGGGGTTCAGGCACAAGCATTGTGTTTGCTATATATCAGCTGTATCTTTCCTTGGGTAGGTCAAAAGTATGGAATGGGACAAACCAATTTGGCCGCCGCTGCCTTGCCCTCGCCACGCAGGGCACAGACCATTTACTCCTACCCATAAGGCTCGAAAGGGAGCTTCCTGCATACAACTAGAAGTACAAGCGGTTGAGGTAGCGGTAGCCCCATGACGAGAGCTTTCGCAAGCTCGAAACCGCCACTTTTCGCTTTATTAGCTTCTCCCCACATTACCTGACAGTGCCTTACCTTCGGGGACGGTGACCTGCGGCAGCACTGTGTACTACTGGGAGTGATCAGCCTAGGGCCAAAATCTTTACTCTAAGCTGCGTTTCGCGCAGCCGAAAGCGCCAAATAATTGTCGTAGTGGATAGCAACCTGACGATGTGGCATATCTGAAAGTGAATCTTATCGAGGGTGGAGAGAAACAGACCCTTACCAGCAGAAGATTTGTTCACGCGCGTCCTTACGTGAGTCACGTGCACGCAACATCAACGCGGTACTTTGCCTCCGCGACCCGGGCCTGCTGAGTATAAGGTCCCACTCAATGTCATCATGTCTAGCCGCTCGCCACCATGTTTTTCGTACAATCCGCTCACTAACGGATCTCAGCATTGAGCTCTCTATCTTGCATGATGCAAAACAATCCAGGTCAATTGTTACTGGCCGGCGGCGGAACGTCAGCAGTTACACTCGAGCTTACAGCAGTAGTGCTCGAACCTCCAACGATTCTCTAGGGAAGAGAGCATCTTCAAGTAAACACGAGGTTTCAGCTCTCTTACACAAAATCTCAGCATTTCTACCTCGCACACTACCGGGATCTACCACTGACAGAGGAATACAGTCTTCCCAACTCTGGAGTGAACTTTTGAGCGAGGCCGACGCAGATTTATGTTCCCCGTCAGAAGCGCATCCGAGTGCTCGCGTAGTCGGTGAGTGCTCCGTGTGTCTTTTTATGTTCATGTATCCGACGAAGCTACCTCTTTACAGTATGCGGAACTGACCAGTGGGCCGGCTCTCATGAACTCATCACAGCTCTCCTCGAGAACCCGTTTACAACTGATGAGACTTACAGCGACATCCTACGAAACCGGTGGAAAAATCAGTCTCCCTACCTTACAATTGAGTGCGTCCATGTTCTATGTCCGATGTCAGCGCAGGATGCTTAACAAATTTCTGAACAGTCATAGGTCATCAATCTCCCTCGTCAACGGCAACCTCACCATCCCTGCGTCTTGGCTCCAACAATATCCCTTCCCCATCCAACTCACCGAAATCTCATCTATCTCCTCCCATCCCTCCCTCGCAAAAAACGCTCCTCAAAGGAGACGTATTAATCTTCCTCTGTAACCCACTAACAACCCCCCTACCCACGCTTATCTCCAACTCCCAACATATTCTTCGAAGACCAAATACAATACTCGTCCTCACCGCTTCTAGCACATCCGGCCATGCCCTAGATTGCATTTCTAAGGAACTGGCAGCTGCAAATTGCACCCCTGGAAATATTCTTGCTGTGGACCCTATTCGTGCATTGGAAGCTGTCTCTGCTCTAAAGTCGGATCCTTCGTCTCCTGCTGCTATTCAGAGATACCAGGACGATTTTATGGGATCGAGGATATCGCTTCTTGGTGACGTTTTAGCGAGGATGCTTGGGTTAAAGGACTCGATGGCGTCATCATCATCGTTGTTGTTAGCTATCCGCGCCCGGAGTGCTGTGATACAAATGCAGAGCGCGTTATATGCTAGTGCTCGATCGGTATCCCAAGCACGCGTAGCGATAGACCATGTCTTTACAGGCGCAAGCGAGCTGGAATCACAAGTCGAGGAAGTCCGCGCGAGAACAGACAGGGAGGTGCTTGTAGAGTCTGGAATAGACGAAGCTCTGCTTCGCGGTTCGAAAGAGATGAAAGCCTTGTTAGAGTCGTTGACCTGGCTGAAGATGATATGGCGCGTTGACGAGATGGATTCTTTGGTGAGTTCTGCGCTAGACAGGCTCTGGTGTAGGGAGTTTGAAAATCAGGTATGTCCGCATCGCATAAATGTATTTTTGATGTTGTAAAACTGATAGTCTATAGCTCATCCTGCAAACGGGTCGTCTCGCCTCTACCCAAGCATCTCTAACATCATCCACCTTTTCTCAACTCGCTAAACTAGTATCTCCATCCTCATCCCCCGCCTTCCAATCCCCTATCCTTGACAACCACCTCCGTCAACTGACACACTCTCCAACATACGCTCTCACCCCAGATGCGCTCACCCGCCCAATCCAAGCACGGCGTTCCCAGCTGACAAAACACACCACCACACGGTTACACCGTGATGCCCAGAACACAGTGTTGGGCGCATTTGGTGGTATGTTTGGCGGTGCTGGTGTAGGATGGTGGCTTGCATTCGGAGAGAGTGCTTTGAATGTTGGTGCTGGTTCTGAAGCGGGGACTGCGTTAGGCGCTGGTGCGCTCGTTGCTGTTGCTAGTATAAGATGGGCAGTAGGAAAATGGGAGCGAGCAAAGAGGAAATGGGTGGAAGATGCTGATAGGGTTGGGGAGGGGCTGAAGAGGGATCTGAAGGTGAGCCTTGAGAAGTTTCTGTTCTCTCGTGGACTGGACTCATGAATTTGTCTGACAGATGACTCTGGAGCGAGGGATCGAGAAAAATGTCGCGGTTGTTCCTATAGCGGCGTATGAAGGGCTGCGAGAGCTTGCCGGGAAACAGCAGGAAGAGATCGATATGGTTAGGAGCGATCTTATTTCGATGCAAGCTGACGTTGAAGCGCTTGAAACTGCTCGACCCTCATAGTATTTAGCACGATTGGATATACTGCATCACATTCATCATAGATGACTTTGATCCACATAGAATCTACACTAGATGATGGTGTACGTGATACGATCAAAATTCCTTTACGTTCATGAATCGTTTATTTGAGAGCGAGTCAAAGACCTTATTTTAGGACAAACGGGTGTTGAAGCGCTTGCTGAACCTTCATAGGATGTAACACGATTGCATTTGTTCCGTATGAGATAGATCTATTGTGATGCAAATATATGCTACGCTACTAAATGATGGTGTACATAATGTTATGAAAATCTCGTAGCGTTCATAAACTCGTGATAATTATCTTTGGAGGAGGGAGAGTGGGAACGTCTTGAAAACTTTCGTGCAGCGGTCGTGGTGTGCCTGCACCGTCCTCTTCGCCGCTATCATTGCCAATGTCAAACAATTCTTCTCTTTCGTCCCAGACATCATGTAAGCGGGCGACTTTAACAGGCTTTGACTTGGATGGGGCCGAGGAATGAGAGTACAAGGGCAGGAGTTGAGTTCCAGACGTTTCTTCGTTGTCTGACGCATCGTCTGCATCGGAAATATCGTCCGTCTCTAAGGGGCGGTATAGGCGTGCGATCTAAGGAATTGAGGTTCGCGCGAGATCGTTGGACAATATCAGAAGCGACTCACCTCTCTCCGCGAACGGTAATATTTCTCGATATAATACGCGAGATAGAGTCCGACGGTGGAACCTAACCAATTTGCCTGTCAAGTATGATTACTGAATGAAAAGCGCCAGAGCCAAGAGCACATACCACCACATCACCAGGTTGAAATTCCTTGCGCTAGTTCCGCATTGTCTCGTCGTACACGCTCAGACAAAGAAATTGGCACGTACTGGAAGCATGGACTGCACAATCTCACTCACGAACCCTCCAAAGAAGAAACATATGACAGCAGTAAATATCAGCCCTGAATGACGCCAGAACCAAATTCGACGAGCCTCTCTACAATTAAACCCAAATATTCAGCAGAGCACCGGTAAGCAAAAATGTCAAAACTCACTCCTCAACGTCGAATATGAAATAAAACACACCCGTTGCGACGCACAAGCAAGTAAAGTGTAGGAATTTATCGTTCAGGGGTAGGGCCCGGGAAAAGTCTGTAAAACCTAAGAAAGCAAGTATTACCATTATCACGCAGGTGAATACGAGGAACCACTGATGAATTTAGTGGTCATTAGTGACTAGAGCTTCGTGTGATAGTCCCGAGGGAAGCTTACCGGGCGCAGTCGAATGGGCAAGTTGTATTTTGGAAGTTGGACTCGGTGAGATTTCATTATGGCTTTTGACAGTTTCTTGAGATGCTTGCGCATTGGCTTTGACGGCGAGCTTGGGGAATTTGGCGCCATGGGTAGTCGGATGCGCCCTGCTAAGGCGAACGCGGGCACCCTTGCAGCATCCGCAGCCGGGAAGTTATTTCCTTATATAATCGAGACTTCGCTTGGATCATTATTGATCTTTGTTCCAGTACTTACTTCGATTTGAGTAATTATAATAGCCGGCCTTTTACCGAGCTGACCGAGTTTTCAGGAAATACTCGAACGTGTGCACTGTGAAGTCAATAATCACAGGTGTTTTCCAGTTCTCTACTCACGAAGCACTGTGTTTCGTAGCACAGAGTCTCACTTAATACCAATGCAATCGATCATGCGCACATCTCTTGATTTTTTGTTCACATCTGAGCAATGCCGATCAGTGGTTCTGTCTGGCTGTGCATTGGCACTATTTGGTAGTGTGGCTGCACAGCAGCCTCGTGTCCTCCTGCAAGCACTGGATGGTAAGAGCCTCAACAACCGCTTAGCAGGTTTTCCATAGAAAAATAGATTGAAACATCCATCCGTTCATCCCATCTTCATCACGCTCGCACTGTCCGTCAGTCGACAGCTGGATCGATCTGCGACCCAAGTCTTGTCACAACTTGCAAGCTTTGATTCAAATATTCGTACGTCGTCCCTCCAGATAACTATCGCCAAGATTAATCATCCTCAAACTCAGTACTTTCAGTTGGTTCATTGCGTTTTGCATACCCAACCTTTGTCAATGAGTGACGATCAAGGTCCGTACTTCCATCTCTTGTCTCTCGCGTGCTCTGTGACCTCTTTAACAATCCTTCAAGGAACTTGGGCGAAGCTGTCCGAGGTCGCTGTCAAGGGTGCTCAATATAACTCCCGGGAACGTCAGCCCCACCCAAAATGTCTGCAAGGTACCCGGGTAGATCTCCTCAAGTACATCCACGGATTCCTAGACGACACAGAGAAGAATCAGCTCGTTTGGTTGCATGGCACGGCAGGTGTTGGAAAGTCTGCTGTTGCGTTCACAGTCGCTGAGAAGATGAGAGGTCTAAAAGTGACCGAAGAGACAAAAGTCGAAAAGCGGCTCGGGGGAACATTCTTTTTTTCTCGCAAGCACACGAAACGTTGCACGGCTGGATATCTCTTTGCAACGCTTGTATATCAGCTTGGTACCAATTTTCCAAGCATCCAGAAGGATGTGAGCAGAATTATCCGCGACAATCCCGCTCTACTAGATCCAGATACGCCTCTTTGCGACCAGATGGAGGCTCTTTTTCTCCGACCTCTCCGGAAACTCCAACCCAGATTGCGTGGGTGTCCGCCTTTGTCGTTTGTCATCGATGCCCTTGATGAATGCACATCCGAACCTGAAGTTAAAGATCTCATCCTGTCGCTTGCACAGGCTCTTTGTGAGCCTGATCTACCCGTGACCCACATTCTGCTCACAAGTCGTTCGGAATCGTATATCTGTAAAGCCTTTCAGAACGAAGAGGTGCGCCCGTTGGTGCGCGAGATACCTGTGAGAACTTCTGGAAAAGGTGGCGTCATCTCGTTGGACGGCGCAGATGTTGACAACGACATCTGTACTTTCTTGCGGTATTCCTTCGAAGAGCTAGAAAGTCGCCATCCCAATTTCCCGCAGCCATCGGAAGTTGACCTTGGGAAGCTGGCGAGCCGAGCGGGCAGACGTTTCATTGTGGCGTCTACAATGATGAAGTTCATTATCGACGATGAAGACAGTGATCCCCATGATCGGTTACAGCTGATGCTTGACTTCACCAGTGAGCTGCTACCAGGAACAGAGGTGTACAAGTTGTATGATTGTATTCTCTCCACGTGCGCCGACCCGAAGCGGGCATTCCTGCACTTGTCCATTGTCGCCGCCCTCACAGACCCTCTTCCCATCTCGCAAATCTCGATACTTCTTGGCCCTGGTTTGGGAAGGGATGTGCAGACAACGCTGATACAGCTACGGTCTGTCATGGATATCCCTGCGGACAGCACTCTCGCCGTGAATATCTATCACTCGTCCATTCGCGACTATGTTTCTGATCCCTCAAACTGTGGCCTTCCTCAGGTACACGATCTCGCATCACCTCACTCCCTACTTGCACGTTCCTCTTTCCACTTGATGAAGACGATTCCAGCACACACAGCTATCTTGGATGCACTCTCAGAACTAAAGAAGCAAAGCAAAGCTATGCAAGCTGAGGACCCCCAAAGGTTGAAAGACTCATTAGCGTTCCTTGTTCGGCCACCCGAGTCGCTGTCAACTATCATCTGTATGCTGTGGCTTCGAGGCCATCGCAGTTCAGATTTACAATCTTGGCTGGGGACTGTGGATGGGCATGCCTGGCTGCACACACAGGCAGGACGAAACTGGCTGCAGACTCAGGCAGGACGAAACTGGCTGCAGAATCAGGCAGGACGAGAGTGGCTGCAGACCCGGGGAGGACGAATCTGGCTGCAGGCCCACACAGGACGAGAGTGGCTACAGACTCGGGCAGGACGAGAGTGGCTGCAGACCTGGGCAGGGCGAGACTGGCTGCAGACCCGGGCAGGACGAGAGTGGCTGCTGCAGATCGATGAAAAACAAAGCAGGCTACGGATCCGGGGGGAACAAGAGTGGCTGCTGCAGATCAAAGAAGAACGAGAGTGGCTGCTGCGGATCCAAGGGGAACAGAAGTGGCTGCTACGGAGCCAGGAGGAACAAGAGCAGCTACTGCAGATCCAAGACAGACGAGACTGGTTGCAAACTGAGGAAGGACGAGACTGGTTGCGGACGGAGGAAGGACGAAACTGGCTGGAAAGAATAGAGTGGCTGCAGATGCACGGAGGTCAAGAGTGGCTGCAGACGCACGAAGGTCAAGAGTGGCTGCAGACGCGCGGAGGACGAGGGTGGCTGCAGACGGAGAGAGGACAAGAGTGGCTGCGTCCCCAGGGAGGACTACAGCGGGTGTGTGCCAAGAGAGGACAAAAGTGGCTGCAGACCGAGGGAGGACGAGAGTGGCTGCAGACCGAGGGAGGACGAGAGTGGCTGCAGATTGAGGCAGGACGAGACTGGCTGCAGACAAAGGCAGGACGAGACTGGCTGCAGACAGAGGACGGACGAGATTGGCTGCGTCCCCGGGGAGGACTACAGTGGATGTGGACCAAGAGTCCTCTACAGTGGGTGTGGGCCAAGAGTGGACAAGAGTGGCTGCAGACGGAGGGAGGACAAGAATGGCTGCAGACGGAGGGAGGACAAGAGTGGCTGCAGATGGAGGGAGGACGAGACTGGCTGCAGACGAAGGGAGGACGAGACTGGCTGCGGATGGAGGGAGGACGAGACTGGCTGCGGACGGAGGCAGGACGAGACTGGCAGCAGACCCAGACAGGACGAGACTGGTTGCAGACGGAGGGAGGACGAGACTGGTTGCAGACGGAAAGTGGACGAGAGTGGCTGCGGACGGAAAGAGGACGAGAGTGGCTGCGGACGGAAAGAGGACGAGAGTGGCTACGGACCCAGGCAGGACGAGACTGGCTGCAGATTGAGGCAGGACGAGACTGGTTGCAGACGGAAAGTGGACGAGAGTGGCTGCGGACGGAAAGAGGACGAGAGTGGCTACGGACCCAGGCAGGACGAGACTGGCTGCAGATTGAGGCAGGACGAGACTGGCTGCAGACCTGGGCAGGACGAGACTGGCTGCAGACCTGGGCAGGACGAGAGTGGCTACAGATCGAGGGAGGACAAGAGTGGCTGCAGAACCAGGCAGGACGATACTGGCTGCAGACCCAGGCAGGACGAGACTGGCTGCAGATTGAGGCAGGACGAGACTGGCTGCAGACCCGGGCAGGACGAGAGTGGCTACAGATCGAGGGAGGACAAGAGTGGCTGCAGAACCAGGCAGGACAAGAATGGCTGCAGACAGAGGCAGGACGAGATTGGTTGCAGACAGAGGACGGACGAGACTGGCTGCAGACCGAGGGAGGACGAGATTGGCTACAGACCGAGGGAGGACGAGAGTGGCTGCAGACCGAGGGAGGACGAGAGTGGCTGCAGATTGAGGCAGGACGAGAGTGGCTGCAGATTGAGGCAGGACGAGAGTGGCTGCAGATTGAGGCAGGACAAGAGTGGCTGCAGACCCAGGCAGGACGAGACTGGCTGCAGACCCAAGGAGCACGATACTGGCTGCAGACCCAGGCAGGACGAGAGTGGCTGCAGACCCAGGCAGGACGAGAGTGGCTACAGATCGAGGGAGGACAAGAGTGGCTGCAGAACCAGGCAGGACAAGAATGGCTGCAGACAGAGGCAGGACGAGACTGGTTGCAGACAGAGGCAGGACGAGACTGGTTGCAGACAGAGGCAGGACGAGACTGGCTGCAGATAGAGGCAGGACGAGACTGGCTGCAGATAGAGGCAGGACGAGACTGGCTGCAGACAGAGGACGGACCAGACTGGCTGCAGACCGAGGGAGGACAAGATTGGCTACAGACCGAGGGAGGACGAGACTGGCTGCAGACTCAGGCAGGCCGACACTGGCTGCAGACGCCCCGCGGTCAAGTGTGGCAGTCTACTCCTGCGGCCTCCGTTTGGGTAACAATGGAAGAATTCATGAGGACGTCGGAAGCGATCAACGAGTATATCGTTATCAGCGATGTGCCTTTACTGCCAGCTTTCCAAGTAATCCAGCAGTTCAAGACCTTGCCAGATTTCTTGATGTTTCCGGTGTTCCTGGCATTAAGACACCGCACCTCTGCATTACCAGAAAGTCTTCTTCCACCAAACAAGGAGATAATTCATGCTATGAATGCCTTTCAGAGGTTCGCGAACGAAACCCAGGAGCGAAGTCGATCAGCTTCCGACGCTCTCAAATACGCCTGTCACAACTGGGCTGTACATCTCTCACGTGCTCCCCATCCATGGGATGGCACGCTCAACCATATATTCCGAGCTTTTTGGAATCATTATCTCATTCCCTGGTTGGAAATGGAGTGGTGTTTGAAGGGTCTGCGGTCTTGCCTTGTCGTCTTATCTGAAGGGCAGAAGTTTGCGAAGGTATGTGTTTCAACGATTCAAGGTAGACACAACTGATGTCGCCTTATGTTCCATGATATGTAGTCTATGACGTGACGCCTTGAAATTCTCTCTTATCTTCAGTCTGGACTCTTGGGATGTTGATGCGCAGCCCGGGGCTAGCACTCGAACCTGTCACCCCTACCCCGTTGACAATGCTTACGAACCATAGGCAGGTGAGATTAGCGCCAGCAAGTAACAGAATACCTATGGTGCGGCAGATAGTGTGATGTGTAGTCATGTCATAAGATATATCATATTCTCCACCACGGACACGTTGATTTACTGAACCTCGATACTCTTCAAGTACTCCGAGTAGTAGGGGTTAGCATCCATTTGGGCCCATCCTTGGGCCCAAGGGTTGCCATTATACGAAAACGAAAACAGACTGAGAGCAAACCTTGAACAGTCTCATAGTTCTACGTGGTTGCCCATATCGAGGGAGAAGCTGTGGTAAATACCCGCAAGAAGGTCCAAGAGGTCACCGGCACCCAGTGGCAACAAATCCGGGATTCGCTGGAGTGTTCTGCACTTCGTATGGGCATTCGAAGAATGAGTTTAGGGCAAGGGAGGTCCTCCAGCTCAATGCTCGGAGGACCCGCAATCAATTTTAACACCAAGATATGACAGCTCGAAGTAATACTAATATACAGGGCATCGAAATGCCCGAGACCAGGAAGATCCTAATAGGAGGAAAAAACGAGTAAGACTCGACAAAACTGCTATAGGGCTATTTTTTTTTTTTTTTTTAATTTCTTTTTTTTTTTTTTTTTTAAATCGAAGCGTAGACTATGAACGCACCAATCAACCACGAAACGGAGCTGCCAATCTCGGTGACCTACAGATTTTGAGAACTGTGTATAAGGAGGTGAAGCAGAAAGGGGTGCTTTCGAATGTATTTTTGGAATTCATCCGAGGACCAGCGTCCCGCTGCCTGTATCAGCGCAGGCGCGACGCCTGACGCAGCTAGAGCCGTTGCTCCCCCAGCGCGCATCGAATGTCCCGAAATAGTTGGTGGGAAAAAACGACGAAGGTAGCGCATGAACCATGCGCGTGTTGGGATAGTTCCATCGCTTCCGAGCCAGAGGTGGGGATGATGAGGAAAGAGGTTGTCGCGGGCATTCACATACTTTCGGAAGAGTCGCAAAGGGTCTACCTTAGCGTCTGGTTCCGCTAACAATAAAATCTCGCAACCGACCCCAAGTGTACTCGTTTTGTGATGAGGTAAGAGATAGCTTGCAGAGCCGGGAGTTAGGGTGAGAGTGTGTCGCAATGGCACTTTTCGATATGATTGATGCTTCTTCGCATTAGGCCAGCACAACTCAGCCAGCCGTTGCAAAGTTTTAAACCCAGTGACAAGCAAAGCTACAAATAACAAGTCATCATAGCCTTGCGAGGAACCGAGAGCATCCACTACGTGACCGAGATCATCAAGGGTAAGTGGTTGCTTGCGCTGAATGGGCTTAGACAAGCGCCGCTTGCATCCTTTCAGGGTGCGGGATACAAGTAGGGACTTCTGGGCCTCGCGTACGTGTGGAAAGTGAGTTTCCAGGTGATTAATAATGCCTGAGAGATAAGAGTCGACAGAGCGGGGTTCAATATGATGAGACATCCAGACAACAAAGAACGATAGCGTGTCCTCAGTTGGTTCAATTGGTCGATGATGGAGGCGACAAAAGTTAAGGTAAGAGTTTAGGTGTGAATCGTAAGCAGAGGTAGTCGTAGATTCAAGTGCATTGTTAAGGGCCAGGGAACGTTCGAATTCCAAACGTTCATTCGTCCAAGCTTCCCGTTCGGGTTGCTTGGACCGAGTCGTGCCAAAGTTCATTTTTTCGCTGCCCCCAACGCATCCCGAGGGGGTTCAAAATCAAAGATTTGAGCTGTTGGCACGAGATCTTTGACAAGCTCATTATGAAAACGGGAAAGGGCATCCGCAATAACGTTTTGTTGGCCGGGGATATGTTCCACTCGAAGGTCTACTCCATACCCAAGCAAAACATCAACCGCGGAGAGTAACAAAGAGTTGTAGATGGGTTTAGCACGAAGCGAATCAAATATAGCCACTGTGTTGGAATTGTCTGTATAAACGAGGAGTTTCACTGGTGGCTCTGTCATATTCTGGACTGAATGAATAGCAGAACACACGGCCAAAGCTTCATAGAAGAAAATGCTATCATGAGGCCCATTGGTGGGCAAGTGGCATTGACAGGCGAAGTTGTCATCCGGGAACCAAAGGCCTAGTCCAACTGCTGATGCGTCGGTGTAGACAACCACAACATCATCCAGTTGAGGATCAAAATCCAAGCACTTGAATAGATGTAGGCCATCGGAACGCTCAATACGGTCAGCGAGCCAATGCAGCTCATAGAGCAGTGCATTGTTGGTATGTATTTGAGCAAAAGCATCATTCTTCCCCCGGATCTTGTCATAGAGCACCGACAGACCAGGCTTCAACAGAGGGAAAACATTGAAGCTCCACTCACACCAACCAGCAAGACGTTGGAACTCGCGTAGTGACCAGCGGTGATTCTTCCGAGCAAAATGACGCAACTCAGCTACCAACTCATCCTTCTTATGAGCTGGCAGTGTCACAGTCATAGCATTTGGATCCACGTCGAATCCGATAACTGTCAGGGTTGCACCAAATACTTGTTTGGGCTGTTCATGCAGCAGTTTGATTTCGTCCCAGAATTGCAGAAGCCGAGTTTGCTTTGCGGGAAAGTAACAGTCATAAGGGGGATAATATAGCAAGCGTCCAGCAATTTCGAAAGAGAAAGAGTCGTCCATATAGGTTTTAAGGGCGTCAATGAGGATGCGATGAATTGCAATCCAAGCAACCAGGGACATAAAAGAAATCCAGACTTTTGGAGACCCTCTCCCACCAAAATTATTATTGCGATCCACGTGTCGCTGACCATGAACGGTCAAAATTTGTTTAACCTGCCACAGCGGATGCATGGGTAGACGACGAAAGGCTTGCGAGACGTTGGACTTGAACATCACCAATTCAACAGTGGGGTGCTGAGCACGAAAGCGAAGCAAGGAAGCGCCAAGTGAGTGCAATCCATCCAGTTTAGTACCTTTGATTGCATCACGATCAATCATGGAGTTCAGGGAATAGTCGCCTGCTGTATGATCAACGACAAGGCGAAGCTTATCGGAGTGTGGCTTCGGTACAGTGTGCATTGGGACACTATACATACCTGGGTAAAGTTCGGTACCAAAACTCTCTGATACACGCCCCAGACGTATTTCTTCACGTATTTGGTCTTCGATGAATAAAAGTTGATCATTGGTCTTTGAGCAGGTGTGTGAAGAATTGTCATTGATAGATGGATAAGATTCATCAGAGGTATCGGCCCAGGGCCAGAAACCGTGACGCAAAGCTCGACAAACTGACTTGACAAAAGGCTGATTGGGATGGTCTATAAGAAGTTCTTCAAATCAGTCAACATTGATTGGTGTTACAATACGAAAGAGGTCGGGTCTCCGAGCAATGGTTCGCGCAGCATCACTATCGGAGATTTCATTCAATGGTGGAGAAGGAACAGGCTCAGCATATTCTGAAGAACGTGCAGTAGGGCTGAAAGTAGCGTCTGTGGGTGACCAAATAAGTCCCCGTCTATGACGTGGGCGTTTAAATGGTGATTCATGTGGATTTGGGCTTTGACTCCTCGAAATGCTTCGCTTCTGTGTGACGTTGTGCACACAGCTTTCCATCCTGCTCGTGTGAGCACACATGCACATAGCGGCAGGTTTGAGCACTGCGGGCACATTCTCCCGCATTCCATTTATGACAGGGTTCACGCTGACTGAAAGCAGGTTTGGCCCGTGCCTGTGCACCGGGCGTGGACTGCTTTTCTTCATCATAGTGTCTGCCGTCAAATTGGAAGTGGGACTCATAGATGTCAGTGAAGGCCGCAAAGTCTGAAAGTTCGACTCTACGTGAATTCGCGGCTCGGTTCCTGACAGCTTTGTCATATCGGATAATCCTCTCATGGGTTCGCTCGAGTCTACGGTCAAATTTGTCATTGATGTATTCACCGTAGGCTGCAAGCTCATCCTCTCGATGAGGGAAAGCGAATTTAATGGCTCTTGCAGTCCTATTCCAGGCTGCGGACCATTGTGCAGCGGTCGTAATCTTTTTCGACACTGCTGCAGAAGTTCCGGAGAACTTGATCTCAATATCGCCGATTGTCTCGGTACATTTGTCAATGGTGCGCGAAGAAGAGATGATGGAGTGTACAGCGTCGAGGTTGACACATTTTCCAGTGACAATTTCTGCCCATCCAGCTTCATGGAATTCGGGGCAGCAGCGGTGGTACATGAGTTGTCGTCGTACTTCTTTGGGATCTTGTGACCAGTTAAGGAGCACTTCATTGGTGCGCATGAGGTTCGCGGAGAGCTGACCTCCTTTGAATGATTGTTCAGCTCGTCCGAGGCAGGAGAGATCAAGTTTGACTCGTTTTCGAGCAGGTTCGACCTGCTCAATGCTTTGCTCTCGCTGATGTTCATCCTCTCTAGGAGCGACGGAGTCCCTATTTGCAGATTGTCGAGCATCATCTGATTCAAAGGGGGCTCGCTTCTCAAGCTCTCTGGACCATTCTTCAAGCATGTCGAAGTATGGACCCGCAATAAAAGACTCAGCTTGGTCTGAGGCTTCGTTGGTTGCTGATGCGATAGTCTTTGTGATAGTGATAAAAGCTTCCTGTTTGGAGATAATAGCATTTTTGTAGTCTTCGACTGTGCTGAGGCATTTCTCCACCAACTCTTGTTCGGATACAAATGACCTTCCAGAGTTGGTTTGAGTCGAAGACCCTGGTCTTCCTGGTCCCGTAAGAGATGACTGTGTGTTGGATGTGGCATTCTGAGAGTCTGACATGGAGGTATGACTGAATTGAGTTTAAGAACGAAATTGAATTAATAGCTTTAAATTACGGCGCAGGACGTGCGCGAGCAGGAGTGCTCAACGCTGAATGACAGCTAAGACGAAAGGTCAAATCTGTGCCACCAGCGTTTAGGAGACCTAGTCACAAGGATACGTCACAGTTGGGTGTGACGAGGATGCGCACAGACCAAGTCTCGGCCAGAACCGAGTGTGAGCGTTGATTCAACTTGTTTAAACCTATTAAAACTCGATGCATAGCTGGTTATCTAAGCAAGCCGAGGTACGAGGCCGGCAAAGATTTGAGTCTACGCACAAGTCAGCGAGGTGGCGCAGCGCTCCTTGCTCCTGCCCACATCGCAGCATTGCCTTATTCCGAGTTTTAGCTACTCGTTGCTACGTCCTTTTGCATCCTCTTCAGAAATAAAGAGTGGTTCTTAAAATGCCAAATCAAAACCCCAATGAAGCTGTAAGACCAGACTTCACTACCCAAGAGCATCAGGAAGCACGTCAGCAGCTCATCGAGGAAGGTCTCGACGCAGAACAAGCGGCTAGATCACTAGCAGCCCTCTGGACTCTAACTAACAACGCGGACAAAGACCGATGGGCCATTGAACAGCAGCGCCTTCGCGAAGCTGATCAAAGGAAAGAAGATGAGGAGGAAGAACGCAGGCAACTACTCAAAGAAGAGCAGGAAGCCGCTCGCCTAGAAGAGAGAAAGAAAAACAAAAATAAATATGCGCCTCTAGTACGAGGAAAGGTACCTTCTGATCCCACTGTTATTCCCGTGCAATATGCCTTGAGGAAACTGAAAGCCGGGGGATTACTGCGAGCTGCATTATTTCACCAACAAAGGCCTCAAGGACGCTAAGGCCTCCAACCTTCTAGCAGAGCCAGAAGCCCTGGTTATGCTACCATCCACGGACGGGATGCATTCATGGGTCCCAGCCGCGGCAGTCAAGGACCTGAAAGCTGCCCCCGTCATCAAAGACGAGAACCTGACCTGGGAAGACTTCAACGAAGCAGCCCTGCGTATGATCTCTCTAATGAAAATGCATGACTGGCCTGAAGATAGGGTCAACATGCACATTCAATTCTGGTGCGCGTTGCAATCACACCGCTGGCGGCACGCCCCAGATGTGCTCAAGCAAAGAGCTTTACTGCTCTACCAATCCCAACAACGTCGACGCTGGCATATGACCATAGGCATGGCGCAAAGCTGGAGTCTGGAAGAGCTCAACCAGGACCTCATCCTGGAAGCACACGAAGAGCTGTTCAACGAGAAGAGAGAGAAAGAGACCGCTTCAGCCATCCGTCAGTGTTTTCTCTCTTCACACCCAAAGGTTCAAATGCTCAATCATCTCCCTACCTACATCTTCCTTTAAAAACACCCACGGCGTTTTACAACATGTAATAACGAATCGTTGTCGGCCAATCATGCGCCGACACCAAAACCCACTGCCCTTCCTACGCTGCCACACACACGCTACGGAATCACTTGCCTGGGTTTCATCACGAAAACCTGTAACCATCGCGCGTTGCTCCCCACGACGCAATCACAACCGTCACAACCCACACATCATACCAAATGATCACCACCGCATTTATCCACAATGACGGACACTCGTCACACAGGGCAGGCAGCAACGGCCTTCATCGCCAGCAACCAGGACCGGCCTTCATCGCCAGCAACCAGGACCTCCTGCGAGGGCAATCACAGCCATTCGCGGCGTCCCAAAAGCGCCCTTACACCCCAGCCGAGGAAGCTAGTCATAGCAACAAGAAGGTACGACCCTCTTGCCCCGCTGCAGCTGCAGGACCATTACCTTGCTGTGCAGTGTGCCTGGGAAGGAATGCTCACCGCACCGTTGACTGCACAGCAGCACAAACCTGGGACAAGAAGTTCGAGACCTTCTCGGAACACATCCGCAAAGGTCTCTGGACCACGGACGGAAAGCAAATTTGCACGGCATGGCAGCGGGACGAAGGCTGCTCCACCCCTAAACACGACACACGTCACGTATGTTCAGGGTGTGGGGCAGCCACTCATGGCACCCAGAGATGCCCTAGAGCTCAGAAAGCAGACCCCACTGACACCGTACAAGGTTGATGCCTGGAAACGAGAACTCGAAAGAGCCGGCTTGATGGACCGATTTGCTAAGATACCAGAAGGACTCGTTTTAGGTTTCAAAATAGACTTTCCTTCTATCAGAACTGTACAAGCTCCCCCAAATAGAGATTCAATTACCGAGTACACTAGCAAGTTCGATGACATCATTCAGAAAGAATTGCGCAAAGGCAGGTACATAGGTCCTTTTTTAGCAAAAACTCTGGAAGACCTGATAGGACCATACCAAACATCTCTGCTATCAATCATCCCAAAGCCTGGTGGAACAGGGAAATTCTGAATCATACAGAATTTCTCCTACCCCCATGCTCCCAATGCGTCCTTCCCGAGCTCATCAATAAATTCCGCCATAGAAACGAACAGATTCCCATCCACATGGGGAAAATTCTCAATCATTTACCAAATAATCGCGAACCTTCCTCCAGGTTCCGAAGCGGCCACAAGAGATGTAGTGGAAGCCTATCGTACAGTGCCCCTGCATCCGTCACAATGGCCAGCCGGCGTGATTCAAACTTCAGATGCTCAATTTTGCGTGGACACCTGTCTAGCCTTTGGGGCAGCACCCTCGGCTGGAGTCTACGGACACGTTGCAGACGCAGGTGCCGAAATCTTCCGACACAACGGAATCGGTCCTCTGGACAAATGGGTAGATGATTACATCTTCTTCAGGGTCAGACTCGAATTTTTAGATCAATACAATGAATACAGAAGAAACTGGAATCAGACCTTTGCACTGGGAGGTATGCACCAAACAGGAGGACGCCTATGGTTTGGGCAAATGTGCACGGACACAGGAGAGCTCGAAGAATCAAGCGAGAACCGTTCTAAACCACTACAAAACCTTTCAGAGAGTTCGGCCAGGTCGGATCACGACAAACTGTTCGGATGCAGTTTAGAAGACATTGACCGCCTGTCAGAAGTATTAGGCATCATTTGGGAACCACTGAAAGACCAACCTTTTCAACTGTCTACAGTGCACCTAGGCTTCTTCTGGGACATTAAAAACAGGTCAGTAAGTCTGAATCAAGCAAAAGTCAACAAGTACCTCTTAGCAATACACAAATGGCGCAAACGACGCGCACACGTTCTCCAGGATGTCCAAGAACTTTACGGAAAACTACTACACGCGTGCGAAGCAGTACCCCGAGGCAGAGCGTACCTGACAAACCTTGAAGTAATGCTCTCGTTATGCGGCAAAAAACCTTTTCTCCCGCACCGAGCAGGAGATAGAGTGGCTGAGGACCTCGACTGGTGGTCTGCCCTGCTTCAATCCGGAGGTGTCAATCGCCCCATCTATCCCACAGCCAGGCCAGAAGACAGATCAGCCTTTTCAGATGCAAGCTCAGGCATAGGGATAGGTATAATAGTGGGTGATCGCTGGAGAGCGTGGAGATTGATACCAGGGTGGAAGACTCACAATGGCAAACACAACATCGGATGGGCAGAAGCCGTGGCTTTCGAGCTGCTCGTATACACTATCGCCGCTATCCCTGACATTAGCAGCCGTGTCCTCCTACAGGGAGACAACACAGGCGTTGTCAAAGGGTGGTGGAAACAAAGACACAGAAACCAGGAGGTCAACAGAGTGTTCAGAAGAGTCAGCGAATTCACTCACTCTCTACCCGGCCCTTTCGACGTGGTCACGTCTTATGTCGCCAGCGCAGACAACCCAGCGGACGGTTTGTCAAGAGGAATCTACGGACCGACAAGACTTCTTCTTCCCCCAATCAAGCTTCCAGCCGAGCTTGATGCTTTCCTCATCGATGCCACCGAGCCGTTCTCCCCTACCGAACTTAGACTCCTATGGAACAGGAGCTACTCCGTTCCTGCAGCAAAGCTCATCAATCGGGAGCTCATTAGACAACAGGCAATGGCTAGAGCGAGAGCAGACAGAGAAGAGGAGAACAGCATCATCAGCAGAATCCTCAGTGAAGGATAGTAACACGACAAACACACACTTTAGTGCCCCTTTGCCGAATACCATGCAGCCGCCTCAGCCATCTAACCCCGTATGTTACAGAGCGAACCTGACTCCGCAGGTGTCCAATCTCTGGCCGCACTGCCTAGCGAGAGATAGATTGAGACTATGGAAACCAGCAGGCCCCAGCACGAGACAATCAGCAAACGACACGTCGAATCATGAAATGTCTGACTCACAACTAGAGCGCGTCCTAGATGTCATGGGATCAGCTTGGGCTCAATCCACGAAAGAGACGTATGGAGCAGGCTTACTAGTATTCCATGTTTTTTGTGACACCAACAGTGTCGAAGAGAGCAAGCGCTGCCCCATTAGCCGCTGAAGGCGAGGAATGGTGAGTGGGTGAGGGCTAGACCTGCTGTGAGCTCTACAGTGCTCCTCTGGACGCGAGATATAGCTCGTCCCAAGGGGATTGCGACTGAGAAAAGATTCCTCTGTAGGAGAGGGGAGTCGTGGACTGGGCTTTGGTCTGGCTAAGGGCGCGTGAAAACGCGCTGTAAGTCGCGGAGCGCGGGAAAAAAGCGCGAAAATATCGCGAAGTGCATTACTTTCTGAAAAACGCGAAAGCGGGGCTCTCTAGCTCGAGGATAGATACTGAAGGGGGAGCGGATGTGCTTCTCGAGAATATCTTGAGGCTACTGCGGAACGCAACGATGGAGTCTGAAGTCGATCGATTTTCTGATGCTCAGTCCTACTAACTAATTGTCTAAGTGAAGGAAGTAAAGTAAAAACCTCTAACTATGTGCTGACGTGTCAGCATGCTAAGCGAGTTCCCAGGCCTCGGAGCCGAGTAAGTAGCGCTAAACGTACAAGGGTGATGTAATATAAACAACTAGTGAGATAAATGAACATAGATGGGAATGCAAAGACATATATGATGGAATGCGAGTGAAACAAGGTGAGATACGCACCAATGGACCTTGGAGGATGAGGACAGGACATGCGAACGGAATGCGATGGATCCCAGGGAGGCGCGCGGTAGCGCATGTCGAAGCGCGAGAGACGCGAGAACGCGAAATGCGCAAAAACGCGAAAATGCGAAACCCGCGAGATACGTGAGTGCGCGAATTGCAAACTGTGTGGGAATGCGAGATGTGCCTAATTCGTGAGATGCGCGAAAATGCGAGGAATCTGAAACGCGAAATGCGTGAGATGCGAAATGCGCGAGAGACGCGAGAACGCGAAATGCGCGAAAACGCGAAATGCGCGAGAATGCAAAATGTGAAAAGTGCGATGTGCGTGATATGTGCGAAAACGCGAAGTGCGCGAAATCGCGAAGGTCGCCGCACTTCAACAGGTCCAGTATAAGGTCTTGCTATATGGTCTGTACGCGCCCGTAGAGACTTGAGTCTCTACATCTGCGGGGGACTTGGCTACTGACTGTCCTCAGTCAGTCTGTATAGCGCATTTGGACTTAGTGAATTTTCGCTGGGTGACGTCATGTGATCGCGTGAACATCACGCCAAATAGAGGGGGGTGGGTCAAAAATTTGTGCGATGCTTCTAATCTGCTGCTTCTCTCTTATCCATCTCATCAATCGCGTTCAACTGGATCAATGGCACCCTTCAACCCATCCATGCTGGCAACCACTCCCACTCCTGAGCCTGAGGAGCGCCCATCTCCTCCAGCAAGGGCTGCTACTCCTCCCATGGAGGTTGAGGAGACCCCAGAGGCCAAAGCGCGTCGCGTTTGGGCCGCTTTGCGCGAGAAGCTCGCGACTCAAGTCCTGATCATCCCTGATGATAAGCCGGATTTGTTTGAGGACAGGGAGATTTGGCTGAGGGGTTGGAATGAACTAAGCGTGAGTGATACTTGATTCTGCGCGTTTTGTGTACTGATTGGCGCGTTTGTAGGCATATTTTAGCGAAGCTGCAGCTGACACGGCTGCTCATCAAATCACCCTCGATCTGGACGACACTGGTCACGCGCAGTTGCGCGAGGGGAAACGCGCTGCCAAAGCGATCGCGAATGAGGTTAGCGCGATGAAGAAAAAGGCCATTACTGAGCCGGCGCCTTCTACCCCTGCGCGCGCGAGGCGCGCTCAACAGAAATTAATCGCGGAAGTGGTCTTGACTGCGAAGAAGGATGCTGGGGACGTTAGGGAGGATGCTGAAGAGGTGCTGGTCATGGTGAGTAGTTCTATCCTGCTTCGCGACTTTTTACTGAGTGTTTAGCGCCGTGGCGCGCGGATGTCTGTTCCCAAGCCCGATCCCTGCGTAAGATGCGCTGAGAGTGAGACAGCTTGCATTGGTAGACCCGGCAAGCGCTGTGAGGCTTGCAGTGAATCGCATCAAGCTTGTTCATTTTCGCGTCCTCGTGAGTTCGCGTTTTTCGCGTTTTCTCTTAGCACTGACTCTGGCTAATGCGCTCTTGGCTGTAGGGGTTCCAAAGAAGGTCACTGCAGCGCGTCGCAAAAGGAAGTCCGCGCCTGATACCGCGGTTGCTGCTGAGTCGGTTTCTGGTGTCGCGCCTGCTACCGTGTCCTCCCCGCCCATTGACGCGATGGAGATCTTCTCTTCTGGGGAGTCTGAGGTAGAGGAAAAGGAGGTACCCATTCGCGCTTTGCGCGCTGTGAAGGCTTTGCCTAAGCGCGCGACTGGCAAGGGCAAGGGTAAGGCAAGCAGCCTTAGCGTTCCTACTGACGGTGCCAGCGGATCCGGTTCTGAGTTGGAGCGTTTGAGGGCTGAGAATGAGCATCTCAAGTCTATCATCCGCGGAATGCGCCAGAACTCGCGCGCTCAACAAAGTCGCCTAATTTCGCTTTCTACCCAGTCCTACGCGATGTCCCAGGAGTTGTCCAAATTGGACTTAGAGTTGGCGTTCCTGGACTAAGTTTTGTAGTTGAATACTTGTCTCCTCTTTGGCGCCAATGCGCCTGTAGAATAGCCTATGCCAAAGCGCCAATGCGCTCAATATATCTTGTTCTTCGCGTTTTGCGTTTCGCATGCCCAAGTCTTCTGTCCACGTCCATTGATGCTAAACTGAGAAGAAAAATCGTTATCAGTAGGTACGCCTAAGGGAATATGAATCGCGTCATTAGCGGTGCAAAACGCGCAGTTCGCGCGATACGCGAACATTTCGCGTTTTCGCGTTTTCTGGGTTTGCGCCTTTTCGCGATTTCGTTGCGCATGCGGATTCAGCGCGAATAGTCATGGCGATCTGGTGTGGCGTGTCAAAGCGTGAATTTCGCGAGCCGCGCGAGATATCGCAACATGATGTAAATGCGTGACCGCGAAACCGCAATTATCGCAAACCGCGTATCTTGCGAATGCCATGCAGCGGTGGTATATCGTAATTCTTGCGGGTATCTCATTGGAGTGAGGTGTTGGAATGCATTGCGTAACTTGCGCGATGTTTGAATTCGTGAAATTCGCAAGTCGTGTCACTGCGAAAATCACGAAAGTCGCGAAATCGCGCGGGGTGGTGATGAGGTTGATTAGAAGCGTGTGGAACAGTCTGAACTGAAATAATATGATTGGTGATTATGTGGAATATAGTAGGGTCGTTGGCTATATGTTCAAAGCAATGCGCGTTATATGCGATAGAAATAAAATGGGTGGAGAGAGATAAACAGGGAGTATTATAGGAATGTATGTTTTTCGCGTTAGATGGTTTTCTTGATGTTTTTATTGGGTTATTTTTGGGTGGAATATGTTTTCTGGAGGGAAGTCATATACAGACTTGCGGACATTTACAGCGAGGAGGTTGGGTGTGTGCGCTACACATCTAGCGCTTCTTCGGGCTCTTCTTCTTCTGGCTCGATATCGTCTTCATTGGCTATGCGATCTAATTCGGTGTCGTTTATACCAGTGACGCTAGTCACCGCGATGCGCGCGGGGTTTCGCGCGATATAGGGAATAACGCGAAACGCAGCGAATCGCAGTTTAGAGATGGCGCCGTCCAATTCTGCCAATATATATGAGCCGCCCTTCGTGCGCCTTACGACAACCATAGGGCCTAGATACCGCGGCTTCGTCTTCTTGCTCAGCTCATATTCGACCTTTGAATTTCGCACAAGTACTAATGCGCCTGGCGCGAAATCGTAGTCTTTGATGGATGCGCGAAAGCGCTTCTCGAAATCGCGAATGGAGCTATAGCGCGCCTTGAGTACCTTCTCCTTGATAGCGGTGAGATCTTTGGTGCGCTTTTGCAATTGGCGAGCGCGCCAAGCTATAAGGTCTGTAGTCGTAAATGCGCCCCTTTCGGGTAAAGGCGCTAAAAATGTCGCTTCTGCAAGGTCGAATGGGAATATTGGCTCTACGCCATGAACCATGAAATAGGGCGACAGCCCCGTCGCTTTCTGTACAGTAACGCGCTCTGCCCAAAACACGGAGTGGGCGACTTGATACCATCGCGAATCATCTCCTTCGCAAGTTTTCATGATGGCCTCCCGGACATCGCGATGCCTGCGCTCAACAATACCATTGGCTTGCGAATTGTAAGGCAAAACGCGAATTGGATGTACACCATATTTCGCGGCTAATACGTCGACTGCGAGTCTATATGCGGGTGCGTTGTTGGTCACGATTTCGGTAATGGGTCCCCATCTGCACAGGAGCTCCTCAAAGACGAATGCTTGTAGCGTCTTCGTAGTTTCTTTGCGCAACATGCGCCATTCCGGGTATCCAGTGAGCGCGCAATGCGCTTGCACGAGGTGTTCGAATCCTCCTGCGCGAGGCATCTTCATGGTGTCAATGTGAACTTTGCGAAATAGTCCTCCGGGTATAGGAACAGTTGGCGGAATATGGAGCTTTCGCATTTGCCGCACTTGGCATTCATGGCATGTGTGCGTGTACCATTTAACGTCGTCAATGATATGTGGCCACCAAAATCGCAAGAGCAATCGCATGTGCACCGCGTATACTCCTTTGTGTCCTAAATCATCATGCGCTTCCTTCAGAATGCGGTAGCGTTTGCGCGGGTTGACAACTAATTGATGTTTGCCTTGGGGGTCTCTGCGCCATAGATTGTCTTCCAGAATGAAGAAGCGCGCCGCATAATGCACGAATGACTTGAATTCCTCATCTGAAAGGTCTACCGGTTTCTTGCACGAATTAAGGAAGCGTTTGATCGCGACCATTTTCGCGTCAAGCACTTGCGCTTCATTGGATCGGGGTATGGGCGGTTCGTCCTTCTTCGCATCGATGATATCTAGGAATACGCGCATGTCTGGTAAACGCGCTAAGCGCTGCGCGTATGGCGCGTTATGCACTGTTCGCGTTATTCGCGCGCCTGCCGCATCTACTTGGTGCATTCTCTCATTGAGAAGCGTGACTCCAAACGAGTATGCGCGATCGACCCAATCCTCATGGTCATCATCTTCCTCTGGATCGTTCTCTGCAGGGGGTCTTCTTGAAAGACCGTCGACGCCTGCATGCTTTGCGGCGGGTACATGGACAAGGTTGAATTGAAAAAGGAGGATCCCCGCGATCCATCTATTGATTGTCGCGTTTGGTTGCAAGTCAGGGTTATTGATCATGCCCTTGATGTACTTCGCGTCAACTTCAACCGTGAGATTCGCGATGCCAAAGATGTAAACGCGAACCGCGCGCAAAGCGCGAAAAAGACCGTACAGTTCTAGCTTGGCCTGAGAGTAGCGGCTCTCAACCTCGCTAAGCGCGATTGATCCGAAGCGGTTTGGATAGCGTTTTCCATCTTCGCCTAATTGAAGCAGGATAAATCCTACTGCGACTACTGACGTGTCTACTGCGAGGATAACTTCGCGATCGCATTCGTAATCCAAGCATCTCAATGCGGGGGACTCTAATATTGAGTCCTTCAGGGTTTGCACCGCTTCGCGATGCTCGTCTCCAAACTCGAAAGGTACATCCTTCTTCGTGAGGTTGATTAGCGGGCGCGCGATACGTGAAAAATTGCGGATGAAAATGCGAAGCACTCCGCATGTCCCCAGGAACCCGCGCACATGCGTGGCATTCTTGGGTTCAGGCCAATCTCGAATCTTCCGAAAGGTACATCCTTCTTCGTGAGGTTGATTAGCGGGCGCGCGATACGCGAAAAATTGCGGATGAAAATGCGAAGCACTCCGCATGTCCCCAGGAACCCGCGCACATGCGTGGCATTCTTGGGTTCAGGCCAATCTCGAATCTTCTGCACTTTGGAGTCTTCGGGTACTCGGCCTTCGAATGTGCACTTGTGGCCTACAATGATCGCGGTTGGCGCGGCCAGTACAAACTTGGTTGCGGATACTGTAGCTCCTACGTTTTCTAGGCGCTGTAAAATGCGATTGAGTACGATGCAGTGTTCCCATATAAAGCGCCGGATGCCTGGATTTGCGGGTATAGTTTCGTAAGAACCGTCCGCGCGCTGGTAGCGCGTTTTCACTGATTTGACGGGCACGTCGTCGACAAAGGGCGACGTATAGTCCGGAATCTCGTGCTGAAGGATGAAGGCAGTATCGCCTTGATAGACTTGCACCGCGTTCACGTGTCCTTGGGGCAAGGTCGTCAATCTATGCGGACCTAGCGGCGTACCAAAAGTTGTCAAGTCGCACGATTCCTCGTGGAGCGCGCGCTGGTCATATCCTGAGTATAGATCCATCATCCCATACACTGCATACCCCGCGAATGATTCCGCGAGATGTTCGACGAATGGTGGTACAGACGCATCGCGAATTGTAACTGCATTCAGCGGCTGCAAGTCGTGCACTAAGTGCAGTGATTTTCCATCTTTCTTGACGACACAAAACCAGCGTGAGCGATATGCTGCGGTTGAGGGTTCATAAACCCCCGAGGCAATCTTCTCCTTAATAATGCGTATAACTTCGCCAAGCGTTGTGGGTGGAATAGGAATATTCCGCTGAGACCAGGGGGTGTGTGGTACAGTCGGAATCTTATAAGGCGGGAAATAAGTCTCATTGAGGCGACCGCGTTCAGAGGCGCACCACGCGAAAGCGCGTTCGTGGACACGCACAAGCCATCTTATGAGTTTTAGCTCTTCTGGCCATAGCCAGTTTGCGGGATCTACATCGAGCTTATTCGCGCGGTCGCGCGTAAAGCGCGAACCAGGAATGAATTCGGGCGGGTGTGTAGGCAGTTCTGGCATGCCAGCCAACGGGTCCTCTGGTAACTGACGCACTACCCTATACTCTGCAGGCATAGTGGTGGGCACGGTGCGCACTTTCTTCGCGACTGGTTTATAAACCAGGGCGTGGCGCGAATGATCATATGAATACGCGGATAAAAAGGCATTAATAGCCTCACGGTCTAAAACGGAGCGGGTGGACGATAAATGCGCATAATGCGCCGATAAATGCGGATGCGATAATGGATTGGAGGGGGAACGGGAATATGAAAGTACGGAGACTGATGGACTTTCGCTTGTTAAAAGCGGTTGGTGCGAACGACTAGTGCATGTTTCGCGAATTTCGCAAATTTCGTGTGATGACGCGGAGAGGTGGAAAAACTGCGCGCCTTTACGGGATGGAAATGAGTACTCGGGTGGGGTGATGTAAGACGTATAAGGGTCTCCTCGCGAAGCTTGCGGATCATCGAATCTTAAAAATCCTTCTCCTCTGTTTCTTCCTCTAAGCGTGGTTTTGGCGCGTGTTGCGGACATGGCAGCCCACTCACACAGCGACCACAGCGTTTTACCCATTGCTGAGTAGGGAGGCGCAACTCCTTGCGTGTGTTCGGGTCGGTTAGAAGAATATCTTGGTCGCCATTTGGGAGATCGAAGGTCTTGCAAGCGGTGAGTTTGAAGAATGGTCGCCCCAACAGGATTTCGAAGTTCGTGCGTTCTGTGACTTGTACCTGGAAGAACATGGGTCCCGCGCCAAAATCGAGTGGCACATTCTCAACAACTCCTAGCGTCGCATCTTTCGTCGTGTTGACTGACTCCATATTGAGAGTGTGGTCTGCGCGTAATCCTACACCAAGCGATCTCCAGACCTCTTTAGGCATCACAACTACTTCAGCGCCTTGATCTAGAACGCAAGTTAAAATGCGACCGCCAATTGTCACCGCGCGAATACAGCGCAAGGGCGCAAAGTGATCTGCAACCACTTTGCCATCGTCGCTTCGCAGCCGATCTTGGTCAAATGCGCGCATAAACTCTTCTGTTGTTTGCTGGCTGGATAGCTCGTTGACTGACACGGTACCTACAGTGACGCGTTTTGTGGTGGTCAGGTCGCGAAATTGTTTGCGGACATCTGGAGACACAGCGAATAATTCGCGAACAGGCATGTTGATATTGCATTCCAAAAGGCGCTGCACTACGCGTTTATCGGCATCTTTGTCTTCGAGTGCGAATGAATGTCTATATTGCGTGGAGGAGGATGAAGACGAGGTTGCAGTGGATGATGCTGATTCTATAGTCGATGCGACTGAAGGCGCCTTTGTTGCCTCTTTGGATTTGCTTGCCGAGGTAGTGGACGCGGAGGGCGCTTTCGCGATTTCTTGTGCTTTCCCTTTCCCTGACGTCACTTGGACTGCTGGAGAAACAATCTCTTCTGCCTCCGCGAGCTGGCGCGATGCGGGGCCTGGGCATGTTCGCGAACCACTGCTCATTTCCACGCCATCAAAGCGCATATTGCGGCCTTTCGATGAACTCGCACTACCTGCCTTCTTCTGATCGCGTTTTGCGGTCGCTAACATGAGCGCTTGAACCACGCGCTCAACTTCTAGCTCATCTTCATCTACTTCTGAGCTCGCATCCGCGATGGTATGGACAAAGGCGGATGAGTCCACCTCTACAATCGCACCTACTTCAGGTTCCGCGCGAACAAAAATTCCCGCTGTCACGCTTGCATTTGGTAGTGCTTCGTTCGCCTGCTGATTTGTATGATAGCGATCTAAGCGCTCCTTCAGCGATCCTTCTTGCGGCTTCCCGGGGATCCATCTGCCGTCTGGTAGCAGCTTCTGAGTGTGTTCGTTCACCTTACATTTGCCAGCTTCGATGTACGCGATTTTGTCGCAACAGCGACTGAGGTAATGCTCCTTGCTACCGCAAAACATGCATCCTTGCGCGGAATATGCACCGCTTCGACTCGCGTGGTATTCTTGCTTGATAACTGCGCCACCTGCGGGCTGTTGGTAAATAGGGGCCTGCGGCGCGATATTGCGGGGCGAAGGCGATGGGCCTTGCGCTTGTGTGGTAGTCGGGAGTGGGACTACCGAAGAATTTCCTGGTAATAGAAAGCGTGCAGCTGCGCGCACATCCTTGATGGGATATGGGTCCTCTGGGTGGTGGTCAGGGAACTTGATCATCATGCGCGTGCGGATCTGCTGTTGCACATCGGAGGGGAATCCTTCTAGATACAGCCTGTTCAACTCCGCTTTACCAACGCGGTCTTTCGCGGTGAGTGGTATTGACACTTTTGTGAACTCGCGATAGTACTCTCCTTCTGCCTCGACACTTGTCATGGGCTTGGAGCTGCGATTTCGCGAAACTGTTTGCAAGTCGTTCACCGTGTAGCGCTTGTCGCTTTCGCATCCAGGGTACATGTCCTTGATTGCCATGATAAACGCGTCATAGTCACCCGTGTTTGCTTCGGGTATTCCAGCCCATAAGCTGCGGTCTTTGGTGGGGACGTATTTGATGAGGCCTTTTATGCGATCTGCATTCTGCAGCTGCGCTTGATCTGCAAGGTCTTCGTAATCATCTATGAAGATGAGCAGACTTTCGTCCTTCCCATCAAACTTGGGCGCCTTATCGGTCGCGCGCCCAGGCATTCTAAAGGGTACGGCTGACATGTTTGTTTGCGAGGTGTTGGATGATGCGGGGTGGACGGGTGGGATGTTGGTAGCTGGCGCGTTTGTTCTCGTGGGGTGTAATGCAGACGCGCTGTTGAGCACTTCTTGTTTGATGAAGGGCGCTTTTGCTAATGCTGGCGCGCTTTTTCACGTAATCGTCGCAATTTGAGAATGGGTGCTGGAGGAACTTAGCGCGGTTAAGGAGGAGAGGGTGCTAGTACTGGAGAGGGGTGCGCGTTTTGGAGTGTTAATGAATGCTCCTGGAAGTAGGTTCCGCGGTTCGTCGTGCACTTCAAATTCGTCTGATGATTCGCCTTTTGAGGAGTCTTTAGGCGAAGGCGTTACAGGTGATACTGGGGTTCGCGGATTTGGAGCGAAAAGGGATGGATCAGGGCGGGAGGGTTCTGAAAAGAATCGCGCACGGCATGTTCGTGTTACGGGGATTAGGAGTTCTTCTGCGGATGCGACTTGCGATTCAGAAATCGCTCTTTCGAATTCTTCAATGGCTTCTTCTCTTGCCTTGCGCTCCTTTGTGAGTCTTAATGACCTACCAACCTTCTCAGATGACCCCCTCGCGGTGGGCTCCAGTTGAAGGCGAGGAATGGTGAGTGGGTGAGGGCTAGACCTGCTGTGAGCTCTACAGTGCTCCTCTGGACGCGAGATATAGCTCGTCCCAAGGGGATTGCGACTGAGAAAAGATTCCTCTGTAGGAGAGGGGAGTCGTGGACTGGGCTTTGGTCTGGCTAAGGGCGCGTGAAAACGCGCTGTAAGTCGCGGAGCGCGGGAAAAAGCGCGAAAATATCGCGAAGTGCATTACTTTCTGAAAAACGCGAAAGCGGGGCTCTCTAGCTCGAGGATAGATACTGAAGGGGGAGCGGATGTGCTTCTCGAGAATATCTTGAGGCTACTGCGGAACGCAACGATGGAGTCTGAAGTCGATCGATTTTCTGATGCTCAGTCCTACTAACTAATTGTCTAAGTGAAGGAAGTAAAGTAAAAACCTCTAACTATGTGCTGACGTGTCAGCATGCTAAGCGAGTTCCCAGGCCTCGGAGCCGAGTAAGTAGCGCTAAACGTACAAGGGTGATGTAATATAAACAACTAGTGAGATAAATGAACATAGATGGGAATGCAAAGACATATATGATGGAATGCGAGTGAAACAAGGTGAGATACGCACCAATGGACCTTGGAGGATGAGGACAGGACATGCGAACGGAATGCGATGGATCCCAGGGAGGCGCGCGGTAGCGCATGTCGAAGCGCGAGAGACGCGAGAACGCGAAATGCGCAAAAACGCGAAAATGCGAAACCCGCGAGATACGTGAGTGCGCGAATTGCAAACTGTGTGGGAACGCGAGATGTGCCTAATTCGTGAGATGCGCGAAAACGCGAGGAATCTGAAACGCGAAATGCGTGAGATGCGAAATGCGCGAGAGACGCGAGAACGCGAAATGCGCGAGAATGCAAAATGTGAAAAGTGTGATGTGCGTGATATGTGCGAAAACGCGAAGTGCGCGAAATCGCGAAGGTCGCCGCACTTCAACAGGTCCAGTATAAGGTCTTGCTATATGGTCTGTACACGCCCGTAGAGACTTGAGTCTCTACACCGCACCCTGCTTCTCGATTTCCTATGTAGCTGCACAGGGACGTACTCGAGCTCGGCGCTGGCGAATTATTCAGCAGGACTGAGAGCGTGGCACTTACTCCATGGAAGGGACTGGCTGATACCTCCCAGAGAGCTCAAAGCAGTCCTAGATGGAGCAGCCGCATCAGCACCAGCAGAAACCAAGAAACCCAAACGCCATCCATACACACCTGCCTTCCTAGCAGCTATCCACGACCACCTAAACCTCAACGAACCATTGGATGCAGCTGTTTTTGCGTGTCTAACCACGACATTTTACTCCATAGCGAGGCTGGGAGAATTCACAGTCAGCACAATCAAGGATTTCGATCCTAAGAAGCACATCACCAGAGCAAACATATCAGACGCAACCGACTGCAACGGTCTCATGGTGACCAAGCTCCACCTCCCCAGGACAAAGTGCTCCCCAATAGAAGGAGAAGACACATACTGGGCTGTGCAAGTTGGCCCAACGAACCCTAAAGAGGCCTTAGAAAATCACTTTCGCGTGAATGCAACAACGAACCCAAGACAAACGCACCTTTTCGCGTGGAAACACGCGAGAGGTATGCGTCCAATGTCGAAGAAACAGCTCCTAAAAAGGATCGCGTCAGCAGTGGTGTCAGCAGGACTGCCAGACCTCAAAGGGCATGGCCTTCGCATCGGAGGCATGCTGGAATACTTGCTGTGGGGATTGCCGTTCGAGGTAGTGAAAACTATGGGAAGATGGTCCAGCGACGCATTTGAGAGCTATCTAAGAGAGCACACAACAGTCCTCGCACCTTACATTCAAGCTTCACCCGCGCTAGAAACTTTCATGCGCCACACCATGCCTCCCATCAGGTAGATAGTAGTGAGTCCATCTCCTAAAAACACAAGGGCATCAAGCTTCGCTGCATGCATCATTGAACTCCTAAGAATTTGGGTACACAGCTCACCTTGCGCCACAGGTACGAACCCGTGTTTCGGACCAGAAAAGCCCTGCAGGCTTTTGCCCAAATACCCAACAAATAGCACCTCCCATCAACTACCATTAGTTTTAGCTTTCCTGTAGCATCACGCGTTGTAAATCGTTAAGCACATCTCGACAACGCACAACACCAACCTCATTGCCACGAGTCATCGAAGCGCATAGAGTAAATTTCATCAAAGCTCCTGTAAGCTCGCTGCTTACTACACCAGTCACGTGCTTGTTTGGATCGCTTATATCACCGCCTTGAGCCTCATCTACGATTAGACTCGGGTCTCTTACCTATGATCACATTGCTCATTTGTAACGTTCTATCAAATCCACGGTTTTGTCTTGTTATTCTCTGTCCAAATCGTTCTAGTGTTTCCCGCCGCTATCATGGCGGGTTTCCACTTTTTTTTTAACACCGACAAAACCGACTGTTGGATCACACCCACCACCTGAACAACTGTCGGGCTCCCCGCCCACCACCTGACTTGTCAAACTGTCTTCCATACAGAAGAAGCCAACTGTTCCTCAGCCATTAATCACGCGGTCACGCGCGAAACAATTTGATAACATATCTCTCGCAAATCCGTCCCTAACACCTGTTCCCCTAACGCCTGTACAACCGAGTGACACATCTGCGCCTGTGACTACTGTGACTACATCACGCAACGACTCTTCATCAGATTCCGACTCAGAAACCACGCATATATCCTACCCTCGTAAAATGACCAAGTCAGCTATAGTCGAACAGTCAGCCCCCAGCAAGCCACCCAAGCTCACCATAGGGGAACTCACCCCTGAGGTCGTTCGAGACTGGAAAAATGCGTGTGAAACTTACTTCATGCATAAGGGAATCGAAGCAAAAGATCAGGTCAAAATGGTAGCGTTCGGGATGGCAGATCCATGCTTGCACACCTGGTACTTGGCACAGCGCACTATGTTGGATGCCGGAACCTTTACAGAGTATATGACCGCGCTCAAAGGTGCATGGCTCGAAAACCACTGGGACACCAAACTTCGCAAGAAAGTCCTGGGATCTCAACAAGGCACGCGCTCGTTCTACGAATGGGCCCTAGATCTGCAAAACCAAAACGCGTTGTTATATGGCAATGCAGCACACTTGTCTGAAACACAACTGCGCAATCAACTTGAAGCAAACTGCAACGACGATCTTACCCTGGCTGTACTCAGAGCTAAACTCCCCACTACGCTTACGCTCAAGAACTGGATTGAAGAAGTGAAACATCTTGATGACAAGCATCTTGAGGACCTCGCATCACACCGAAAGATCGCTGAAGAACTTTACAAGTCTTCCAAATGCACACAATCAACAACGACTAGAACCATATACCCCCCTCGCACTACTACAAACACCTCCTCGACTCGCCTTGGCCCTCTGACACCTGCTGAGCGCACACTACTTGCCGATCACAATGGATGTTTCAAATGTTGCAAGTTTTACGTCCCTCACAGGTCGAAAGAATGCACCGATGGCGCCCCTGATGCGTCTTCATACAAGACGTTAACAGAGGCTGACGCTATCCCTGAGAAAGCCAGAGCGACTACTACCAAACCGTCAAAAACTGTCGCATCTGTTGCCCCCGTCGGAGCCATTATGCCTTCATCCATTATTGAAGAAGTATCGGAATCCGATGATGACACGTGCGTAGCCCCTCTTGAAACCCCCCATTTAATCTGGTCCTGTCTTCTGACGGGACCTCTTTGTACTTCTTTTGAGCGCATAGACGCTTTGATTGACCATGGGTCACACCTAGTTCTTATTAATGAAGACATCGTGACCAAACTCGGTCTACGCAGACGAAAACTGAACACTGCCATTGAAGCCAACTCAGTGTTTCTTTCTGGACAAAATTCTTCTTTTTCTTTCTCTGAATATGTTCTCTTGTCCCCTTCTTCTATAAATCATGATTGGAAATCGCGTACAATATGCGCTATTATTGCACCGAATCTTGTTGTGCCCCTGCTCCTTGGGGGGCCATTCTTATCCCACAATTGTCTCATTATAGATCACGAATTTCGGACGTGCATTGACAAAAATTGCCATTATGATCTTTTGAACCCTCCAGAACGAATACCCCGTGTACATACCCCAATCCTGTCTCGTCATGACGTGCTACACATACGCAAAAGTGTAATAAAAGAGCTACAATCGATCTTAGCTTCACGGACAGCTGAAAACGAAGAACATGTAATTTCATCAATACCGGACCTAGCGTCAACACTTCGTCGTCGAATCGATACCCTAGCGTTTATCGAAGACAACAAAGAACACTTGGAACGCCTGGACTGTGAGATGCGTCGCAAATACATTGATCGTTTTCCCAATGATATACCTCATGTTAACGAACTGCCTACTGACATTGTCCACCGCATTAGACTCAAGGACCCAAATAAGATCATCCAATGTCGAAAATACAACACACCTTGCAAATACCGCGAGGCCTGGGATGCATTGCTAAACCAGCATATAAATGCCGGTCGCTTGAGGCCATCGTCTAGCCCCTTTGTCTCACCTGCTTTCCTTGTGCCAAAGAAAGACCCTACTGCACTCCCCCGATGGGTAAACAATTACCGTGCACTGAACGCGAACACAATACCCAACAACCATCCCTTACCTCGAATTGATGAAATACTCCGTGATTGCGCAAAGGGTAAGATTTTTGGAAAAATTGACATGACTAACTCCTTCTTTCAAACACGTGTACACCCTGACGATATCAAATATACGGCCATTGACACACCTTTGGGATTACACGAATGGACTGTCATGCCCCAAGGTGGTCAAAATGCGCCAGCTACCCATCAACGACGGATGTTCATGGCACTAAGGCCCCTCATCAGCAAAATCTGCCATGCATACCTGGATGACATTATCATCTGGTCACAAACCGTCGCCAAACACGTTAAAAATGTAAAGACAGTCCTCGACGCACTGCGAAAAGCCAGCCTATTCTGCTCACCAAAGAAAACTGCTCTCTTCTGCACCGAAATTGATTTCCTCGGACACCACATCTCAGCAAATGGGATCGAAGCCGACGCATCCAAAGTAAAGAAGATCCTCGACTGGCCAGTACCCAAAAATTCAACAGACGTTCGTTCGTTCCTCGGCCTTGTTCGCTACCTGGAACAATTCCTGCCCCACCTGGCAGACCATACGCGTATACTAACACCACTCACAACAAAATCAGCCGATGTGGAATGGCCAGGATGGTCACTCACACACCAAACAGCATTTGACGCCATCAAAAGACTTGTTGTCAGCCATGGTTGTCTGACCACCATCGACCACGACAACCTTGGAGAGAACAAGATCTTCGTCACATGCGATGCCAGCGACTGGCAGACAGGAGCGATGCTAAGTTTTGGACCAACACCTCAGACAGCTCGACCCGTCGCCTTTGATTCAATGCAATTTCGTGATGCCCAACTTAATTACCCAGTTCATGAAAAAGAGTTATTAGCAATCGTCCGCACACTCAAAAAATGGTGAATCGAACTGTTAGGTACCCCTTTTACAGTCTACACTGACCATCGAACTTTAGAACGTTTCATGACACAATGAGAACTCTCACGACGACAAGCTCGATGGCAAGAGTTCTTCGCTCAATATGACTTCACAATTGAATACATACCGGGGGAAGAAAACACTGTCGCAGATGCTCTCTCACACCTACCACCAGACAACAGTACCATCCCTACTTATGTTCAAGAAACCCTACACACGCCACCAACAATCAGTCAACACATAAAACCTATCTCGCTCATCATCTCCATCACTCCAAATACCAACCTACTGAACGACATCAAATCCGGATACAAGACTGATCCTTGGTGCGTCAAATTGTTCAGTCTCATAAACTCACTACCAGGTCTAGAACTGCAAAATGGGCTCCTGTATCTCAACAACCAACTCGTCATCCCAAGAGCTGCGCACCTGAGAGAAACCATCTTCCACTTGGCACATGACGACCTTGGCCATTTTGGTCTCGACAAATCGTATGCTGCAATACGCGAGTCCTACTACTGGCCCAATATGAGACGCGACCTAGAGGATAGCTACATCCCAGGTTGCCCCGATTGTGCCAGAAACAAAAGCAGAACCACCAAACCGCCAGGACCACTACACCCTCTTCCCGTTCCTGACCATCGTGATGATTCTGTTGCCATCGACTTCATCGGCCCCCTCCCCCCTGAACAGGGATTCGATGGAATCATGACCATGGCCGACCGCCTGGGCGCAGACATTCGCCTTGTGCCATGCCACATGAACATGAAGGCCTCCGAAATAGCCAATCTCTTTTTCGACCACTGGTACTGTGAAAACGGTCTGCCCCTCAACATCGTCTCCAACCGAGACAAATGGTTCACAGGAAAGTTCTGGAGAGCACTACACCGAATGACTGGTATACGCCTGAAGATGTCAACCTCGTTCCACCCGCAAACAGACAGATCAAGCGAACGTACAAACAAAACAATCAATCAGGCTCTCCACTTCTTTGTTGACCGCCATCAAAAGGGATGGGTGAACGCACTACCACGTGTGAGGTTCAATCTCATGTCGACCGTGAACGCTTCCACGGGCTACACACCTTTCCACTTACACCTTGGCCGTACACCTCGTCTCCTACCTCCACTGACCATCGACAATGTGTCTGATGTGCGCACGGATTTCCCTACAGAAATATCCAATGCACTAGACGCCATTATCGCACTCAAAACTGACGTAGCTGATGCGCACGACGCACTCTTGAACTCGAAGATCGCACAAGCAAATGCAGCTAACCAACACAGAAATGAAGAACTGAATTTCAACATCGGCGACTTGGTTTATCTGTCTACAGCGCATCGACACCACGAATACCTCAACAGTGACGGCAAAAGGGTAGCTAAATTCATGCCTTGGTTTGACGGACCATACAAGATCATATCTGCTAACCCTGAGTCGTCAACCTACACTCTTGATCTGCCTGCACATACTAACATTCACCCCACTTTTCATGCATCTGAACTCAAGTGTCACGTTGCCAACAACGCTGATCTCTACCCAACAAGAGAACAACAACGGCCAGCCCCCTTCATCACACCTTCTGGCGCCGAAGAATGGGAAATAGAGAAGATACTTGACCGAAGAGGACGCGGACGCGGATACCAATATCTTGTTCGATGGCGCGGATTCGGTCCAGAAGCTGACGTGTGGTTATTGGGCCAGGAACTGGAAAGTAGCGACGTGCTTGAAACCTATAATGCCACACAAATTTCTTGAGAGGTTGGGAGGGTGTAAGCTCGCTGCTTACTACACCAGTCACGTGCTTGTTCGGATCGCTTATATCACCGCCTTGAGCCTCATCTACGATTAGACTCGGGTCTCTTACCTACGATCACATTGCTCATTTGTAACGTTCTATCAAATCCACGGTTTTGTCTTGTTATTCTCTGTCCGAATCGTTCTAGTGTTTCTCGCCGCTATCATGGCGGGTTTCCAGCTCCACAGTTTAGGCTACTATCCCCTACGGTCACTTCGTGACCCACCACTACTTCGTGATTTTCAACTACAGACCTCAAATCTACACCACTCACTTAGCTACTTCACTGAATACATTCAACATATTCCCATATCCTATTCCAAGTGAAACGAAGCAATTTCATAAAGAAATGATAGAGATAGTATTTTCTACGTGACACCAGGAAAAGTCACGAACTAGTGTCACCTGCCGACACTGCCGATGTCGGACATTGAATTCACCGAGATCGCACACCTTCGTGATTGTTGTACAAGCTGGGATTCATTGCCATGCCATGGGATGCAAGCTAGCAAGCATCTACTGACCCCGAGTATGAGTCACGGATCCAGGTGGCACTGATATTGCAAATGACACGCACAAGAACGAAGTAATACAGTAGCAGCGGCAGTTTTTACCTCGGTCCAGCCTTGATCTGTCCCAGGATCCACAACGCCCAGAGTGTTGCAACACCATCACAATCATCGAGTTTTTTTGTGGCATCACAGCAGAATCTTCAGCGAAGTCCTTCAACATCAAGCTCATCTCATCCTGGACACCCACCATCACTATTTTTCACGCATCCTTCACACGCATCATATATTTCTGGACAGTGGCCTGCTCCGAGTCACAATTCCCCCATGTATCAATACCAACATTCATATTTCATTCAGTAATATCCCCCATAACATTATACACATACCAATCCATATAATTCGGACATACTGTAACTCGCGACATAGTATTAGTGGCATCTATTAAGTGCATGGTAAATTCGAGTTTCTATGTTGTCGAGCACGCCGAGCGGACTCTGGATTTGGCCAGAGTGACCGTCAGTGACTGTATGTGACATCTACGTGACTCACGAAGTTGCGGTGGCTCACGAAGTGAGCGTAGGGGATAGTATGTATTACATACCACGAACGTCAAAGAAGCCGGTGCCCTCAAGAAGGTATCGGGTTTCTTCATCTTCGTGCATGTCCCTGAGGTTATCAGATATATGGTAGTGAGTACACTTCGGACAGACGAAGAAATCAGGTCTCACTCGTGGTAGAAGCTCTTGATCTTTGTTTCATATTCATCACCAAGGCCCTTTTTACTAACTTAATATCGTGGTTCTTGTAATTCCTTTCCTTCGCAATAGCAGCAATTTTCTGCTCATACTTGCCCTCGGCATTGATGGGAATGTGCCAATGCAAGATGCCAATGGACATCAAGATCTCATCTGAAACATCCATGCCGGGGTCATGTGGGAGACGTTGGTCACCCTCAAGGTTGTCAAATCAGTAATCACGCATACTATAGTCAAGAGGATATCAGACAAGACTCTAAAAGATGCAGGATGGAGCTCAGAGTATTTGGATGACTCACGAGGAGAACAACGCCTTTACATGCGAGACCGTTAGGAGTATAATGATAGATTACTTACTCTTAATTTTGTGAGCAGCTAAATTCAGGGGTATCCACAAGCTCGTGTGACCGCTGCAAATGCTCGATATAATCAATGAATCAGCCTTGCGGGATGATTGCGTCTGGGTGGAATAGGTGTTTTGCAAGCATCTAGTGTGTTTTCAAAAAGTTCCAATATTGGTCGCCCTTGAATTAATATGTGACACTCGTTTGTGGTGTGACAGATCTAGGACAGGTTTAGTCCCCCTCTAATTTTATGGGGAACCTGAATGTTTGCCAGTTACCTCGATGATCGATGAAATTCGAAACGCGATAAAAATGTGTCGCACCTGCTCATCACGTGACATTAAAGTCATCAAGCGCGTTGTTTCCTTCATCGAATCATACCTGCTCCCTCAATAATGGCGACTGCTGAAAGTCCAAACAACGTTGGCCGGTTTAAACAAATCATTATGAAAAGAATCGTCTAATCTCACCCTTTCCTAGGCACTTTGATCTCTTGACTACTCCCCCAGACGTTATTCTGAGCAATATTTTCTGTCTCGTTTTGACGATACGAACCAATGCACTAGTAACGCGCTCATGATCAACCGGCGTGTTTTTTTCGTTGGAAAACTCAAATTCTTGTCCACGATCGTCTTACACACAGTGCTATCAGTCTTACACCTCATACACCGTTGCATTTTCCTGAGTCGGACGGCTCTTACAGCTGCCGACAGGGAACACGTCAAGTGCATAGAAGTCGTTTCTTACCATCATCTCGGCAACAGATCCTTGGGGCACCCAGCGTACTTAGTACTGCTACTGCTGCTCCCTTTCCGGACCCTCACACTCTAAGGTTTGCTTTAACGTCGGAGTCGAGCCTGCCTACTTCAGAACTTCACTAGCAACTTGTCGCGGATACGGCCATACACGCTCGCTGGCTAAGGGTGGATTCTCCATTATCCGATCTCTTATCGTGTCTCAAGCTGCAGCGTTTCGAATGGATTTCTGAAGTTTCTTCTGGTTAATCTAAGTTGGGCTCACGTGTAGAGGGAGACGCATCTGTGGTTCGACCTATTCGTGTCCTTGATCTCCGTGGTGCTTTCTGAACTCTTATCATGCGCTGAGACAGTCTACGCACGTGTATAGGGATGGTTTCTGCGTGTTTGCTAAACACTGCACATCGACGTTTGACCCTGCTCTCTTCGCAAAACACATGCACGTCAACGTGGGTTCTTATTGGGAAATCTCTTTTCTTCAGCTTATCGTGTGCTTTTGGGATCTCGCAAATGCGAGAGTCCAGTGGTTGAGAGTTCGGGGAGAAAGAAGATCGGACATCTGTCTATAATACCGTTCTCAGACGTGGAACCTTACTTTCTTTTCGCGGCTTCTCGTCGGCTCGGTGCGCATCGTTCAAGTACACATTTATTAGCACGGAGGACCAGCGAGTCGCTACCCGCCAGAACTAGTTTTCTGAACCGTCAGGGCCGCGGTCTACGAGCTACCGGAATTGAACATTTCTCAGAAAACTCCAGCCATGACAGCTGTTACTCCGCCCTTCGGCAACCGTCCCATCTCCTGACGAAGCTACTACTAGCCCTCCTACGTCCAGAGATTCGAAACCACGTGGCCCAACGCTCGCTTCTGTCATGGACAACTAACTGCTCCACCTATATCGTTGGCTTCATCGCTATCCCTAAATATTGCCATTTCCTTCGCCGTCTTGTATTTCATGTCATTACCTACTGTCTACTATTTCCAATGACGTCTCAGCTCTGCCTCCGTGACTCTCTCTGTAGCTACCTCTGCGCCAGCCGCACCTCAGTCGTCACAGCAATGATCCGACAGCATGATCATTTTGCTTTTCCTCTATATAGATCTTCCTTGAATGTTTTACTGTAAGAATCGATTCGTAAATTTCAGCCAATATGCCGTTAGGGTTTGATCTACATATTCAATTGGCATTGACGTTGAGCGCTGAGCATGCGAAGTAACGTTGTCTCCACCATGGTTCATGGAGAATGTATCCTCAGGACCTGTCATATTAGGACTGCACACACAACGAATTGTCTGACCCCATCGATTTCAGATACTCAGAACAGGTCCGCATGTCGGCATCGTAATAGAGCAAACCGGACGAGGGTGAAGTTCATCCATTCAAGTTTCTATCCGTTTCTCAGAGATCATCTCTCCGTTTGACGATGTTCCTTGAATTGAACACCATGAGAGTGAGGGCGTGGCATCAGAGACGAGATGCTGGTTGGGTAAAAGAAATAATCGTAATTGTTTCCAGTCATAAGTGGTGGCGATATACGATGTCATGCAATGTATTCGAACGCCAGCAGTGGTAGATAGACTCTCTAGAGTCTTTGATATCAAAAGTTTGCCTTATCCCGCAAGCAGAGGTAGGACTAGAGCTTTGCGCGAGGTTTTAATTGTCCCTCCGCAACATCCGTCTTCGCGCGCTCGTGAAGTTCGCGACGAAGGATCTTTCCAGCAGCACTAACATGTTACCTCATCAGCCAGACGACAGAGCAAATAGAAAGCAGTGTAATCGAACCTTTTCGGAATCTGGTCGATGATGACAACTCCTCCTCTTAATCGTTTGTGTGGTGCTACACGCTGGGAAACCCAGTCTTGGATACCTAGTGCGAATGAAGGCACTTCCTGGGAGGAAAGTGGCCGAGAAGGCGTTATATACGCGCTGTAGAGTGACAAGTTGTTAGTTTGATTCACTAACAGTGCTTCATGGACCTACCGAGGCAATTCCGTTGCTTCCTCCTTGCTCTCAATCCCAATTACGGCCGCATCTGCGATGTCGGCGTGCTGTAACAGCAGTGACTCCAGCTCAGCGGGAGGAACTGATACATTAGCTATCAGTTGGGCGGCCGCACTGAAAAAAAAGTAGGTCACCTTGGAAGCCCTACGTGCGTGACCAAATGAGGATTGACAACCGGATGCATTGCAGGAACTAACTCACCTTATATTTGATCAACTCCTTTTTCCGTCCCACAATGGTGAAGAACCCATCCTTGTCCCGCACGCCGATATCACCAGTCTTGAACCACCCGTCGGGCGTGATGGCCTCAGTAGTTGCAGTGGAGTTGTTTAGGTATCCCTGATGTGACACGCGTGATCAAACTGGTTTGAAGGATAGTGACACACGAGGTACCTTCATGATCGTCGGCCCTCTCACCCATACCTCACCGGCGCCTGGGATATCCGTGTGTGCCTGTAGAGTTCATTAATATCGACCTGACTTGGGGAAGAAGTACGAACTTCGCCTTCAGCTTCGCTAACAAGTCTGACCTCCAAGTTTGGAACTAGTACTCCTGTCGCCTCAATATGACTGCTAGCATCATGAACAGGGAGGAAAAATACTGTCGGTGAGGTTTCTGTGAGGCCATAGCCTATGCAAAGATTTGAGATTCAGCGCTCTCAGGAAGTGAATCGAGAGACGGAAACACACCTTGCAGGATATTTATATCTGCACCCACGCCTTTCATGCGCTTCATTACGGTCGAGACAATCTCAGCACTGACGGGTGCAGCGCCTGTGAGGATAATCTTGAGGGAGGTGAGGTCATGTTTCTGAATAGCTAAACGTAGGATTGCGTCAGAAGTTAGAACTAAGATAAATGACACCGGAAAAGGACAGGTGGGTGTACGGGCACACGCTAGACCCTAAACGGTGTTAGATCCAGGAGGAGTATTGTCACTTATACAATGATGCGAGATAGGTCGACATATGCGTGCCATACGCAATTAGACCAGGGATTTAAGTGGTGAAGTGAGAAAAGATGAAGAGGAAGACCTGCCTGGGTGTCTCGCAAATACTACCAACATCGGAGGGACAACCAGACCGAACGTCACGCGGTATCTTGCGATAGTGGCACAGAAGCTATCGGGATCGAATCCTGCCATCACAATTGCAGGGGTTCCTAAGAATAACGGCAAATGGAGAAGTTTGACTCCCCCATACATGTGATAATAGGGCAGACACCCAAGGAACACATCTACGCCTTGTGCAGGGATGGACGGGGTAAGGCATGGCCTGGAATTAGGCCAGACAGGTTTGAATATCTCGAGGACAGAGACGATATTGTAATGTGTAGTCTCGACACCCTTTGGTCGACCTGTTGTGCCAGAGGAGTAGCAAAGATATACAGTTTCGTTTGACCGTTCGTCGTTGAAGCTGACTTCTTCTTTGAGCTCGCCGCGACCAAGTAACTGAGTTATAGCTACGAAATCTTTCAAATTTGGAAATGATACGTCTTTGGCACCCGTGATCCACTGGACTCCAGCTACGATGATACGGCTCCGTATTTCCTGCTCGGAGCATCCAAGGGACCTTAGCATAGTCTGGGCTATCCCAACCAGCGAAGGGTGGACAAATACAAGATGAGCACCTGCGTCAATGTATTGATACTTTAATTCATCTGGCGTATATGCGCTATTTGCAAGCGTGGCGCGGAAGCCAGCGGCCACTGCGCCAAACATCATGATGGGCCATGTGATTGAATTGGGAGAGAAAATGAGCACTGTCTTGGTGCGATTCTCTAGAGGTGATGGAAGATTGTGAAGAGAGAATGCCAACTGAAGAGCATATGAGCGAAATGCTCCACGAGAAATTGTTGTACCAGAAAGAGCATCTATGAATGCGGGTGATGAAGCGGGGAAGCCACCGACTGTGCCTGGGAGAGACGGAGAGACACCAAGAATATGAGTAAAGATAGAACGACGACAGATAGGGACAGACGGGTAGGACGACGTGTAAATAGTGTCCGTCATCGTGTCACTCGTTGTACTAAGCCTCAAAGTGGGAGTAAGGCGGTTATCAAAGCTCCATATTAATAGAGTCGTTGGAGATAGAACTGAAGTCAGTTCGAAAATGAGACCATCAACTTGGTTGACATGGTTCCGCTTACTAATAACTTTAGTTCTTACCGTATGGTGGAGATCATGCTCAAACACCATCTTAATATTACTGTTGCGAGTCGAACGTCGCTTTGTCTCACCTGCATTAAGCTACTCAGACCTTTGAGCGTCCTGACCTCGGACGGCTTTGCCAAACAGAGGCCGACCTCGGCCTGGCTAGCCCAGCAGTAGCCCATGATATTAGGCAACGATTCAGAGTGTGCAGAATTCGAGATAGAAACAATGCCAGTCCCTCATGAGTGTCTTATATCTCGGTGTAGACACTGGAGTGCGCTGATTTTATCAGTCATTACTCTGAAACAAAGAGCACCTGTGAGTCGATCCCACACCTGTTAGATCCAGGCTCAAGAAGAAGGACAGGTATGCTGCTACTACCAGATCCAACCTCTCTGTATTGACGGAGGGGATTGCAAAGTAACAAGGGGACGCACGATGGTACTAGCAGCAGTATCTGGACCTGATGGTGCAGAGGAAGCAGGGCCATCAGAGGACATAATCTGAGGTATACGTAGAGGTGATATCATTTTCCTACAAATGACAACCACTTACTGTTCCTTCCGTACACTATTAAAGTACTGTCATCACTTTCGCGAGGGGCGTGAATCAACAGATCGCTCTTTGAATTGACGTTGTGGATGAGGTACGCTGGAAGTGCACATCACACTAGGCGGATTTGACGGACATACTACTTTGAAGGCTTGCAGAGCTCATACTATTGCAAGTGTAGTAGCAAAGATGGAATCTCCCCACAGACATCTGCACAGCGGGGCTAGCTCAACTGCAAATAGGTTGCATCCTTTCGATGACACGCTAGATGATTGTTCAAACATTCCTGAGGTCCACACGTGACCTCGCTGCAATGTTGCTATATCCTCGTGCACTTCATATACAGTGAGATACAAAACTTGAAGTCATTTGTGTTCGTATGGCAGGAACTGTCCGTTCACTTGCTCTTGATACAGGAAATAAGTACCACAACAACTACTCCCTTTTGCACGTTATCTCCAGCGTTGCATGTAGGGCGCCATCGCGGTCTACATAGACAGGGTTCCTGCCACAACAATCAGTTAAATTCGACAAAGAGTCACATTATATGGCGTCGGCACGGTTGCTCCAGACACATCATATAACATGAAACAAGCTAAGGAAGCTAAAGACTTACTCGTACATCACCCAATCGCCCAAATACCAAGATAAGTGTGTGCAAGGCTCGCCAACTACCCCGCCGAATCTTATATCGTAATAAGGTCTGTGCAGCCAACACGGGGACAAATAGTAGAAATCGTAAATCCTTCAGTACCTTTGAGGAGCAGATAAAGTACAAACTTACTGATCTGGCACAAGCGTCTCGCAAAATTCACTATCTTTCATGTGCTGGAGTTTGCGACCAGGCTCTCTGTTGTCTTCTATCCAAAAAGAAGCTTTTGGGCAAACTGGCATGCTAGGCGAAGAAAGGCCAAACACGATGCGCCACTTCCCCTTAATGCCAATATCAAAGCAGAACCACCATATACGTCCTGCAGGCCATGGTGTTATCATATTAGCATGACAAAAAACCCAAAAGGCTTGCGCCACACACCGCCTGCAACAAATTCATGTTTTAACTTGTGCGTGATGCGCAGGCGTTTCTGGAACATCCTGATGCGGAAAGAAGCAGCGAACTGGTAGTCGCTCGATTCACCCACTCTACTAGCTTCATGCACCTCAATCTCATCTGGCGGGCAACCCAAAGTGCGTCTCAAAGCCTCACCCTTGGCTGATGTAGAGCACAATAATTAAGTCAATTTCGGGTAGGCTGCCATCACTGATCACTCACCGTCAATACTCGCTAATTTCAATTGCGTAAACGATGTGTGGTCGCTAGCTAACGGGCATGCGAGACGTAATTCGGAAGAGCATGCAGGAGAACATTCAGAGATAAATGCAGCAAAGGCCGACAAGACCTCTCGCTGCTTGTTCACAATTGCCCAATAGAGCGCTGTGTGACCCTCGATATTCGGTGTTTGTAGGAGCTTGGAGAACCTTTTAGGTGTGAGATCAGCAGCACAGGCGTTGATAATTGAGATGGCGGAGGAAGGAGCGAAATTGGGAGTGAGAACGATATCACGAATGCGCGATAGAACCATGATGCGTTGATGGTCGATGAATAGAAAGGAAAATAAGGATGATAGGCTGAATGATTGGGCAGAAGCCGAGAATGATCCAGGCAGAAGTGTTGCTTCGTACGAGGCAGGTGCATTTACAACAGACTTACTATCATCAAAACTTTGTGAAAGATTGGTAGCCATGATAAGAGGGGCAAGTCAAACTAGGGATAGAACAGAGTGAGATATAAGAAAAGAGAGATAGGGGCTTGTTTCCTTTTTTTGTCCTACAGTCAGCAACTCCGACTCGCCGGTAGTGTTGCCGCGGCTCCGGCTTGTTGCCGGTTCTAGCCGCGGCCCGAGCTAAAAATAGCTGAGTTGACAAGTGGTTATGGCTTGTGTAATTATGGTTCAGCCCAGCTTGAATTGTTACAGCTAAGTCGACTTAAGGGCTTAAAACCAACTCTATTTTAATAATATATTCTAAAATTATATAAGCCAAAAATAGATTGACAATTTAGGACTCCAGTCATTGAGAACCACAACAAGAACTCAGAGCAGATTGTCAATCTCATCAATTCACAAATGCACTCAAATGCACTCTACATTTTACAATAACTTTATTGATATCAATGGGTCTGCAAGACAAAGTAAGTAATTCTGATAATGTTTAATCAAAACTAAAATAAATCACTAGTTATACAGTACTGTGACTTGCACAAGAAGGTTGTGAGAGCAGCACACATCAGTGCAAAACACGGAGAGACCCATTGAAAGGCAGCAGGGAGTCGAGAGAGCTGTTGAAATCCAAGGAGGAGGAGAAAGAACCATTCAAACAACTCAGAGATCCAGGTGGGGACATTACCTGAGGTGACTTCTAGGTTGCAGTCATGGGGGCAGGAATTAGTGTTGAGATTGAAGAGAGGTATGGGTTGTGAATATTTGTGAATATAATAGTCTTCTCGATTGAAATGTGAATGGATGTTGTTATTGGTGATGTTAAGGTCATGCTCAAATGATATTGGATCCAAAGGGCTTCGGCCTCAGCTTGTATGCTGTGCCCCTTTCCTGAGTATAGCCCTGTATTTCAGAATACTATACTTATCGTATCTGAAGATCCGGATGGCTATCGTATGATATCCAGATGTAGGGACAAGTATTGTTTACCTATCCAAAGGTAAGGATAAGTATTGTATTCCTATCTGAAGGTAAGGAGAGTATCGTATTCCTATCCAGAGGTAAGGAATAGTATTGTATACTTATCCGAAGGTACGTCTGGATATCGGATGGAAGTACAAAGGCTAGTCTAGATAAGTCTAAGACTAGAAACTAATGGAGTGTAGGCTATCCAAAGATAGAGGCAGATATGTTAGACTATTGGATACAATCCTTAAGTCTCAGAGGGTGACAAGAGTTGATAAGACTTGAGTCCGGATAGCGGAATGAGGACAATCTAAGATGATATTTGAACTGGGGTACTACAGGACATATACAAGAGTTTATATACAATGAAACTAAGCGAAAGGCTATGCACAAAGTATCACAATGTATAAGCAACACTTATTACAAGTCAAACATAGGCTGGAAGTTAATCACAGGTTAACGGATCAGTAAACATAGCCAGAAGTAAGCATAACCAATATACCGGAAAGGAAGCTATACTAAATGGAGGAAATAAGCAGTGTTTAATGTTATATGAACAGGATATGAATGAAGAAGCTTATCATAATGGATTCGGAACTTCAGATGAGAAGCATGAATATATGGAATATGACAGTATCCCCCTTTAGGGCCGATCCCTAGAAGGCCAAGAATCATAGATCCAGTCCAGACAAGGAATGCAAGAATCAATGGAGAAGAATGATGGTAGTATTGCTGAGTTCTGATTTCCACAGATATACCAATGTCAAAGCATCACAGGTGATTCCTACCCCCCACTTATTAACACACACTAGCTTTACTTGAAAAATGGCTGGCAACAACTCTGGAGCTCAGAAATCCACCAAGGCAAGACTTGAGGAGCTCAGGCAACAAGTATTGGATGTGGAAGAAGCGGCCTGGATGGAGGAAGAGGCTTTGAGGGCTCAAGAGGCAGAATGGAAGTGCTTAGCGGATCTGGAGAAAGTGAGGCAAGTGGAGATCTGGATCCAGCAAGTGGAGGAGAAAAGATGTCAGGAGATAGTCAAGGAAATGGTGCATCTCGGATCCATTTGTTAATCTTTCACTAATGTCTGGATAGACTCAGAAAATGTCTTCTAAGGAGGACGGATCTTGCACGCGCTGCTCTGGAAGGGCACGGATCTGTCAATGGACAGATGCAGCTGCTAATCCTTTGGTGAGTCATCCAGAAGTTTTGGATCTGTGTTTTGATGTTTGGATAGATCAAGTCTTGTGACGCTTGCTGGAAGGACAAGGCCACTTGTCCTGGACGGCCTGGAACTGTCAAGGCTTCCAAGGGCAAGAAAAGGCAGCGTGCTGCTGGATCTCCTTCTCCCAGGGGCAAGGGTAAGAAGTGTCAGCAGAGTCCCACTCTGGAAGCTCTGGATTACATGGAGTATGATGATCAGGCTTGGGTTGCTGCTGCTAACAACATAGTAGTGGAGCTGGCTAGGACCAACTCTCACCTGGAGAAGAGTATTGAAGCGGCTAAGGGAAGTAGGGCTGCCACAGAGTGGATGTGCTCTGGATTGGAGTTGTTCCTTCAGCAACAAAGGGAATTCCAAGCCCTCTTGTTCAAGGAGCTTAGGCTTGACCCCCAGATAGCTTCAGATAAGGCTCGGATGGGTCCAGATGAGGAAGGGGAGGAGGATGAGGAGATGGAAAATGCATCCGGAAGTGAGGAGGGTGGATCCAGAGGGGATGAGGGGTCTATGGAAATGTAGAAGATACCATTGTAACAATTTTGCAACTGTTGATAATAATTAAGGTATTGACAAATATCAGTACTTGGTATAACCTCCTTTGGCTTTAATTACTGCCTCAATCCTCCTAGGCATACTTTTAATCAATTTCTGACACACCTCAGCTGGTATCTTATTCTATTCCTCCTCAATCCTTCTCCACAACTCCTCCATTCCCTTAGGGGATGCTCATGCTCTACAAGCCTTCTTGTGAGGTGACCCTAGAGATGTTCCAAGGGATTAAGGTCAGGAGATTGTGCAGGCCATACCATAGTTCTAAATTCCTGGTCATCTAACCACTCCCTGACCTTTTTGCAGGTATGCTTAGGGTCATTGTCTTGCTGAAAGATGACATCAGAAGGATTAAGATCATAAAACTCCAGGGAATTCTGAAGTTCATCCTTCAAAATTTGAAGATAAAGATCCCCACCCATTCTACCATCAATCTTAGCAGCATAGCCAACTCCTTCCCAGGTCATACAGCCCCACATCATCAAAGAACCTCCACCAAACTTGATAGTTCCTTGTACCAATCTCTCACTGAGCCTCTCTCCTGACTTTTTCCAAGCCCATTTGTGACCATCTGACCCTAGGTGATTAATCTTGGTTTCATCAGACCATATGACCAACTTCCAGTCCTCCAAAGTCCAATCTCTATGAGCATAGGCAAAATCTAAGCGGTGAAGGTGAGGAATAATGGATGGGTGAGGGCTAGACCTGATGTGAGCTCTACAGTACTCCTCTGGACATGAGATATAGCTCGTCCCAAGGGGATTGCTACTGAGAAAAGATTCCTCTATGGGAGAGGGGAGTCGTGGACTGGGCTTTGGTCTGGCTAAGGGCGCGTGAAAATGCGCTGTAAGTCGCGAAGCACGGGAAAAAGTGCGAAAATATCGCGAAGTGCGTTACTCTCTGAAAACACGAAAGCAGGACTTTCTAACTCGAGGATAGATACTGAAGGAGAAGTGGATGTGCTTCTTGAGAATATCTTGAGGCTACTGCGGAACGCAACGATGGAATCTGAAGTCGATGGATTTTTTTGATGCAAAGTCCTACTAACTAATCGTCCCAGTGATGGAAGAGAAGTCCAGTAAAAACTTCTAACTATGCGCTGACGTGTCAGCATGCTAAGCGAGTTCCCAGGCCTCGGAGCCGAGTAAGTAGCGCTAAACATGCAAGGGTGATGTAATATAAACACATAATGATATAAATGAACATAAATGTGAATGCAAGGACATATGTGATATAATGCGAGTGAAACCAAGTGAGATACGCACCAATGGACCTTGGAGGATGAGGACAGGACATGCGAACGGAATGCGATGGATCCCAGGGAGGCGCGCGGTAGCGCATGTTGAAATGCGAAAAACACGAGAATGCAAAATACACGAAATACGCGAGAATGCGAAGCCTGCAAAATATGCGAGTGCACGAATTGCGAACTGTGTGGGATCGTGAATTGTGCATAATTCGTGAGATGCGCAAAAACGCGAGGAATCTGAAACATGAAGTACACGAAATGTGCAAAAATGTGAAATGCACGGTATATGCAAAATGCGCGAAAATGTGAATACCATGAAAACACGAGATGTGCGGAAACGTGAGGAATCTGAAACGCGAAATGCGCGAAAGACGCGAGAATGCGAAATGTGTGAAAACGCCAAAACACAAAAACCGCGAAATTGTGAAGGTCACTGCACTTCAACAGGTCCAGTATAAGGTTTTGCTATATGGTCTGTACGTGCCCATAGAGACTTGAGTCTCTACAGCGGGCTTTGCAATGTTTGGCAGACAGTAGAGGGTATTTGAACTTGACTACAGCCTTTATTCCAGCTTTTTGAGGTAGCAGCCAGTGGTACTTGGATAAAGAGGTTGATTGATAATATTTGAAAGAGATTTGGTCACTTGAACAGCAGTTTCTGCCTTCTGAGTGGAGATGAGATGGATAGCATGATGAATATTGGCAGAGGAAAGCTTGGCTGGACAACCACCAGTGGACTTTTGTAAGGAAGAATGCTCCTTGGAATAAAGTCTGGAGATAGTAGCAGTGCTGATACCAGTTGTGGAGGCAATAGAGCGGATAGAATGACTAGCATCAAGCTGAGAGAGGATGGTATTCTTTTGAGTGGTAGAGAGAGATCTCATGGTGGTAATGGTTGAGAACAAAGAAGCGTGGGATTAATTTCAAACTCAGACATAATGTTTTTATGTATATCTCTAATTATATTAACAAGTAACAGCAACTATCCTTTTATTTGACTGAGATCCTACTATCCATATCAATAGTTGCAAAACTGTTATAATGGTATCCTTGTCTTAAAATAGTCATATCTTCACTTCCCCTGGGCCACATCACGTGACACAGGTGTCCATGTGTAGCCTGGGGTTGGCTCTCCAATATCTCTCACCAACATGAAGTGTGATTCCCACGCATACAGGCACTATAATTTGTATACTGAAAAAGTACCATACATTGTAACAGTTTTGCAAGTCACTGTATGTTGGTCCATTATGAAGAACATCGCCCTCACTTGTTTTGGCAAAAACTCCATGTTAACCCTGAGATCTTTGATGATATTCTTGATCACATATCTGGTCATCCCATCTTCCAAAACCAATCCAACAATCCTCAGCTCCCTGTTTCCATCCAACTGGCTATTTTTGAATCAGGCTGGTCACTATGGCAATGCAATTACTCTTGAGGATGTTGCTCAATGGGCAGGTGTCAGTGTTGGGTCTGTGGTTAATTGCACTAATTGTGTGATGATTGCAGAACTTGATGCTCATGATCAGTTTGTCTGCTTCCCAGCAGATAACTCTGAGAATGCTGATTTGGCTCACAAATTTGCTGTGTCACGCACCTGCCCAGAGTGGAAAGGTGGCTTTTTAGCCATTGATGGCTCAACTATAGACCTTTTCACCAAGCCTAGCTACTATGGTGAGACATTTTTTGATAGGAAATCAAAGTATTTCCTTGGCTGTCAGGTATTTTTTATTTATTCATCTTCTTGTGCAAAAATTGATCTAATTCCAGGCAGTCATTTTACCCCATAACCTTCTTATTGTGGATTATGCTCTGGGTCATCCTGGAAGTGTCCATGATACATTTGCTTTTTGATCTACCCATCTCTATGAAGATCATGCTGACCTTTTGCCTGATGGGCATTGGGTTTGGGCAGACAGTGCATACCTATTGGAGCCATGGTGCATTGCCCCTTTCAAGAAACCTTGTAATGGGCAATTGACAAAGAAACAGAAGTCATTTAATTATCACCTCTCTAAGGTATTTTTTTTGAAGAGCCATATCTCAATAAATTAATTTTATTTATTCAGATCTGTGTTCATGTTGAACACACATTTACTGTTCTAAAGGGATGGTTCCAGTCCCTCAGAGAGCTCCAGTTCAGGATCCAGGGTAAGAAAGACCTTGAGTTTGCTGTACAATGGATAAAGTGTTGCATCATCCTGCACAACATGATCATTTGCTTTGAAACTGAGCATTGCAAGAAGGATGGAACATATAAGAGTTCTCTAAAGTGGGCCCATGGAGAGGAGGAAGATTTCATTGATCAAGAGACTGAGAGTCCAGATGGTGAAGAAGTGGTTGGTGACAGGACCTATGAAGGAACTCCAGGTCAAGCTGCTCATGCAAGGCTGATGGATGTACTCTTTGACAGTCCTCACTCAGGTGCACAATGCAGGGAAGGATGACAACCCAACAATGCTTGCTTGAATATGTACTACTACCAATACACCTGTACCTGTACAACAAATGTATATACCTATGTGGCATGAATGAAAGTACCAGGATGCACTCTTTGACAGTTCTCACTCAGATGCACAGAATGACAGCCAGCAACTAAGCTTACTTGAACATGTACTCCTTCCAATACATTTGTACAACAAATGTATATACTTATGTAGCATGAATGAAAGTACCATAAGACATAAAACATATACATATCCAATGGAACAAATGAGCAACAACAAATGATGACAACAACACAACCCTGACAACAATAACAATGATAATGATGGTGACAATGAGACAACAAGGCAGACAGAACAAGGGGACAGACAACAACGAGAGGGATGGCAGTAAGCTTAGATATGTCATGGAACCACTTAAGGTGTCATGAATTGAATTGTATTCAAGTGTTTTGATGTAATGCAATCTGATGGGCAAGAGCTGGGTTGACATCCTTCAATTGATCTTTGCACCTCCACAGATAGCTATCTTCATCTTGTATATAAGTTGCTAGGCATCATATCTCAATATTCAAGCATTGGATTTCTTTGCATGCCCAACCACATACTTCAGTCATTTTTCAATGTAGAACCCAGGCTCCGGACATGCCAAAAAGCTGTAGAATACATGCCAGCCAACCACCAGCCAGTGCACCTGAAATCAGTGCTGGCTGGTCTATCTAGGAATACTATTAGCTAGTATATTATGGCCAAGGTGATGTACATAGATTCTGGGCTGGCCAGACTTTCATAATATGTTGCAGTACGGGCCTATACTACATGTAGGACCAATGCTGGCCAGTGTATACACTTGAATAGTGCTAGCATGGCCAGCTTGAGTATATGACACATACCATTCATTCTAGCTAAGGTATATGCTTGAATATTCCTAGTATGTATACTAGATAGTATAACAATGCCCGATATACCTGATGTTTTCTGGGATGGCCAGCTTGAGAATGTGACACATATCATTGAGGCTGGCCAGTCTATATATATTTATTTCTGATATGGCCAGCTTGATTATATGACATGTGGGATTGAGTCTGGCCATCCCCGCGCCTTAGAGCACCCTCCCTCATTACAAGAGAGTCCCTTGCCCATATTCTGAGGTTCTCCCTCTCAGTAGCTGTCCTACAGGTCATGTATATACCTCGCGCCCGGGTCATACTGCAGAGTTTCCCCATACCCATAATCGCCTTTTCAGAACTGTAGTCGAGCCTCACCCTTCAGCGCTTTTTTGTAGTGGCACAATTTTCTATGGGTAGGTGAGGTGTGCTTCATAATGTCTCCTTACTGACTAGTTCCCTATAGGACTTTTCTCCTTTCAATAAATATTCTTTCTAAAAGCTAAGTGTCTAACTATGTTTCAGCGCATCATCTAATGTGTTCACAGGATTTTTAGATTGGTATCTCCTTTTCTATTGGAGGCAAGACTTGGGTGAGGAGGGCCCCCTCACCCAAGTCTTGTATCTCCCCTTTGATCTTGTAGTTGAGTAGTTGAATAAATTTGTAATACATTTAATTGTATTCAATACATTGTGTTAAATGTATCAGTGGTAGTTGTTTTTCTTGCCAACCACAAAAGTCATGTGACCATGTAAATAATTTGTCAGTGAGGCCAGTGTGAGTAAGACCCCAACTGTTTCAGTTTACAATGTGTCACATATTGTCTTTGGGGACAACTGGAGTTTATATTCTGTATACAACACAATACAAACTATTTTGCTATCTACATGTACATACCAATGAACAATGCATAGAGCTTCATATCACCATGTAGTTAGGCATCAGTGGCCTGAGTTCCACTTAAATTGACGTCCATATGCTGCCCACATACATGATGTCAGTTGCAAAATGAGGTGATCAGAAATAGGGACATGCATTTTAGCTTTGAGAAATGCATACTAGTAGGCTCAGAACATCTCATCAAGCACTTGGCAGTATCATTTGCTGTGATCTGTTGTCAGAGGTTACCAAAGCAACATACATTGCAGGGTGTTGGGTTCTAAAATAGAAATTGATCGACGTCACATATATACGCTCATGTGGCTTTTTGTCTGAGCGCCATCCCAAGTTCAGCAAAGAGATGGTTTCTGCACCTCCTCTTTCTGCACTCCTTACCACAATTGTCATCAAGAATATAGATGAGGTTGTGTACCTCGTAAGCATCAAGAACCTGAGAGTTAAGCTTAATGATGGCTGATTCAGGTGTGTTTCACCTCTTTCACATTTCAAATGTCTCATTCATTGCTTCATGTAGATATGACTACTTCCTTATGCATTTCATGTACATTTGCAAGGAGAGGCCACCTACCCTTCCTGCACTCGATGTCCTTGGCACCAAACCTATCAATCAAATCTTGTGCCTCATGGCCTGTGGTGGCTCTAGATGTTGTTGCAATGCCTCTGGTGTGATGCCCATTTCTGCCAACTGCCAAACTCGTTATTTTTCATTCCACACACATTGTTGATCTGAAGCTCCAAAGTTTGACTTGGTTATCAGTCAGTACTTTCTGTCCTTCATGCTCTATCCTAATATTAATATTTGTGCTACTGAGACACCTTACAAATCACTAACTAATGATTAGGAGGAGCACCTCACTGCCAAGCACTTCTCTATTGAGGGTTAGCTTGAGTTCAAGGCAATCTTATACATTCCAAAGCGGCCAGTATCTCCTGTTTACATTCAATCGCCTTTATTGACTTGGCTTCATAGCATGCCTTTCGATCTCTTCAAGACCAAGAAGAAGTGCAACAACATCAAACTCTATGTCCACCACATTTTCATCATGGATGACTGTAAGGACCCCATCCCGAGCACCTCAACTTTGTCAAGAGTGTCATCAACTTCGAGGACTTGTCTCTTGACATCTTGCATGAAATTCTGCAACAGAGCAAGATTCTCATGGTCATCCGACAAGCTCACTGAGTTCCTTTGCTTCTTCTCTACCAGGTCTCTTGAGGAACAGACTTCACTCAAGAGTAAGTGTATCTTGTCATATACCATTCGGATGCTTCCCTTACAATGCGCTCAGATTACATTGCATGTATGCCCGAAATCCAGAAGTTGATCTACTACCTTACCGGTGAATCTCTTGCAACTGTCAGAGGGGCCTTACTTGAACCATGTCACTCGCATCTTTCCGCTCAGGAGCAAATCATCTACAAAGCTACCTAAAAACCATCAGTATCAGTCCAAGTCGGCACATTCGAGCGTGTGGTCAAGATTATGACACTACTAGAACATATACCATTGCCCCATCACCAAATCAAAAATCTGATGGGAAATTTGTACTAGAGCCATCAGTGCTCTTGACACTGAAGCGAATGTGTGGTACAGAAGAGGCTGTCATATCCTCTCCTACTTACCCTGTGGTGGTCCACCAGATTGTCCCTGGAATGCTTTGGGGCAAGTACACCCAAAAGCAGCACCCTGAACTCCTACCATCCTTCTCTACCAGAGCTGAGTTCTTGGAAGCTTCCTGGCCCTATGAGGTTCCATGAAGTTGAGCCCAGAGTCTTCATAAAATTTGTGCATGTTCTAACATTGCAGATCTCTGCAGTTTAAAGGCGAGTGGCAATGATGATATGCAGCAGGATGCTGTCATGGAGTAAGTTTTCCACCTGTGCAACATGGTGCTGCACTATGATAAATAGACTTAGACACAGAATCTTAAGGTTCGCAATTATAAAGTTCTACCTCTTACCACCTAAGCCGGAGTCATCAAATTTGTATGCAACACTGTCCCCCTCTAAGGATGGCTCCAGGAAGTGCACAACAGGTAATTTACTCCCACTTCCTGTCTATGACCAACTCAAAACAAACCTTGTTCTCATAGGTACCTTCCTGACAACATGAAACATAGACAGGCCTAATATTGTTAAAACAAATGCATGAGAAATCTGGCAGAAAGACCAAAGTGATGGTCAAAACTTTCCAACTAATATGCCAGCAAATTGATGAGGCACTACTTCACCGAAAAGCATAAAACCCCCATCACCTGGTTTGCCATGTGTCTCAACTACACTCACAGTGTTGCTACCACTTCCATTGTGGGGCACATTTTAGGTCTTGGTGACTGCCATGTGCAGAATATATTGATTGATAATGGGTCAGGAGAGGTGATGCATATTGATTTTGGCATCGCTTTTGATCAGGTGTGATCGCTTTGTGTCAGACCAAGTGTCTACTCACTCTGCACTGGGAAAATTGCTGTGTATCCCAGAAAGAGTGCCATTCCAAATGACATGGGACATGGTCAATGGGATGAGGAAGTGCGGGACACAAGGTGTATTCTAGGACTGTGCAGAAAAAACCCTGCATGTGTTGTGTGACAGGTCAGATGTCATACTCACAGTTCTCAAGGTGTTCAAGCACAACCTGCTGCATTCCTGGTACATCCACTTCTCCCTCCCCTCCCTACATTTAACATTGACTAACCTCCACAACAGGACAGCAAGCAAGCTCAAGTGCAAGACAACCCTACCTGAGTTGCCCGGGACTGCTTTGGTTCCATCGCCACAGACCTACAGAGTGGGTCAGATATCAGCATGTTATGCAGCAACAATTAACATGGTCAAGAGTGCAATATTGTTCCTTGACTGTTGCGATGGCGGCAGGTCAGAATTGTTTCATGAACTCACATGCTATTTCAGATTCATTGACAATTGCAAAAGACTCTTCTTATGGGAAGATCTTGAATAGTAGCTTGATCCAAAGCATAAACGACGAAAACTGAGAGCTATCAAATGGATTGAGAGGAGTAACCTATCGTCCCTTGCGCACTGCGATAGCAACAGGTCGCAATTTCATTAGGAATTGTAGTACTATTCTGGATTCACTGTAGGTATCACAACCTGGCTAGGCACTAGCTATAATAATGCTAAACCAGTATAAGTGAGTCTCAGCTCTACCTAGCTGCTATACTCGCAGAAGCAAGAGTGTTCGACCCTAAAGGGGACACAAGGAAAGCGAAGTTCCACAAGTGAGTGCTGATCAACCCTGATCAAATGTGATGAAAGCGCAAGAAAATGTGAAGAAACACGAAGAGATGCGGTGAAATGCGAAGAAACATGAAATGCAATGGTTGTGCTGTAAGGAACATCGCATCTGCCTATTGATTTTGAGGTCCTACAGGCTCAAACTCCAATGCTCGAATCACCACGTCTAGCGTGTGCGCGCTTTAGTGTGCTCGTGCGCCTCGTGCCTATCTCCACACACCCGTCCGCCCCTTGTCCTTGCTGATGTACTGGTAAGTTATCTCAATTGCTACGAAAGTGTCCACTTTGGACCCGAGCGCGTGCCTTACATATAGTTACATACATACTAATTACTCGGGACCGCGCACTATTCGGCTCGGTACCGTGCACCTTCGCGCTTATAGATACAGTATATAGAGACCCTACTGGACTGGTAGTTCACACACTTCGCGCACTCCTCACTCCTTAGCCATAGTTAGATTCTAAAAGTACCCAATATATGATTGGATTTATCACGTATCCGCGCTCACGACGACTCGCGCATTTAGACCATAACGCACACCGCGCCTTTCGCGTTCCCCACCCCTTATACCACTCTTCCTTGTTGCAAGAGAGTCCCTTGCCCATATTCCGAGGTTCTCCCTCTCAGTAGCTGTCCTACGGGTCGAGTATATACCTCGCGCCTGGGTCTTACTGCAGAGTTTCCCCATTCACTCAAACCGCCTTTTCATCCCTGTAGTAGAGCCTCACCCTTCAGCGTGAAGCGTGGGAAAGTAGTGCACGAAGTGCGCAAGTGTAGGGAGGGCATATAAATGATGCTGAGATCTGAACTGAGGCAAGGAGGACGGATGCTGGATGGATAATAGATGGGTAATGTGATTGCCACTAGCTATAGATGGATGCTAGGGACTACAACAACAGATACATGCACTACATGGAACTAACTGGTGATAGATGGTGACTGCCAGAAGCTAAGTTGTAAAAACAGACATGGCAACCCTAAGTCGCACATAAGCACCTTCCCAGGGCTCGGAAGTGAATTGGGAGCGCTCTAAGTATGTAAATGATGTAATGTAAGGGTCCATAACGAAATAATAATCGTATGATGCCAAACATAGTCAGATATAGTAATAATTGGAATGTGATGCACCAAGGAACTGGCTGGACAATGGATGGATGCTCCTGCAATGATGCGCACTAAATTGCGATGGAATGCAAAGATGTGCGATGAAACATGAAGATGCACGATGGAATGTGAAGATGTGCAGTGAAACACGAAGATGCGCAGTGAAACATGAAGATGCACAGTGAAATGCGAAGATGCGTGATAGAATGCGAAGATATGCGATGGAACGCGAAGATGCGCAACTATGCAAACTAAGCGCAAGTGTGGGAAAGTGTCATGGGTACATGATGGTGATGTTGTGTTGTGAAGCCCAGTGGTCATGAGCTGTAAAATAGGCCAATACCAGCCTGTAGAGAATTGAGTCTCTACATCGCGAACAAGCGCCAAAGGCTCTTCTCATGGGAAGATATTGAATAGTAGTTTGGTTCAAAGTATAAGTGACGAAAAATGGGAACCATGAAATAGATGGAGAGGTGTGCACCATCGTCCGTTATCGCTCTTCATGGCCACAAGTTAAGACTTTGTTGCAAAATCTCACATTATTTTACATTCGTTGACAATAGGGTTCAGGAGAAAACTCGTTGTTTATTAACCGGGTGCTAGTTAGCAAGTTATTAGCAGGCTAATAACATGCTAATACTTCGATCCTAGAAATAACTATGCTAATAATGCTAAGAATTCCTGATGGCTACCTGTGTGTAATATATCAGAGGTACACCATCAATCAGGTCAGGAATTGTGTTGGGAGGCTAAATTCTAATGACATTCAATGAACTAGTTATTATATAATTATTTCTAATTTTCTAATTGTTGCAAGCCCTTGGCCTGCGCATTCAATGATAATCCTTAGGTTCTAAGTCCTTAATTTTCAACCCATGCAAGACATCACACTTTAAGTTATGGATGTCATTGAGCTGTACGACAACACTGGGCGTCCCAGTGGTTATACACCTGGGACACCAATGTACTCTGACATTCCAGAGTCCCTGACTGCAACACTTTTCCCTTCCTCAGACCTTCCCATCTCTGCATTCATTGAATTTGTGATTCCATCTATTACTTCCATCCCTCAGGCTAACTTGCTGAACATTCAGCAATACTTCTGCTTGGAACCCCCGCACCCCATCCCAGTCCAAACATCCAGAGCATCCAACCATCAACTTTTATGACCTCGACGCCCAACTGTTTGGGTCTGGAGCGAAAGTGGGCAAACGGCACCACAATACAAGGAACAGCTTGCTGTTAACTGAAAGTGCTGGGGGAGATGAAGAAATCGAAGATGATGAGTCCAGTTCTTGGTTGGACAATGCAGAAGAGAGTTCCACCACACGCAATAATGCTGACTTTGATGTCGAATCCAAGATAGACATGAGCACAGAGGGTTTGTTGGCAGTATTGGCAGAGGCAAGTCCTGGTAGCACACACAAAGGAAAGGGAAAAGCCAAGGCTGAGGCTGAGGAGATCGAGGGGAATGACAACGTCAATAACAAGTGGCCAGAAGTATGGGAATGAGCCGCTGGCTGATTAGCTTGGGTTATTAGTTATCTTGTTACCTGCTAAAAACAATGTCACATAACTGGCTAAAAAGCAGCTAATAATCCGCTAGTTAATAACTCCCCAAGAGCCACCTGGCTAAAAAGCAGGCTAATAATTCATCAATTAATTTTATCCTGAACCCTAGTTGACAAGTGCCAGAGGTACCTCCCATGAGATTGTCTTGGATGGGGTTGTAGTACAAAGCGTGAGTCAGGCAAAATGACAATGCTCAAAATATTTGACACAATTGAGCTAACATTCCTTGTCGGTAACAATAGAAAAACATCATAACCTTGTTGTGCACTGTTCATGGTACCCTAGGTTTGCGGGCTATATATCTACACATCAAATTTCTTGTAGTATAAATGATAGTAAGATGCTAATACTATGTTGCAAGTTACAGTATGTCCAAGTTATGTGGATTTGTATGTGTATAGCAATGATTAATGTTAAAGGGGATATTGCTGAGTGAAATATGGATGTGGGTTAAGGATAGTGTTGCCACAGCTCTGGCTTGAGGCCAGCTTTAGCCAAGAGCGGAGCTACAATTAGGCTAGCTGTGTACCAAATTAAGCTTACATAATATATGGCTCGGTCCGGTCATTTGAGCCATTTCATAGGTCTTCAAGCCAGCTCCAGCCAGCTCCAGCTGCATTTAAAATTAGAATAGATATAAAATATATTTGTATCAATTTATAAATAGTAAATACATTAAGTGATAATAATAGCAAAGGTCCAAGGCCTGGGTTCCGAATTAGGCAGCGCTAATGTCTGTCTACAACACACGCTAGAATCTAAACTTGCATCCGATATCGACAATCATTCGATATGGGGCCACAAGAGGATGTAAGTCAATGTTTTGATCCAATGTTTGGAAAACTTACCCGATTTAGTTGTATTGTAGCTTGGATCACGTTCGCAGGATGCAGGCGGAGCAAGCTCACATGATAAAGGCAGAGCAAGCAGAGAGGAGGAATGTGGCTTTGCGAAAGCGAAGATCATCACAAACGGGGGTGAGAAGAAATATCAAGGGAGTTGAGGGAGCAGTGGGCGAAGGGCGAGTGAAGAAATGGGTGAAAGGGGTGTTGAGGAAGCTTCGTTTGAGCCGGGGGTAGTGCAATGTCAAGAGCAGACGTACCAAGTAGAGATCTTTCCTTGTCTTGTCATTTCACCTTCGTCTCTGGGCTGAATACATATTGCCGTCTCGCTTCATCACTGTGTGAAATGACATTAGGAATGGGCTAAGAAGACATTTTTGATTGAGTGCGCAGGGTTTGGCTGTACTGATCCATGTTTTCTGAATACTCTGTCTCTGCTTGGTATTGCTCTTGAGAAACAGCAGACTCGGCATATGACTGTTGGCTGCGAGGTGGCATGGGCACATTCAATGACTGAGGGCTGAGGGTTTCAAGATGCTCTTGGACTTTTGTCATTCCGTTCATAAGCTCTTTGGCCCATTCAGGTGGCTCTTGCTGTTGCAGAGTTGATGTCAGATCCAAATGTTACAGACAATTGGAGTAACTTACTGTGTCTGGCTGGAAGCCCGCATCCAGATGAACGCTAGGATCATGATCATGGAATGACTTCCTGTACTGTTGCTTGGACTGCGAGGATGTAAGATACATCCAACATGAAGAATAAACAGTTGAGCGCACATCTTAGTCATATTTCATACCCAGTTTCTTGATGCGCTGCCTCAATGCTTTTTGCAGCACCTTCTTCACCACTTCATGGGTGGTGTTATCGTCCATTTGATGAAGATACAAAGGTCCATATCGTGGAAGTGAGAGTCGACAATTTCTGGTTCAAGAGTACTAGGGGCATACGAAGTGCGATTACCAGCGTTATATTCGGCCAGTGCCTTTGCTACCAGCTCCTCCTCAGCCTGGTTCAAGGAGAACGACAGAGAATGCAGACGAGAAGGGCATGGGCATCACTCTGTCATCTTCTTCCATGCATGCCGGCGAGTGCGTGCATGACTGGGATTGGTGAGTGTGATGTGAATGATGTGAGACATGGGACTGATGCGAGACATGGGACTGGTGAGTGTGGTGCAAATGGTGCGACACATGAGATAATAGTGGGGGATGGGGCCACCCTTCATAGTGAGCATTGTGCAGGGCTAAATGCGAGATAGTGGGATTAGAGGTAGGCCAATGGCAATGGTTTAGCAATCGTAAAGATGCGAGAAAAAAAGGTGCACCTGGTACTGAGAGGATTATAGCGCAGAAGATGCATGGTAGATACCGTCACCTTCACAATGTCATAGATCATCAGAGCAAGGTGACACTCAGCAAATGAAAGGGGTGAAAGAGACGGTCAAGCAAGCAAAGAGAGAATAGCTGAAAATTGAAATCATAATACAACACGAGAGACATTGCAAGATGCCAGGCAACCAGAATAAGTAAAATGAAGAAAGAAAACATCACATGTCATAGGTAATAGGAACATCATCAATGTCATCACACTCCTCCTCTGCAATAGCTCTGAGGAGGGTGTCATATACATCACCTGTCATTCCACTGCTGGAAAATGTCAAAAGAGTGTTAGCCTTGTCTCCCTCACCCAACACCTTATACTCCATAGCCTTTTGCGACGCTGCCCAACCTTCCATAAAGTTAAGTCATTCTTTTTTCACGAGAAACTTTACCACCTGCAGGGCCTCCATCAGGACTGGGCTGATGCGATTGTGTTTCTTTGTGTTGGTCTCACTGCTGGATGAAAATACTTGCTCGCATGGAACGGCAGAGGCCTGTATAGGGAGGTAGTCCATCGCGATACCATAGAGTGTCAGAAATAAGGTCTCTGAGACCTGGTGAACACATGGTCAATAAAGATTTGAATTGTAGAGATATGGGACACTTACTGACCAGAACCCAAGTATATCTGTTCCCTTGGTGCTGAGATTGCCCATGGTGTAGGCCTCAAATTCTTGCTTGACTGTTTGGGCGCCACTGTTGTGACATGGCAGGACACCAATATCAGGAAGTCTGTAAAGGCGGGAGCCTAGCATGCGTGGTTGTTGCTGAGGTCTTACTTCATAAGCTGGAGACCTGACAAATGCTGAGCTGTTCATGGTTCGTTTTTTATGCATCTGCGTGTGCTAATATTAGTTCAAAGTTGCATTGTTATAGTTTGACATGACGTACCAGATCAATTATATGTTTCTCTACATCTCGAACCAGTTGTTCCGCCCAACGACTCTGAACCCATGACATTCGGACCACAGGATCAACAACTATAAATGCAATTGTGAGCAACCAATTATTTGAAAAAGATACCAGGCTCATGCATAGCGACTGCATAGGCATTTGTGGCACCCAGCCTGTCGTCATACTTATCTGCCCAAGTCAGACCTATCTGAACAAGAGGGTCACAGTGTGGGACATGATCGGCCAATGAATTCCACCGCTCTATCAATGTTTCGAATGCCGGATATGTACCACTCAGCATGGGAGTGTGTTCGCCCGACATGCTTTGTTGGACAGTGTGGGGTGCCTAGTATATAATGATAAGATGAAACATTTCAAAGATGAGAAAACTAACCTCTAGGATTACTTCAACATCCTGTTACAGTACGCTTAGACCCTATTCATTTTCTTTCTTACCATTGTATTACATCGCGATCGCTTACTACCGCCGTCGTTAGATGACCAATATCCTTTCTTGGATTACTCACCTTTTCCTGCGCATGCATGCTTAATTAGGCGGTCATCCTTCGTCTTAGTACTTGCCCTAAATCTCTCCCAGTTCCTCTATAAATACGCGCTCTTGTACTATGTAGTTCCTTACTTTAATCTTACTGGGTTTTACCTGATAACTTGTGCTCCTTCGTCTAAGCCCTCCAAGCTTAGTCGTCTGAATCGATATCTGACTTAGAGCACTCCTCTTTGTCAGCCTTAACCTCAGAACCTAACTCCAAGGTCAAACCTTGCTGTTAGCCGTTAAACTTCGCAAGTCGACTTCACTGTCATTGCGTTGTTAGATTGAACTCAACCATGAAGGCTCTCTTTTGAGTCTAGGTTGTTAGAACCCATCCCAGTTCGTAACAAAAGATTAAAGTCTCTTACCTGACCGTCGCCATCTGCGACGCCCCTATTTGATACCAGTCCAAGACGAGCTCTTGGCAGAGAACGTTCTGGTGGGAAAGAGATTCTACCCAGCCAGATCCTGAACCGGAAGAACCGGATACCCTGGAAGAAGAATTTCACGTGGCCCCTGAGTCGGCTATCACCGAACCCCACTTGATCCCCACTGATATTGAAGATAGTTCGAGTTCTACCTCAACTTCCTCTTCAGACGAATTCCCAGAAGAAAGACCTCCCCGACAGCTATCAGCTCATCCCAGCCTCAGAATGTCTCACGTAACAAAAGAGGTCGAACTCCGCGCTGGAGCCCCAGTTGCCTTCGATGGTAATATTAGAAAAGCCTCGCGTTGGCTGCACTCTGTAAAAGCATACTTCACTGTTAATGCTGCCGTCTACTCTACCAATGAAAAGAAGGTAGTCACCGCCCTCGCCTATATGACGGAAGGCACTGCATCATCTTGGTCCGACACCTTTTACCAAGTATGCGAAGGAAGATCATCCAAGTATGGAACTTGGGTCGATTTTGAAAAGGAATTCCGGGAGATGTTTATCCCCGCTGATGCGAGTATAGTCGCACTTAACAAGATCCAGAAGCTTAAACAGCTTGGAAGAAGCCTCACGTCCTACGTCGCCGAGTTCCGCGCTCTTGTAGCGGTAGCCAATGTCAAGGAATCACACGTCCTTATCCATATGTTCAACTTAGGCCTGAACAACGAGCTTGTGAACGCTGTCCATCTCATGGGAGAAATTCCTACCGACTTCGACAAGTATATTACCACCATCACTAAAATTGATAGTAATATGAAACGCGGTAAAACTACCATCGCCCTCAGTCGCGCCAACCGACACCCCAATTATCGCCCCCAACCTAAGAAGAAAGACGACGACGCGATGGACGTAGATCGCCTCGATGAAGAAGAACGCGCCGATTGCATGGCTAAAGGCCTGTGCTTCATGTGCAAGAAGCGCGACCACCGCACCAATGCTTGCCCCGATAAGAAGAAGAAGAAGGTCCCAGTTAGGCAAGAGAAGATCGAGGAAGAAGATGATGAAATGGAGAACCGCCGCCTTGCGGAGGATTTTTGATGTGGAAGACTGGTACGACGTCAGTATCTTCCAATGTAACAGTAAGACTTGTACAGGCTATTGGAGAACGAAAGGAACTGCGTGTTCCAATGACTCTTATTTCCAAAACTCGTCCGAAAACCGTCGAAACTACCGCCGTTGTTGACTCAGGAGCGGCCGGAACCTTCATCTCCGAGGACTTCATTAAACTCCATAAGATCCAAACCCACCGACTCTCTAAACCCTTTAAAGTGACAACCGCCGATGGAAGCCTAACCAAAGGCGGCCTGATTACGCATTATTGCGTACTAACTGTGAAAATAGACAATTGTGCCATGATTGGCAAGTTCAACATTACTCGACTCGGAAAGCGCGATCAAATCCTGTTAGGAATCCCATGGTTACGGGCTATGGACCCCATCATCCGATGGAGGGCTGGAACCCTCTCTTTACCTAGGACTCCGAAGTCCGATTTGATTGAAGAAGACATTGATAGCGAACGGAAGAAGAACGGATTGCCTCTCCTCTTCCGGAAGAAACCAAAGTATGAACATTCCCAGCTTAAGAAGTCAGTGAAACCTGAATGCGTTGACTCCATGGTTCCGACGAAAGTCGAATCAGTGACACCTGAACGTATTGACTCCACGACTTACCCCTCTGCGTCCATCGAAGAGATTCCTGATGAGGAAATGACGGTGCCGGAAGAGACTGCCCCCATCTTCAATACAAAAGAAGATATTTGGGGAAATTACGAACCTATGGTAACCGACATTACTACCTATCAGTTACGGGACGAAGATGTTCTTATCGAGTATTTGGAAGATGGATCGGAAATGCGTCTTATCGAAAACATTTCTTTTGATTCCCCTCTCACTAAAGACGGTACCTCCAAGGTCGAAATGAAATTCAGCAACAAAGCCCAGCAATTCGCCATCGCCGGAGCACATAGCGAGGTAGAACAGAAGAAGAAATCGTTCAAAGAACTTGTACCTGGCTATCTCCACGACTTCTGTGACATTTTCGCTAAAGATGGTCTTAATTGACTCCCTCCTGAACGACCTGGAATCGATCATCGTATCGAAACAAAGCCTGGTTTCATTCCGAAAACGTCAAAAATCTACCCTCTATCCGAAAAGGAACGGTCAGCGGTCAAGGCATTTATCGATGAGAATAAAAAGAAAGGTTTTATCTCTGAATCGAAGTCCCCCCAAGCGAGTGGGTTCTTTTTCGTCGGCAAAAAGAGCAGGGAACTCCGTCCATGTCAAGACTACCGGTACATTAATGATTGGACGATAAAGAACTCTTATCCGCTTCCTCTCCCTCTCACACTGATTGCTAGGTTACATAACGCCAAATACTTTACCAAGATGGATGTCCGATCTGGGTATAATAATATCTGGATCCACCCCGACGATAGATGGAAAGCGGCCTTCACCACGGAATTTGGACTATTCGAACCCAATGTCATGTTTTTTGGCCTCTGCAACTCACCAGCTACATTCCAAGCGTATATGAATCGAACCTTCCAGCAGGAGATTAATGAAGGATGGCTAGTAATCTATATGGACGATATTCTCATCTTTTCAAAAACGCTTGATGAACATCGGAAACGAACCAGGAGGATATTGGAGATCATCCGTAGGGAACAGTTATTTCTGAAACCTGAAAAGTGCACATTCGACGCCGAAGAAGTGGAATATCTTGGCATGATTATCAAACCTGGCCACGTCACCATGGACCCCGCTAAACTCGACGGAATTAAAGACTGGCCCATCCCCACCACAGTAAAGGAAACGTGGTCCTTTTTGGGGTTCTGCAACTTCTACCGGAACTTTATCTCGCACTACTCTGACCTCGCACGCCCTCTGATAGATCTCACAAAGAAAGACGCCCAATTCTTGTGGACTGACGTGTGTAACGAATCGTTCCTGACCCTGAAAGATTGTTTCCTCCGTCAACCGGTGCTTCGTAATCCTGATCCCACTCGTCAATTCGCAGTCGCAGCTGACGCCTTTCTCGTGGCTACCGGAGCAGTACTCCTTCAGACCGATGATAATGGACAGTATCATCCATGTGGTTACCTGTCCCAATCCTTGAACCCAGCTGAACGAAATTACCAGATCTTCAATAGGGAACTACTCGCCGTCATCCGTGCACTTACTGAATGGCGCCATTATCTTGAAGGGAATCCGCACCCGGTTATCGTATTCACTGATCATAAGAACCTGCTCTATTTCTGCACTGCCCAGAAGCTAACCCGCCGTCAAGCACATTGGCAGCTGATCCTTTCCATGTTTGATATCGAGCTTCACCACATACCAGGAACTAAACTAGTCGCTCCTGACGCGTTATCTCGCAGACCTGATCACAACCCCGAAGATTCGGATAATGTGGATGTCACTCTGCTCCCTGATACCATGTTTTTCCGCCTTCTTGATGACTCACTACATGACGCCCTCTCTACGAATGACCCCTCCTCTGACCCCATATTTTCTACTGCTTCTGATGCCTTAAACGGCCTTTGCCTTCCTCCAATGAAGTCAGCCCTGTCCGATTGGAAAATTGTTGATAGCATCCTGTATTACAAGGATCGCGCCTATGTCCCCCCCACCGCTCGTCATGACCTACTCCGCCGTCTCCACGACCACCCTACTGCAGGCCATCCTGGCCGTTTCAAAACCGAAGAACTCGTTAAACGTGATTATTGGTGGCCTGGCCTAGGCGCCTACATCCGTAAATATGTCGATGGTTGCTCCCTTTGTCAGCAGATGAAAGCTGACACCCACCCGGTGACTCCTCCCCTTGTTCCCATCCCTTCTACTGCGACCACACCCTTCACTTCCTTATCAGTCGATCTCATCACGGATCTCCCTCCTTCTGGTGGATTTGATTCTATTATGGTCGTGGTCGACCACGGCCTTACGAAGGGGGTAATTATTACCCCATGCCTGAAAACCATCACCTCAGAAGGCGTAGCAAAACTTTTCTTCAAACATGTTTACCGTAGATTCGGACTCTACAACAAGATTATCTCCGACCGAGGCCCTCAGTTCATCTCTAAATTCTCGAAAGCTCTCGCCAAACTCCTTGATTATACCATCGCACCTTCTACCGCTTATCATCCGCAAACCGATGGACAAACTGAACGTCTCAACCAGGAACTAGAAACGTATTTATGGATCTACTGCCGAACCAACCCCGAAACATGGGTCGAACATCTTCCCCTCGCCAAATTTGTTCATAACCATAGAAAACACGACTCCCGTAACGCCTCACCATTCTATCTTATGATGGGATACAACCCGAGATCGCTGCCCCATACCTTAGCATCATCAACGATCCCAGCAGCTGAGGAACGCGTAAGACTTCTGCAAAAAGCTCGAGAGGAAGCCATTGCTTGTCACAACATCGCTATGCAACGAATGGCAGAACGGTCTCACAGAGTAAAGTATACACCTTGGAAGGTTGGCGATAAGGTTTGACTATCAGCAAAGAACTTGATCGTCCCGATACCAAAGAAGAAACTCGGACCGAAAAGATACGGACCCTTCCCGATTAAAGCCGTACTCAGCCCGATCACTTTCACACTCCAGCTCCCAGAACAGTGGCGAATCCATCCCACATTCCATGCTTCGGAACTATCATCCTATCGCGAAACTGACGTACATGGCCCAAACTTCCAGGAACCACCACCTGACATTATCAATGAAGAAGAAGAATATGAAGTCGAGGCTATTCTTGCCCATAAGGGAACGGGTAAACGAAGACGCTATCTTGTATCTTGGGTCAGCTACTCATTGGCTAGCAACGAGTGGATCCCAGAAGAGAATCTCGGCAACGCCTCTGAGATAACAAGAGCATATAAAAAGAAGCACAAGCTCACCTAACCCTTTCCAATGTACTCCGGCGACATCGTTTGGCAACTTCCTGACTATCTTCGCCTTATCAAGTTTATCACCCTCAAATTTCTCACTCTCACCAATAACTTCATTATGAGCTCCTCCTCTGATATCACCTCTGATCTTGCATCCGCCTTCGTATCGCTTGATTCATACCTTGACACTGTTACCAAAACCCTTGATTCCACCGACCTCATCAACCAAGAAGCTCGCAACACCCAGAACGCCTCTCCTTTCTCTACCGCCTCCACTGATTACTTCGCCATCTTAGAAGAAGTAGAGAACCAGACTCTTATCGAGTCAGCGTGCCTTGATATTCAATATTCTAAAGACATCGACGAATGCCTCGCCCAGCATGACACTACAGCCGTCGGGCTCCTCATTAACATCGTCCAAGCCGCCGAGCTCGTCAAACGAACCGCTAGAATCCTCCCCAACCCCCGCCACACCAGCATCCTTCTTCATTTACAGAGGCGTATTAGGAACCTCGCTGTACGTCTTATGCCTGATGACGCTAAAACTATTATTCGTGAAGTTGTCCACGAAGTATGCGAGCGTATTATTAAGAACCCGGTCCTGCGTCCCCACTCCCCTGATACACCTCTTCCTGTACCTCCGCCAGTTGAAAGCGCTGCTTCCGCTTCATCTGAGGATATTACTCCTGGCTTACGCACTATGTCTCTTTCGACAATGGCTGCATTGCAAGTGTTACAGGAAACAGCTCCTCCACTTAATGAACCAGCGCACCCCCTCCGAAGAACGCACCGTAGACGCTCTTCAGGGACAACCCGAAGGTCAAGAGTTGCACGTGCCTCCGCTCCTTCCCCTCCCGACCTTACCAACCGTAATCGCGAATGCTCTGCATCCCCGACACCCCCCACCACGTCCCGCGTCACCATCGTAACCACTGACCCCGATAACAATTTCGTTTGTTGTAACTGTCACGACCCTGGTCACCATCACAAAAACTGCCCCAAATATCATTGCCGCGTCTGTCGCATCTATGCACCGGGCCATTTTTCTGTCTTCTGTAAACAGCTTAAAGGCGAAGCTGTCCTTCCTATCGACTGGAAGGATCCGGAATTTTATAGCGCCCTTGCCCGCTGGGAAGCTGACAAAGATGCTGCGGATCTTTGCATCACTGAGGAGCAAGACGCCCTCCTTCATCGTGACTATGACTGTGACCATACTCTTTACGATAACACTGATTGATGAAGTCGGTGACTTCACGATAAAAACGGGGGTAATGTTACAGTACGCTTAGACCCTATTCATTTTCTTTCTTACCATTGTATTACATCGCGATCGCTTACTACCGCCGTCGTTAGATGACCAATATCCTTTCTTGGATTACTCACCTTTTCCTGCGCATGCATGCTTAATTAGGCGGTCATCCTTCGTCTTAGTACTTGCCCTAAATCTCTCCCAGTTCCTCTATAAATACGCGCTCTTGTACTATGTAGTTCCTTACTTTAATCTTACTGGGTTTTACCTGATAACTTGTGCTCCTTCGTCTAAGCCCTCCAAGCTTAGTCGTCTGAATCGATATCTGACTTAGAGCACTCCTCTTTGTCAGCCTTAACCTCAGAACCTAACTCCAAGGTCAAACCTTGCTGTTAGCCGTTAAACTTCGCAAGTCGACTTCACTGTCATTGCGTCATTAGATTGAACTCAACCACGAAGGCTCTCTTTTGAGTCTAGGTTGTTAGAACTCAACCACGAAGGCTCTCTTTTGAGTCTAGGTTGTTAGAACCCATCCCAGTTCGTAACACATCCTGTAAGAACTGCCAATCCATCGGACTCAACTTGAACTTGCTGATGGAGCATTGAGTGGGAGAGTCGAAGAATAAATCTACTGCCTGGATGAATATTAGTTTATGACAAAAGTTTCATGCGTGATGCCTTACCTGGCGAAGGGTTCGTAAACAGTTGAGCATAATGTAGGCTGAATCCCAACGGGTTACCTCATCAAGCAGGAGTTCAACAACAGGGAGGCGTAGTTTCGTGCCCGCGTCATCTTGGAACCACTCCTTCTCATTACCTGTAATGATAGTGTCCCTGAAAGAAATATGTCACTGGTTTGATGCGCGAACTGTGCACACAAGGTCCCTAGCTCTGCTGATAGCTTGCCCGGTCACTGCTTTGAGATACTCTGCCTTGATGATGGTGCGATCATCACTTACCCACTGTTCAGGCATGAGTGAAAAGTCGGCCTTGTGGTAATCATTAATGATATGCTTCACACAGATGTTGATGATATGCGGGAAGCATGGGATTCGGCGTTCGATGGGGTCGAAATCAATGCCTCGGCACTCCAGTTTTTGCGAAAGCTCTCGCATGGAAACCTGATTGTTTGCAGTGTTGTCCAAGGTAAAGTGACCAGTCTAAAAGAAATCAGAGCATGTTACATGGTACAATTAATCACTGACCTTTTCAGTCACAGCGGCACGATCAGTAAGATGCATGATGACTCCTGCCAGCAATTCACCGGTGTGACTGCCTGGAACATTATGGAAGCCGATGAGTGCAGCCCTCAAAGTGAGCATTGAACCCCAGTTGGCCTTAGTGATCCAGTGGGAAGTAAGTGCCATGAATGGGCGAAGGTTAGAATCTGACCAGAGGTCAGATGTGAATGAAACTTTGACCTGGGCAGCCTAAAAGATATAAGATACTTGGTAGGGCTCTTGACAGCTGTAGACTTACTGCAAGGTCCCTCTTCAAAGCATTGAAGTATTCATGAAAAGCGTCGATGACCAACTCACAAATTTTGGTACAGTGAAATACATCGGTCTCGTTCACCGATGGCCACAGAAGACGGATCAGACGACGAAATTCCAGACATTCTATAATGTTAATCGCCTGAAGACAATTATTAAACATAGTGTGTAGAAAGTGTACATTGACTCACCTGATTGTTGGCAATAATGAATTTGACAATATTGGTGAAGATGATCCAACAGCAGAATTGCTGGTCTAGATATATCGTGGCATCTGGGGAAACCCCAGAACATGCCAATATGCAGTAATCCTGAGTCCCTGATAGAAAGCCCAATGAACGATTGTCATGAGGTATGACTCCACAACTCATGCATGCTTCATGCAAGTCAAATCTGATTCAGCGGTGAGTGGGAGGTGAAAAAAACTCGCGCAACTGTGCATACCCAGAGAGAATCATCTCCGACTTGAAGCTCCAGATTCCAGAGGGCCCAAAGGGTTGAAGTTGAGCATGTCTTCATCCTCAGGTGCAGTTGAATGATCAACAGAGTCAAAATTAGAGCTCCATCAATAAGCACTCAGTGAGTCGTTGTTATTGTGTGGTGTGGCTGGATTACCGATATTAATTGTTTAGGATGTCACGATGAGTCCCTCACGAGCTGCGAAGGTCATTTCCAGGCAGGGCTGCAGCCTGCAACCTGCAGGATGTTGATAGATAAGAGGTGCTGCATGGGAGTTAAAGAGATTTTGGGGAGTTGGGGATACCTGGTTCAGTGGTTATTAATATATATTGCATCCACCACATCATATACATGCTGCAAAACTTGTTGTGAGAAATTGTAGGTGCGGCAAATCATACTATATCACAAAGTACACATAACAGTGCTTGTACAAACTACTCATACATGTATCCAACAGCATCATGATCTAGTTTTTTTCCAGCATGGAGTTGAAGATGTTGCATGTAACAGGGAGCCATTACGTGGGTGCAAACTTGGAATCACATTAGTTTGTAAGTACTAAGATAAATGAACTACTCACATACGAGTCAATCTGTGAAGCGGCGGGCATGGAGACACTGCCTCAATTACGCAAGGTTTGTTGAAGAATGGAGGGGAATGCGTGATAGGTATTACTTCAGGCTGGCTTATATCCAGCAAGCATACAGCTGGTGCAGGTGGTGTAGAACAAAGTATATGAAGCAATGAGTGAAGGTGGTTATAGTCGGGATCCTCTGAGAATGCAAGTGAGTGTGTGTAAATGAGAATTGTTGCAAACTCGACAGGAATTCCACGACATAAGTCTTCGATGGTAGTGTTCACTTTCCGCTCGAGTATGGAAGCGCTGGAAAGTTTCTCTTAGTCACTGGTTAACCATGGAAGGGAGCCCTGCAAGAAGTATATTAACATGTACGTAAGTGACTTGAGATTGTCACGACAACCTGGTTTGACTCCCAAGTGATTGTTGATTGATGCAAATGCAGGAGTGCCAGTGAGACGTTGACCTTGGTGAAATGGTATATGGACACCTGACATATTCCAGAATTCCTTTGCGATACCAAAATCAATAATGAAGGCGGTGTGCCTCAAATCGCCAAGACCCAGAACAACATTCTGGGGTTTAATGTTGCCATGAACATAACTGTGCGAGTGAATATATTCGAGACGTGAGAGCTGGGGAAAGGGGTTAGTGATCTGTACATGCAACCCACACACCAACTGACCAGCTGATCTCCTAGATTTATGACAGTGTCAAGGCTGAATTTGCGGTGGTGCAAAAGGAAGAGACTGTGCAGGGATGGCCCAAGGAGATCGAGAACAAGAGCGTGATATGTTGACTCCCTACCAAACCAGAGGGCACGGGGAATACCAACACCACCTTCAAGGTGTTTCAAAATGTTGTATTCACGCTGCACGGAAGATGAGTGGGTGATGGGTTCAAGTTTGACAGCAACTGCATCATCCTTTATGATATTCTGTGCACGATACACAACAGCTAATGGGGTCCAAATGTCAAAGTCAACATGTAGTCAGTAATCATGATAACACACCATATGAGCCAGCTCCCAAAACATCTCCTAGCCTAAACCTTCCATCAACTCGAATGGGGACCTTATCCATAGTGTATAGTACAATAGCCTGCAAGTAGAGAAATCCAGGGGATCTGACAAGCAACACTAGAGGCAACAAAAAAAGCACCCAACCACTGCGTAGCTTGAGCTGGCTTGAGCTGGCTTAAAGCGGTTCAAGCCGCGGTTCATAAATTTTCAGCTTGTAAAAGTCATAGCTGGTTCATGTGGTTTATAAATCAGACCAAGTCAGTGATTGGTGGCTTGGCTAACAGGTATCACCGAACTTCTGGCAAACCAGTAAATACCGAACCAGAGCCAGCCATAGCCGAGCCGTGGCACTACTAGTTAAGGATCTCTCGTGAGATGCTGTAATCCTTCGCAGACATATGAAGATCATTGCTGCGATCTTTGAGAGTCTGCCGTGTAGACTGTAAAATGAGTTTAGAGTCCATTCAGGAACTCAAATCTAGCCAAGTTCGACTCAAGATTTTGAACTTGAAAATCAACTACGACGATTAAGTAAGCTCGGAGCCTGGATACATTGTCACGCAACACACACCTTGCATACCAGTTGCTATGCACACCGCACTCATTGTACAACACTGACACCATGTTTTCTTGTCTTTGGAACCATTCGGACGACACCAATTCTGACAATACAAGTGATGTGTGTGACGCAGAAGATGCACAAGATGCACAAGATGATAATGAGAGGGAAGATCCCAACAACGCAGAGAAGGAAGATCTACATCGCCTGCAACAAATCATTAGTGTGTTTCAGAAGTTGATGGTATCAGCTGCTGGAGTGGTCGACATCGCGGTGGATGCCTATAACTCTTACACACAAGCTCACTATGATAAGGAGCCATACCACACCTCAGCATTATCAGGGATCGCTTGGGTCAATGAATTGCTTGCTGGCCATCCTGAACGCGTACGATGCGAGCTTGGTGTACATCGCCATGTATTCATCATATTATTGAATGTGCTTCATGAAAGCAGCATAGACAATTCAAAAAATGTGACGCTCAAGGAACAACTCGCTATATTCTTATATGCCTGTGTCACAGGGCTTTCTGTACGCCATCTTGGTGAGTGGTTTCAATGCTCAAACGATACTATATCAAAGTATGTCCTCCCATAACTTTGAAACTGGCTGTACTAACTCAGTAGGCTCTTTCTAGGTATTTTAAACGAATTTTAGTTGCATTCTCATCCCAGCCAATCTACACCACTTATGTCCGACTCCCCAGTCCAGAGGCTCCCACTCCCCCCACTATCCTGAAATCCAGGAAATTTTACCCATACTTTGCCAATGTTATTGGTGCCATTGACGGCATGCATATTGCGTGTCACCCCACAGCATCTGATCACCAAGCTGCTTGTGACCGCAAGGGCAATCTGACGCAGAATTGTCTTGCTGCCTGCGACTTCAAGATGCAATTCATGTACATGTTCAGCAGGTTCCAGGGGTCTGCAGCAGATGCGTGTGTCTATCACGCTGCACGTTTGAAAGATTTCACAATTCCACCAGGCAAGTTTTATCTTGCAGATGCTGCATTCGCTGCATGCGACGAGTTACTTGTACCCTACCGAGGTGTATGCTATCACCTGGCAGAGTGGGGCCGCACAAATCTTTTGTAAGTTTTTTTTTTCTAATGTGTTACCCCATTCATACTCATCTATCTTTTTCAGGCCTTGTAATCCACAGGAACTCTATAACTTGCGACATGCGATGCTCCGCAACGTTATTGAGCGTATTTTTGGTGTTCTCAAGAAATGCTTTTGTATTCTTCACCTTCCCCCTGAGTATAACTCAGACATCCAATCTCGCATCCCTCCGGCTCTCTGTTTAATTCACAACATCATTCGTATCCATGACCCAGACGACTTATTGGACTTTCGTCACATTGACTCAGATGAGTGGAGGCCCCAATATACTGGTACACTCACTGATGGGCCTCCAACTGAAGCTGCAAGGACACGCGCACACGAACATCGTGATCGATTTGCACAATCCATGTGGGTAGACTATCTTGCAGAGAGATGTAGAAGGGGGGAACCAATGCCGCCTGGTGTGTAGGACTGACTCATTCTTTCTGTAGCTCTTTTCTTTTTAATGTAGCACTTTTCTTAACAAGTATAGTGTAGATGAATGAAGTTTTTGTATTAAGGAGTCGTTTGTAGTAGAGGAAAAAGCGCTGTTCTAGTTAAATGAAGTTTTTCGTATGAAACCACGAATTTTTCGTAAGATGAGTCGTTTGTAGTAGAGGAAGAAGCACCATTCTGGTTGAATGAAGTTTTTTGTATGAAGCCACAAATTTTTCGTAAGACGAGTCATTTGTAGTAGAGGAATTGATATATTGATTACTACTACAAATTGTACTATGCATAGTTAGGACGCCCTGTTCTTCCCCTTCCTATAATCCTCCAAATACTGTGCAAGATAAACTTGACGCATGTCATATCCCATACATTCGCACTTCTCATCCGAAGTTCCGGATGACAGATCCGATCAGATCCAATCCACAGATCCGTACCAGATCCGTCACGATAAGCTTCCTCATTCATATCCTGTTCATATAACGTTAAACACTGCTTATTTCCTCCATTTAGTATATCCTCCTTTCCGGTTTATCGGTTATGCTTTCTTCCGGCTATGTTCTACTGATCCATTTCACTTGTGATTAATTTCCAGCTATGTTTACTGATCCGCTTCACTTGTGATTATCTTCCGGCTTATGATTGACTTCTAATAAGCATTGCTTATACATTGCGATACTTTGTGCATAGCCTCTCACGTAGTTCTATCGTATATAAACTCTTGTATATGTCTTATAGTTCCCTAGTTCAAATATCATCTTAGATTGTCCTCATTCCGTTATCCAGACTCGAGTCTTAACAACTCTTGTCACCCTCCGAGACTTAAGGATTGTATCCGATAGTCTATACGCATCTGCCTCTATCTACGGATAGTCTACACTCTGCTAGTTTCTAGTCCTAGACTTGTCTAGACTAGTTCTTATACTCTCATCCGATATCCGGACGCCATCCGGATACGTATACGATACTATTCCTTATCTTCGGATAGGAATACGATACTGATCCTTACCTTCGGATATCCTACGATACTATTCCTTGTCTTCGGATAGGAATACGTTACTCTCCTCTACACCCGGATATCATACGATAGTCGTCCGGACTTTCGGATACGCTACAACAGCCATCCGGATCTTCAGATACGATACTTTTAGCATTCTGAAATACGGGGCTATACTCGGAAAAGGGGCACAGCGTATGAGCTGAGGCCGAAGCCCTTTGGATCTGTTACCTTTGAGCACGACCTTAACAATGCACAACATTGCGTTTAATACTGAGATATGAATCAGCTTTGGAAACATCCGACTCAAACAAGTTGATCAGGGTAACGATTTCATGTACATCCAAGTCTTCCTCCTCCTGTACCCGAAGAATCACCTTTTGTTTGCGGAGGGGGATGGGCTCAACAAAATGACCAGCGACCATTTCCTGAAACGCCATTGTTGCACTGGAAAGGCTATGTGCCATTTTCCCTCCAAAGTCTTCCAACGCTGATGGCATTGATAGACGCTGCGACTTTGATGAAGACTTCCCTTTGGAGGATTGCGGTGGACGGGACTCATGACACGAGCTGTCATCCCCTTCAGCTTTATGTTTCACAGCCGTCAAGGACACAGGAGTGGAGGGAGTGGGGCGATCTTGCACGATGTTGAAACTGGTTGGGGTGATGGGCATGATGGGTGTGACAGGAGCAGAGGGTGTGGGGACAGAGGTGGGAGTGGAGAGGGGAATGGAGGGTGCAACAGGAGGACCGGATGTGCCTGGTTTGGCGTGCATGGTGGCGCTATTGTCGTTTGTAGTGTGGGGGTTGAATTCGACACAATCAAGTGCATCCTCCAGTGATGCCATGAGAATGTTGCTGGCACTGGATGGGCCAGGAGTGGCGCTTGCACTGGGTGTTGACGTGTTGTCAGTATTGTCGATGCCTGCGTGGAACCCAACCCAGCTACTTGCTTGTACTGGGATGATGCCACACAGAGCCTCGTAGTGAGGCCAACCCTTCGTCTTGAATCCCTTTGCTTGGGGATTATTCTACCCATGTAATTAGCACAGTAGCACAGCAGAAAATAAAACTCACCTTTATATAATCATCCTAGATTGTCTCTGATTCAGGTCTGATGTTCACACCGTGGTCCATACTGTATGAGATGCCTGAGGCATGCGCGATCTTGTCGATGATGTGGTACAGCTTGCGTATCTAAAAATAACAATGAGTACCACTACCAGCAGCCACTCAGTGAATGAAAAGTACTTACTCGTACCCATTTGGATTGACATGCCTCTGGAGTCTTAGGAGCACCTTAAAATAAGTCAGATAAGCAGTGGTAAACTATGCAAGGACTCACCTTGCAGGATAGGCTGGCTTGCCATAACAGCAGTGGCACTGCTCCAGAATGTCTTGTCGAAGTTCAGGCCATTGCCTGCTTTGGCCTTGTTGGCAATGACATGTGTGATCAAAGCCTTCTCGTCACTTTCAGACCAAACACAGCGGTCTTGTTTGGTTTCTGCTGAGGTGGCATCTTGCCGTGTCGATTTCTTTCTCATTGTGTAGCTACATAGATGATGGCAGTAAGAAAGGGTACAGGTTGCAGGTATGATTGCATACTAGATTATCTGGTCTATGTGACATAGTTATCAGTCACGTTCAATGGCAACCCAGCAAGCTTACTTAATCATCGTAGTTGATTTTCAAGTTCAAAATCTTGAGTCGAACTTGGCTAGATTTGAGTTCCCGAACGGACTCTTAGCATTCAAATATTCAAGTGTAGGGACTTGAAACCACATTGATTTTACCTTGTATGCCTTTGCAGCCCTTGTGATATTCTTGTGCGTGCCATTTGCAACATCTGTAAGTGCCGTGACTCATACTCAGGGTCAGTAGATGCTGCTAACTTGCCCCGGCGAGATCTCATGGCATAGCAATGAATCCCAGCTTGTACAGCTACTTTCAAATCAATAGACCAGAATCCATTTTTTTCGATTCACCGCTTTTGTTTAGTTGTGGAGCTGTACAAACAAAAGGGTCCTGCCTGTTACGATACTTTGTTGGGGGCGGATACCCCAGAATGGCACTGGACTGCACAACTTCGCAGCTTTCTCATCTGACACTGCGTCTGACATCCCTCTGAGCTCACTGCTGGTATGACTAGGGGCGCTCAAAGTTAAAATGCCCAACGCCCAAGCCCAACGCCCAACGCCCAACCTCGTGACCGAAATGAATATAGAATAAATAAAATAGAAGTAAATACAAAAGTATACCCACGAATACCAAGCATTACATCATCTCCCCGCTAGTACTGTCATTCAGCGCATGAGTTAGATTTGGTGGCTGAAAAATGCATCGTAAGATCATATGCAGGGTATAGTATTGCAGATATTGGTAGTGTAGAGTTGTACGAGCCATAGCTGCAGCATAGAGCTCTATCTAGACTGCCGTGACAATGCTATAAGATTTGCTTATATAACATTTGATAATAGTAGGTTTACTTTGTATTTACTTCTATTTATTCCTGTTACAGTACGCTTAGACCCTATTCATTTTCTTTCCCTTCTTACCATTGTATTACATCACGATCGCCTACCGCCGCCGTCGTTAGATGACCCATATCTTCCTTTCTTGGATTACTCACATTTCTCGCGCATGCATGCTTAATTAGGCAGACGTCCTTTGTCTTGGTACTTGCCCTAAATCTCTCCTAGTTCCTCTATAAATACGCGCTCTTGTACTATGTAGTTCTTTACTTTAATCTTACTGGGTTTTCCACCTGATACTTGATTTCCTTCGTCTAAGCCCTCCAAGCTTAGTCGTCTGAACCGATCTCTAACTTAGAGCACTCCTCTTCGTTAGTCAGAACCTTTGAACCTAACTTCAAGGATCCTACCTTGTCGTCAGTTATTAGCTTCGCAAGCAAACTTCATTGTTGTTGCGTCGCTAGACCAGACTCAACCACGAAGGCTCTTTTCTGAGTCTAGGTTGTTTAGAACCTATCCCAGTTCGTAACAAAAGATTAAAGTCTCTTACCTGACCGTCGCCATCCGCGACGCCCCTTATTGATACCAGTCCAAGACGAGCTCTTGGCAGAGAACGTTCTGGTGGGAAAGAGATCCTACCCAGCCAGACCCTGAACCGGATACCCCGGAAGAAGAATTTCACGCAGCCCCCGAATCGGCTATCACCGAAACCCGCTTGATCCCCACCGATATCGAAGACAGTTCGAGTTCTACCTCAACTTCCTCTTCAGACGAATTCCCAGAAGAAAGACCCCCCCGACATCTATCAGCTCATCCCAGCCTCAGGATGTCTCATGCAACTAAAGAAGCTGAGCTTCGTGCCGGAGCCCCGGTTGCCTTCGATGGTAATATTAGAAAAGCCTCACGCTGGCTGCACTCTGTAAAAGCGTATTTCACCGTTAACGCCGCAATCTATTCTACCGATGAAAAGAAGGTAGTCACCGCCCTCGCCTATATGACGGAAGGAACGGCTTCGTCCTGGTCCGACACCTTCTACCAACTATGTGAAGGGAGATCGTCCAAGTATGGAACTTGGGTTGACTTTGAGAAAGAATTTCGGGAAATGTTCATCCCCGCCGATGCGAGCATAGTTGCACTTAACAGAATTCAGAAGCTCAAACAGCTTGGAAGAAGCCTCTCGTCCTACGTCGCTGAGTTCCGTGCGCTCGTAGCAGTAGCCAACGTCAAGGAGTTGCACGTCCTTATCCATATGTTCAACTTAGGACTGAACGACGACCTCGTAAACGCCGTCCATCTCATGGGAGAAATCCCTACCGATTTCGACAAGTATGTTACTGCCGTCATCAAAATCGATAGCAACATGAAACGCGGTAAAACCACCATCGCCCTCACCCGCGCTAATCGACACCCCAACTATCGCCCCCAACCTAAGAAGAAGGATGATGACGCGATGGACGTAGATCGTCTTGACGAAGAAGAATGCGCCGATTGCATGGCTAAAGGCCTGTGCTTCGTATGCAAGAAGCGTGGCCACCGTGCCAATAGCTGCCCTGATAAGAAGAAGAAGAAGGTCCCAGTTAGGCAAGAAAAGATCGAAGAAGAAGATGATGAAACAGAGAACCGCCACCTTGCGGAGGATTTTTGATGTGGAAGACTGGTACGACGTCAGTATCTTCCAATGTAACAGTAAGACTTGTACAGGCTGTCGGAGAACGAAAGGAACTGCGTGTTCCGATGACTCTTATTTCCAAAACTCGTCTGAAAACCGTCGAAACCACTGCCGTTGTAGATTCCGGAGCAGCGGGAACCTTTATCTCTGAAGATTTTATCAAACTCCATAAAATCCGAACCCATCGACTCTCCAAACCCTTCAAAGTAACCACCGCCGACGGAAGCTTAACCAAAGGTGGCCCGATTACGCATTACTGCGTACTAACCGTAAAAATAGACGACTGTGCCATGATTGGCAAGTTCAACGTCACCCGCCTCGGAAAGCGCGATCAGATCCTATTAGGGATCCCATGGTTACGGGCTATGGACCCCATCATCCGATGGAAGGCTGGGACGCTTTCTCTACCCAGGACTCCCAAGTCCGACCTGATTGAAGAAGATGTCGATAGTGAACGAAAGAAGAACGGATTACCCCTCCTTTTTCAGAAGAAGCCAAAGTACGAACATTCCCAGCTTAAGAAGTCAGTGAAACCTGAATGCGTTGACTCCACGGTTCCGACGAAAGTTGAACTAGTGTCACCTGAACGTATTGACTCCACGACTTACCCTTCTGCGTCTATTGAGGAGATTCCCGACGAGGAGATGGCGGTTCCAGAAGAAACTGCCCCCATCTTCGATACAAAAGAGGATATATGGGGGAATTACGAACCCATGGTAACCGATATCACCACCTACCAACTACGGGATGAGGACGTCCTTATTGAATACTCGGAAGACGGAATGGAAATGCGCCTTATCGAGAATGTATCTCTTGATTCCCCTCTCACCAAAGACGGCACGTCCAAGAACGAAATGAAATTTAGCAATAAAGCCCAGCAGTTTGCCATCGCTGGAGCACACAGCGAGGTAGAACAAAAGAAGAAATCGTTCGAAGAACTCGTTCCCAGCTATCTTCATGACTTTCGTGATATTTTCGCTAAAGACGGTCTCAATCGGCTCCCTCCTGAACGACCCGGAATTGATCATCGCATTGAAACGAAACCTGGTTTCATCCTGAAAACGTCGAAAATCTACCCTTTATCTGAAAAGGAACGGTCAGCGGTTAAGGCATTTATCGATGAAAACAAGAAGAAAGGTTTTATCTCCGAGTCGAAGTCCCCTCAAGCGAGTGGGTTCTTTTTTGTTGGAAAAAAGAGCGGAGAACTCCGTCCCTGTCAAGATTACCAGTATATCAACGATTGGACCATAAAGAACTCCTATCCGCTTCCCCTCCCTCTCACGCTGATCGCTCGATTACATGACGCCAAGTACTTTACCAAGATGGACGTCCGATCTGGATATAACAACATCCGGATTCATCCTGACGACCGATGGAAAGCGGCCTTTACCACGGAATTTGGACTATTCGAACCTAACGTTATGTTTTTCGGCCTCTGCAATTCACCAGCTACGTTTCAGGCATATATGAATCGAACATTCCAGCAGGAGATTAACGAGGGATGGCTAGTGATTTATATGGACGACATCCTCATCTTTTCGAAAACGCTTGACGAACATCAGAAACGAACCAGGAGGATATTGGAGATCATCCGTAGGGAACAGTTATTTCTGAAACCCGAGAAGTGTACATTCGACGCCGAAGAAGTGGAGTATCTTGGCATGATTATCAAACCCGGCCACGTCACCATGGACCCCGCTAAACTCGACGGAATTAAAGATTGGCCCGTCCCCACCACAGTAAAAGAGACGCGGTCCTTTTTAGGGTTCTGCAACTTCTACCGGAACTTTATTTCGCACTATTCCGATCTTGCACGCCCTCTGATAGATCTCACGAAGAAAGACGCCCAATTCTTGTGGACTGATGCGTGCAACGAATCCTTCCTGACCCTGAAAGACTGTTTTCTTCGTCAACCAGTACTTCAAAACCCTGACCCCACTCGTCAATTCGCCGTTGCAACCGATGCTTCCCTCGTGGCTACCGGAGCAGTACTCCTTCAGACCGATGATAACGGACAATATCACCCATGCGGCTACCTGTCCCAGTCTTTGAACCCAGCAGAGCGAAACTACCAGATCTTTGATAGGGAGCTACTCGCTGTCATCCGTGCACTCACTGAATGGCGACATTACCTCGAAGGAAACCCACACCCGGTCATCGTGTTCACTGACCATAAGAACCTGCTTTATTTCCGTACTGCCCAGAAATTAACCCGTCGCCAAGCACGTTGGCAGTTGATTCTTTCCTTGTTTGATATTGAACTTCACCATGTACCAGGAACGAAACTAGCCGCCCCCGATGCGTTATCTCGCAGGCCTGATCACCATCCCACAGATACGGATAATGCAGACGTCACCCTGCTTCCTGATACCATGTTTGTACGTCTTCTCGACGACTCCCTGCGTGACGCCCTCTCCGCAAACGACCCCTCCTCTGATCCTATATTCTCCACTGCTTCCGACGCCTTGAACGGCCTCTGTCTCCCTCCTATGAAGTCGGCATTGTCCGACTGGAAGATTGTTGACAGTATCCTGTATTACAAGGACCGTGCCTATGTCTCCCCCCCCGCCCGCCATGATCTACTCCGTCGTCTCCACGATCACCCCACCGCGGGCCATCCTGGCCATTTCAAAACCGAAGAACTCGTTAAACGCGATTATTGGTGGCCGGGTCTAGGTGCCTACGTCCGTAAATATGTCGACGGTTGCTCCCTTTGCCAGCAGATGAAAGCTGACACTCACCCGGTGACCCCTCCCCTTGTTCCGATCCCTTCTACCGCAACCATGCCTTTCACTTCTTTATCAGTCGATCTTATCACGGACCTCCCTCCGTCTGGTGGGTTTGATTCTATTATGGTCGTGGTCGACCACGGCCTTACGAAGGGGGTAATTATTACTCCCTGCCTGAAAACCATTACCTCGGAAGGCGTAGCAAAACTTTTCTTCAAACATGTCTACCGAAGATTTGGACTCTATGACAAGATTATCTCCGACCGAGGTCCTCAGTTTATCTCTAAGTTCTCAAAAGCTCTAGCCAACCTTCTCGATTACACCATTGCACCCTCTACAGCTTATCATCCGCAAACTGATGGACAAACCGAACGACTCAATCAGGAACTAGAAACGTATCTACGAATCTATTGCCGAACCAACCCTGAAACATGGGTCGAACACCTTCCCCTCGCCGAATTCGTCCATAACCATAGAAAACACGATTCCCGTAACGCCTCGCCATTCTATCTTATGATGGGATACAACCCAAGATCGCTACCTCACACCCTAGCTTCGTCAACCATTCCAGCAGCTGAAGAACGCGTGAGACTGTTGCAGAAGGCTCGAGAAGAAGCCATAGCCTGCCACAACATCGCTATGCAACGAATGGCAGAACGGTCTCATGGAGTAAAGTATACGCCCTGGAAGGTCGGCGATAAGGTTTGGTTATCAGCAAAGAATTTGATCGTCCCGATACCAAAGAAGAAGCTCGGACCGAAAAGATACGGACCATTCCTGATCAAAGCCGTACTCAGCCCGATCACGTTCACACTCCAGCTCCCAGAACAATGGCGAATCCACCCCACGTTTCATGCTTCGGAGCTATCATCCTATCGCGAAACTGATGTACACGGTCCGAACTTCCAGGAACCACCACCTGACATTATCAATGAGGAAGAGGAATACGAAGTCGAGGCTATCCTTGCCCACAAAGGAACGGGTAAACGAAGACGCTATCTCGTATCTTGGGTCGGTTACTCATCAGCCAGTAATGAGTGGATCCCAGAAGAGAATCTTGGTAACGCCTCTGAGATAACGAAAGCGTATAAGAAGAGGCATAAGCTCACCTAAACCTTTTCAATGTACTCCGGTGACATCACTTGGCAACTCTCCGACTATCTTCGCCTTATCAAGTTTATCGCCCTCGAATTTCTCGCTCTCACCAATAACTTCATTATGAGCTCCTCCTCCGACATCACTTCAGACCTCGCATCCGCCTTCGTCTCACTCGACTCTTACCTTGATACCGTTACTAAGAACCTCGACGCTACCGACCTCATTAACCAGGAAGTCCGTAACACCCAGAACGCCTCCCCCCTTTCCAACGCCTCCACCGACTACTTCGCCATCTTAGAAGAAGTAGAGAATCAGACCCTCATTGAGTCAGCGTGCCTTGACATCCAGTATTCCAAAGATATCGACGAACGCCTCGCCCAGCATGACGCTGCGGCTGTCGGGCTCCTCATCAACATCGTCCGAGCCGCCGAGCTCGTTGAACGTACCGCTCGAATCCTCCCCAACCCCCGTCACACCAGCATCCTCCTTCATTTACAGAGGCGTATTAGGAACCTCGCTGTACATCTTATGCCTGATGACGCTAAAACTATTATTCGTGAAGTTGTCCACGAAGTATGCGAGCGTATTATTAAGAACCCGGTCCTGCGTCCCCACTCCCCTGATACACCTCTTCCTGTACCTCCGCCAGTTGAAAGCGTTGCTTCCGCTTCACCTGAGGATATTACTCCTGGCTTACGCACTATGTCTCTTTCGACAATGGCTGCGTTGCAAGTGTTGCAGGAAACAGCTCCTCCACTTAACGAACCAGCGCACCCCCTCCGAAGAACGCACCGTAGACGCTCTTCAGGGACAACCCGAAGGTCAAGAGTTTACCAACCGTAATCGCGAACGTTCTGCATCGCCGACACCCTCCACCGCGTCCCGCGTCACCATCGTAACCACCGACCCCGACAACAATTTTGTTTGTCGCCACTGTCGCACCCCTGGACATCGTCACAAGCACTGCCCTAAGTACCACTGCCGCGTCTGTCGCGTTTACGCGCCAGGCCATTTCTCCGTATTCTGCAAACAGCTCAAAGGTGAAGCTGTCCTTCCTATCGACTGGAAGGATCCAGAATTCTATAGCGCCCTCGCTCGTTGGGAAGCTGACAGAGATGCTGCGGATCTTTGTATTACTGAGGAGCAAGACGCTCTCCTCCATCGTGACTATGACTACGACCATACTCTTTACGACAATACTAATTGATGAAGTCGGTGACTTCACGATAAAAACGGGGTAATGTTACAGTACGCTTAGACCCTATTCATTTTCTTTCCCTTCTTACCATTGTATTACATCACGATCGCCTACCGCCGCCGTCGTTAGATGACCCATATCTTCCTTTCTTGGATTACTCACATTTCTCGCGCATGCATGCTTAATTAGGCAGACGTCCTTTGTCTTGGTACTTGCCCTAAATCTCTCCTAGTTCCTCTATAAATACGCGCTCTTGTACTATGTAGTTCTTTACTTTAATCTTACTGGGTTTTCCACCTGATACTTGATTTCCTTCGTCTAAGCCCTCCAAGCTTAGTCGTCTGAACCGATCTCTAACTTAGAGCACTCCTCTTCGTTAGTCAGAACCTTTGAACCTAACTTCAAGGATCCTACCTTGTCATCAGTTATTAGCTTCGCAAGCAAACTTCATTGTTGTTGCGTCGCTAGACCAGACTCAACCACGAAGGCTCTTTTCTGAGTCTAGGTTGTTTAGAACCTATCCCAGTTCGTAACAATTCCAGGTATATTCATTTCGGTCACGAGGTTGGGCGTTGGGCGTTGGGCTTGGGTGTTGGGCGTTTTAACTTTGAGCGCCCCTACTATTAACGTCTGCTTTCCAAGGGCCTTCTGAAAACAGAGCCTGTGGGACGAGAGAGCCGAAGAACTCAGTTGATAGTTCGGTGACTTGTGTTAGTGACTTCTGCTATGGCCTTGGATGACATTTGGGCAGACATAGTGACCCATTGTTACTTTATTGCTGCTGGAATGTGACAGCAGTTTCTAACCATGATGCGAATGATGTCTGAAGACAGTGTTGAATGAGAAAGCTGCGAAGTTGCGCAGTCCAGTGCCATTCTGGGGTATCCGCCCCTGACAAAACATCGTAATGAGCGGGACCCTTTTGTTTGTACAGCTCCACAACTAAACAAAAGCGGTGAATCGAAAAAAATGGATTCTGGTCTATTGATTTGAAAGTAGCTGTAACAATCACGAAGGTGTGTGTTCTCGGTGAATTCAATGTCCGACATCGGCAGTGTCGGCAGGTGACACTAATTCGTGACTTTTCCTGGTGTCACGTAGAAAATACTATCTCTATCATTTCTTTATGAAATTGCTTCGTTTCACTTGGAATAGGATATGGGAATATGTTAAATGTATTCAGTGAAGTAGCTAAGTGAGTGGTGTAAATTTGAGGTCTGTAGTTGAAAATCACGAAGTAGTGGTGGGTCACGAAGTGACCGTAGGGGATAGTAAACTGCGCGATACGCATCATCTTTGTTACTGTTGCGAGTCGAACATCGCTTTGTCTCACCTGCATTAAGCTACTCAGACCTTTGGGCGTCCTGACCTCGGACGGCTTTGCCAAACAGAAGCCGACCTCGGCCTGGCTAGCCCAGCAGTAGCCCATGATGTTAGGCAACGATTCAGAGTGTGTAGAATTCGAGATAGAAACACATTAATGCTGGTCCCTCATGATTGTCTTATATCTCGGTATAGACACTGGAGTGCGCTGATTTTATCAGTCATTACTCTGAGACAAAGAGCACCCGTGAGTCGATCCCACACCTGTTAGATCCAGGCTCAAGAAGAAGGACACGGCCTTTCGCGTTATTGAACATGTAAGGCTTTTGTGACAGTGCAAGCAATCCTGAGACTTCAGGACTACAGCCAATGCAATACATATTTAGATACAAGAAAAATAACAGGAAGCACAACGCAGCACACAAGACTTATGATGGTAAGAGTGAGTGAATCTGAAAATAGCACCCCAACTGCAACTCCCAATGCAAGGCAGGTTGTTGCAACTAAACTGGATAGTGTCGGGAATGCAAGGCTAAAAAAGAAAGCAATGTAGGTGACAAGTCTATCACAATGTCTCTGTGAAAGTATGAGATGAATAAGATGAATGAAAAGTGTATATATCCTTACCTGCAACAATGTGACCGGGAGAGTAACAAGCGCCCGGTGCCAAATCATACTTGAAATGATGGCCAGTCCTGAGAAAAAAAGAGAGGTGAATACATATGGAGTAGGTGACCGCAAGTCAGCAAGCAGGATGTCAAAAGATATAGTAGGCCAGGGCCTGAGCAAGTAGCTAAGCCATACTCCACCGGCAACTATCATGAATCTTGCAAACTCATTGACTTTGTCAATGATATCTCTAATATCTGCTCTGAGGCGTTCCCAGTCCGCCCCACGGCCAGTGACGAAAACACGTTCTAAGTGCTCTTGTGACTCAATCGGAATGAGGGGAAATAACACTGTGTGAGTGTCAGTTTAGGGCTATATGCGCCAGATATGTGCGCCTACCATTCCTTACCACCCAACTCTGTGGAACAAGATCGTCAAAGGGCAGCCCGAGCTCCATACGGTGCGATCGACGCTCCTCCTCGCGCAATCGACGCTCCTCCGCCTCGCGCAATCGACGCTCCTTCGCCTCGCGCAATCGACGCTCCTCCGCCTCACGCAATCGACGCTCACGCTTCTTGCGCGATTGACGGTCCTCCGGCTCGCGCGATTGATGCTCCTCCGAGTCGCGTGATTGATGCTCCGGGTCGACTGGGTCGACTGGGTGCGATGGGTCAACTGGGTGCGATGGGTCAACTGGGTGTGATGGGTCAACTGGGTGTGATGGATGATCTGGATTGGAGTTATCATGGGTTGCGGGCAGTGGTAGCTGTGGCTGGGTCATACTAGTAATAGGCGTGGAGGACATAGTCAAGACTCAAGACAAGGAAAGAAGAACGGTTATGAGCAGTTTGAATTGCAATCCACGACTGTGACCAGCATCACCCCTGTATGGGAACAGGCCCTCAGTAGAGCTGGCCACCATAAATGCATTGACAGAACCATACGGTTTTTCCGTCCCACAATAGTGAAGAACCCATCTTTGTCCCGCACGCCGATATCACCAGTCTTGAACCACCCATCAGGCGTGATAGCTTCAGTAGTTGCAGTGGAGTTGTTTAGGTATCCCTGATGTGACACGCGTGATCAAACTGGTTTGAAGGATAATGACACATGAGGTACCTTCATGATCGTCGGCCCTCTCACCCATACCTCACCAGCGCCTGGGATATCCGTGTGTGCCTGTAGAGTTCATTAATATCGACCTGACTTGGGGGAAAAGTACGAACTTCGCCTTCAGCTTCGCTAACAAGTCTGACCTCCAAGTTTGGAACTAGTACTCCTGTCGCCTCAATATGACTGCTAGCATCATGAACAGGGAGGAAAAATACTGTCGGTGAGGTTTCTGTGAGGCCATAGCCTATGCAAAGATTTGAGATTCAGCGCTCTCAGGAAGTGAATCGAGAGACGGAAACACACCTTGCAGGATATTTATATCTGCACCCACGCCTTTCATGCGCTTCATTACGGTCGAGACAATCTCAGCACTGACGGGTGCAGCGCCTGTGAGGATAATCTTGAGGGAGGTGAGGTCATGTTTCTGAATAGCTAAACGTAGGATTGTGTCAGAAGTTAGAACTAAGATAAATGACACCGGAAAAGGACAGGTGGGTGTACGGGCACACGCTAGACCCTAAACGGTGTTAGATCCAGGAGGAGTATTGTCACTTATACAATGACGCGAGATAGGTCGACATATGCGTGCCATACTCAATTAGACCATGGATTTAAGTGGTGAAGTGAGAAAAGATGAAGAGGAAGACCTGCCTGGGTGTCTCGCAAATACTACCAACATCGGAGGGACAACCAGACCGAACGTCACGCGGTATCTTGCGATAGTTGCACAGAAGCCATCGGGATCGAACCCTGCCATCACAATTGCAGGGGTTCCTAAGAATAACGGCAAATGGAGAAGTTTGACTCCCCCATACATGTGATAATAGGGCAGACACCCAAGGAACACATCTACACCTTGTGCAGGGATGGACGGGGTAAGGCATGGCCTGGAATTAGGCCAGACAGGTTTGAATATCTCGAGGACAGAGACGATATTGTAATGTGTAGTCTCGACACCCTTTGGTCGACCTGTTGTGCCAGAGGAATAGCAAAGATATACAGTTTCGTTTGACCGTTCATCGTCGAAGCTGACTTCTTCTTTGAGCTCGCCGCGACCAAGTAACTGAGTTATAGCCACGAGATCTTTCAGATTTGGAAACGATACGTCTTTTGCACCAGTGATCCACTGGACTCCAGCTACGATGATACGGCTCCGTATTTCCCGCTCGGAGCATCCAAGGGACCTTAGCATAGTCTGGGCTATTCCAACCAGCGAAGGGTGGACAAATACAAGATGAGCACCTGCGTCAATGTATTGATACTTTAATTCATCTGGCGTATATGCGCTATTTGCAAGCGTAGCGCGGAAGCCAGCGGCCACTGCGCCAAACATCATGATGGGCCATGTGATTGAATTGGGAGAGAAAATGAGCACTGTCTTGGTGCGATTCTCTAGAGGTGATGGAAGATTGTGAAGAGAGAATGCCAACTGAAGAGCATATGAGCGAAATGCTCCACGAGAAATTGTTGTACCAGAAAGAGCATCTATGAATGCGGGTGATGAAGCAGGGAAACCACCGACTGTGCCTGGGAAAGACGAAGAGACACCAAGGATATGAGTAAAGATAGAACGACGACAGATAGGGACAGATGGGTAGGACGACGTGTAAATAGTGTCCGTCATCGTGTCACTCGTTGTACTAAGCCTCAAAGTGGGAGTAAGGCGGTTATCAAAGCTCCATATTAATATAGTCGTTGGAGATAGAACTGAGCTCAGTTCGAAAATGAGACCATCAACATGACAATCTCCATATGTGCTCGCCAGTGTACTTGTACCTAGGAGGTAGATCGCTAAGGTGGACTTACATAATTTTTACGAGACGATCGAGCCGATATGCATTCACATACTAGACTGTCTTTGGTTTATACGGTCCTCTCCAGTGAAGTCCAGTTTTCACTGGGAAGTTACATCCTTATATACTAGCCGAGCACCCATACCTACTGCTTGATTCATGATTGCAAGGACCCGTCTCCTCGCCATCAGCCGTGCAATGTCGACGTCAACGCGCTCCTCCACATGCCCACTATCACAATTTTCCGCTTGTGAAATCTCAGACGCTCTCATAAAGCTCGGATCTCCAAACGGAGGACACATCCCAGACGTTCATATGCTCTCCCCAACCTCCCAAGTCAAGATCTGCGCACCAGCATACACCGTCCAAATGGTACTCACATCAGACAAATCAGCCCCAAAGCTCTCCTCCCATTTCGTAGACACCGTAACCCCAGGTTCTGTAGTCGTCGTCGATGCCCCACCTCGTTCAGTTTGTTCTACTCCCCGTTCTATGTCCGAACTTTCACACTCATGTCTATCGCAGAAGCAAAGAATGCAGTTTGGGGTGGTCTGATGACTGCTGGTGCACAAGCTCGGGGAGCTGTTGGCGTCATTATCTCCGGACGCTGCAGAGACCTCGCTGAACATCGTGCAGCGGATTTCCCTGTCTTTGCTCGCGGTCATTCGACAGTCGGGCAGTCACCTTTCGTACGCCCGTCCGGTGTAAATGTAACTCTCACCATCCATCCAGAAGACGCGGGCGACGGTCCAGACGCATTCGCCCCTGTCACAGTGACACCAGGGGACTGGATTGTTGCAGACGAAGACGGTGTCGTTTGCGTGCCAGTGGATATGGTAGATAAGGTCGTGGAGCTTGCTAAGAAGGGACAAGAGATCGATGCTAAGTGTATGGCTGATATTAAGGCTGGCAAGGGCATCCAGGCATCTTTCAAGGAGCACAGGGGAAAATAGAAACACGATATCTAAGCTCGCTGTCATCATAACGCATCAATATACTGAATGTGCATACATATGTCATTTAACAGCAATCATAAGTCAGGTAGTATACTATACAAACGTGATTCTCGACAACCTCAGTCAGACACGATTGTTTTTCGTCAAGTAGGAGGGTGCGCATATGTCATTTCTAGGATATTCATGCACGGAGACCGGTTTTAAGAGAAAGCGTAGTCTTGAAAGCATGGAGAACGAAACGAACACTATGGTGCAGGGCCCACATAAGAGAGACTGTAAGGAAAGAGGATCAGTCACACATCTCATAGAAATTGAAATGTGCATACTCAGCAAAATAGGAAGCCAGAACAGGACGAGCATCCGGTCACCTGAAAGAGACAACAATCAGACTCATCGTCGTTTAAAATACCGATGTAACACTTACGCCCATGCTGCGCTTTCTGCGCATCATTCACAGGCCTATAACCATACGACTCTACTTCTTGAGCTGGCACAGAAGCTGTAGCGTACCCAACGCGCCTGCTCGGGCCTGCAAGACGCGCAGAGGACTCCTCAGCACGCGACGTACTACCCACAGGCTCCTCCGGCTGCTCCTCATGCGTCTCTCGTGGCGTATACATCGGAGGCGCTTCTTCAACAGGCACCGGACGGAGCGTTGCAGTGGCAATAGCGAGTGTCATCCATTTCTCCCAAGTCGCCTTTAGTTCCTGCGTCGCCCGAGCTGCTGGATGAGCAGCATCCCTTACTTCCCCGTTGACTTGATGTTCCTCCCGCTTGTCACCGAGGAACGGCCACCCCGTTATTGGAACGAAGATGGGGAACACCATCGGGATCTGCGGAAGAGCGCCCCAAAGAACAGCAGGCATTCCGGGCAGATGTGGAAGAGGAAGCTGGGGTATGTTTGGTATGATACCTTGAGGTTGCAGCTGCCCAAGCGTTCGCTGGATCATATCCACAAAAGATGCTGTCTGTTTCTCATCCGCTGCATTAGGAGGTATTCTGGTATCTGCGTCTTTGCTGAGTAATTCTGGCGTTTGCTCCGCGTGGGATTCAGGGCTTATTTGTTCCACGGTATCTTGTGTGCGCCGACGGAAAGTACGCACTGGCCGGCGTTTGACGATGACGACTTCTCCCTCGTCACTCTCAACGTCACCCCACTGACTCTCACCACCGTCATCATCATCATCCTGGCTTTCTGTTTCGACACTGGGTGAGCGCTGCGGGGTGATATCATCAAAGAAGCCTTCAGGAGCGATATCCTCTGGGGTTTTCCCAAGTCCGTTCACGATCTCCAAGTCCGCCCCAGCCGCTACCAGTAACTCCAAACAAGGTTTGGATAGAGACAACACAGCAAAATGAAGAGCCGTATGACCATTCCTGTCGCGCGCGTCCATATCAATATCATGTGCGATCAGGAATTTCGTGAGCTCCGCAAAGCCCAAGAACGACGCGAGGTGCAAAAGTGTCTGTCCATCCGACGTAGAATGCGAGACTGCGGTTCTCATGGCGATAGTGGATTGGTTGTCAACGGATACATCAATCATAGAAAGGAACTTGACGATCGTGGTCTCGAAATTTTCACCTTCGTCTGACCGGACGAAGAGCAATGGTCGTATATCGCGATAAGATGATGATGCAACGACATGCATCATGTCATTGGCGTCTGAGGATGCTGGAGAATCTTCGTTTCCTGCGTTTCCGACGATACGGAGGGCGACGTTCTTTGCGTCTTCAATCTTGCCCGTCATTTTGAGTCCGACGACCTGTAGGGCTAGCTCCATCCTGGAAATGAAATACTTAAGCGAAAAATGGTAGAATGGTATCGGTGTGACGTACAAGGCTCTGTCTGACTCGTCAGTGTACGTGAAGAGAGAAGGGAGTGAGGGATCGTTTGTCTTCTCAAAGCCCTCGAACCAAACAGCGACAACACCCGGAGAGGCTCGAGGGGGTAGAACACAGACTAAGGTGTTATCGCTCCAACGTTGCGTAGAGCTTGCGGGGACATCTCCGAAGACACAGTTCAGTTGAAGAACATGGTGGAAATTCTCGCCCAGAATAGTCACTTCAATACCGCCATGTGTAGGACCAAAAGCGGGTATAAGACGGTGGATTTTAGGGAGAGTAAGTGGAGCAACGAGGGGAGGGGATCTAGGGTTGAAGAAAAGGAAAGGTGTCGGTTGTGAAACAAGTTGTAGTGTGGGCGGCGATACAGGAGAAATGAGAGGCGATGATGTGGAGCTTGATACTGGTGATATAATTGGATTTGAAGCAAATAAATTAGCTTGTGCGTCATCTGGCTGTTGAAATCCATTGACACCAAACATAGCTGTGGAAGGAACAGTGCCATTTTCAATTTGAGATAATGAGCAAGACGGCATGGGCACTAGAAGGCGAGAGGGTGTAGGAGACCGGGAACTGGGCACTGTTGAAGGCTGAGAAGGTGTGAAACTGGCCTCTCTCACGAATTTCACCGGGCTGTTTCTACTACTAGCATCATATGGTTTTACTCGCTTCTTTGGCTGGCCTTTCACATTCGCTGCCTTGCGTTTTGAAGGTGCACGCTTGTCCGCCAATTCCCCACTTGATGTGATCTGGGACAAGCCAACTTCGCCTTCATTGAGGGGATTGAACACAGAATTTGATTTGGTCGTCGACTTGTGGTCATCCGTAATCATAATCGGAGGAGTCGTTCCCGATCCGACAATGCGTCCAGTATGATCCATCATCGAGAAATGGATGTGAAACCCGACCTTTTCGCGGTGATGTCTACAGTAGCATGTGATGCGGACGGGAAGCACGACCGACCCTGTTTCGAAGTCAAGGACTTCTGGGCAGTTGAACTGAATGATGCTAGTCGTGTCTTCCTTGTTGCTTCTGGGTCGTTCATTACCATCTTCTGGAGTATCTGAGCCAGACCTGGCGGGTCTGACACGAGCTGCGATTTTCCTAGCCACGCGCTTTGCCTAAAAGGGAAATTAAAGTTAGCAAGGAGCATCAATGATAGAGAAGAACCAACCTCTCGGTTTCTACAGCTTCCGCAGCTTAGCACGCGATTGTGCGGTGATGTAGCGCACGTTACAGTTGTAGCAAGGTGTAACATATCCAAGGGAGAAGGGTCTTATTAATGGTGAGTTTGTGCAAAGGACCGAGAAGTATCCACAGTACCTATCTTCCCCTCCCGGCGAGTGCGCTTCTTAGTGAAAGTCCCTGGTGAAAGTTTTAGCCATTTCCATGAACCGACCCTATCGTACAAGTACGGTTCCCCTGACGATGAGCTAGCATGTGCCAAATCCAACGTGACGCGCACTTGAGTCTCTACACGAGACTTTGTGCCGTGTTCAGGGATATTAGGGGTGAGGATAGGAAGGCTTCACAGATTAAAGTATGAAAAACTGGAAATTCGAACAAAATACAGACGCACTTGTAGCAAGATTCTCGTGGAGGAAAAACGACTCGATGCTGAACGGTAGATGAATCCTTTCTGGGTGGGCGCACAACAGGGGGAGGGATTACAGATGAGCAATGCATCTGCATATGGGAGGGAACAAGATAGTCGGACTCAGGTAAAGGAGCTTGCGCAGTAGATACACAGCTGTCGCCTGTCGGGTGGATTGCATCCGGTTTCAAACAATCTGGAATGACTTGAGGCAGAACAGGGGAAGATTCTGGTACAGAACAGGCCGAACTGAACCAGGGTATATGACACGTCAACAACGGCGATCGGACAAGAGAACCTTTTAAGGACATACTCTTCATAGGCATGCTCATCTATTAGGTCGTCAAGTTGGAGCATCCTCTCGCTGTCAGGTTTGTTCATGCCACTACGCATAGGCTCGTTATCCCAAACGCCAATTTCGGAAAAGGTCTTCCTTGGACGAATTGAATTATACCAGGTTGATAGGTTATGGTCATGATGTAGGGTAACAGGATGATGACCGTCGGAAGATTCAGGTGTCGTTGGCGATGAAGAGCGAGAGTCCATGGGCATTGAGGTTGTCGTCGACATCACCGACGAGCGACAAGCGTGTTCACGGAGCAGTCGCAGTGAGGTTGATAGAAAGGAATAGTGTATCTTTGAGTTACACACGATGACCCCAACAACTCCGACAATCTGTCTGATTACCTAATATTTCACTTTGAACAGTAATAATTCATCTGAAGGGTGTTGGGTCAGTCTGTTCGTGCTTTGTCCACCATGAAGAGAGGCGCAGAGAGACAAATCAGCAAAGACGACGGCGATGACATAGAGGTATGATGATAATTCCTTTGTCTTGACTGGTCATTGACGCGAGTAGGAAGTCGAGGACCCTGGCAAGGGTTTCCAAAAGGCAGACGAGTCTGTCCTCGTAAAACGGCAGTGAGTGTCCAGTAACTGTAGTGGGCGACGCTTATTCTGTAACCTCCAGAATACGTGGTTTGCCAAAGCGAACCATGGCTTCAGGTAAAGCTTTGTCTTTCGCTGGACTTCCGAGTGCACCTCTCTTACCCGCGGATTCGGTGAGTACTTAGTCAATGCCTTGCAAATCTTTCTAATAAAGTCCGTGCAGGAACCCCCTGCTTCCCCGAAATTTGGTGGCTTCTCAGGGTTTGGCTCAGGATCTGGACCAAGTCCTTTTTCATTCACCCCTCCAGCCACGACTACATGCGCGACCTCAAACGTTGCGCCCTCTGCGTCTACCGCTACAAAGGGCTTTGCATCTGTTGTGCAAGCCGCTAGTACTGTCAATGGATCCACGAGTACTTCAGATGAAGATTACAACGCAGAACTGAATTATTACAAGTCTATTCGTGGTCTGAACATCTCCTTTTTGTCAGCCATCCAAAAGGCTGTAGACCAAGATCCCTTTATTGACATTGTAGGCCTTCTCGAGAGTTATAAGAATCTGCGGACTACCGTCCAAACAGATCTTGATAACTCATCCAAAGCCACTGGCCAGAAGACATCAGCTTCTGGCCCTCCTGCACCCCAGAAGGTTACACCTTCAACGACTGGATTTCCCGTACCGAAAGGCTTCTCTGGATTCGGTAGCTTTGGCTCCCCATCATTATCTATCTCATCCACAAATGGAACGGATAAGAACTCGGCACCCAAAAGTGCCTTCCCCTTCTCTACATCATCTTCTAGCACGACCTCGACTCCGACTTTCAGTTTGAGTGCCAAACCGAGTGAAGATACTCCTGCGACAACATCTTCATTTGGCACTTCAGAAGCCCCAAAATCGGCCTTTTCATTCGGCATTAAATCCGACAATCCCAGCTCGTCAAGTCCAAGTCCGTTTTCATTCGCCCCATCAGCCACACCTGCACCCAGCAAAGACAAAGACGATTCAAAACCCCCCTCATCTGCATTTGGCTCTAGTCCAAGCATTCCAAACTTCTTCGCGTCATCCAAGGCAGCATCATCCACATTCTCCGACTTAAAGCCAACATCAGCATTTGGTACCACGACCTCATTATTTGGTAACAGTACTGACTCAAAGACGCCCTCCTTCTTCACCCCAGGGTCCTCGGACCTCTTCAACAAAGTATCCACTAAAACCGATACAGGAAACGGAGAAACCAAAACTGGAAGTACTACCGGTCTATTTGGCAGCTCCTCTCTCACACCACCCACCAACGCTTTCGCATCTGCTGCTACTGACAAGCCCACCAGTGCTTTTGGCACGTTTGGCGGAGGCTCGCCACCGAAAGGAAACGGTTTTACGTTTGGGAAGGCGGGAGGAGGGAGTATTGGCAATCCAGTAGGGTTTGGATTCGGCGTTGCAAAGTCTGCAGATGGGGCTTCTGCGTCTTCATCGAGCGCCCCCACGGAATTCAGTTTTGGTGCACCACCAACCAAGTCTGTCTCTCCGCCAATGGATACCGCCAGTCGATCAGAGTCGCAACCTGCTGCGGGTGACGAGGGCACGCAAGACGATGCAAAGTTGCTGCCGACTAGCAATCACGATGATGAAGGCGAGGGTGAAGAAGATGAAGAGACGACTCATATTGTAAAGGCTAAAGTCTTCAAGCTTTCGAAGACTTCTGACAAGTCCGAGTGGAAGGACCTGGGTGTTGGTCAGTATTTTTTGTTTTGGTATCATCCACAATCTTGCTGACCTTCGATAGGTATGTTCCGTTTGAAGAAACATAAGGAGACAGGCGCACGACGCGCACTGATGCGAAACAGTGCCACCGGGAGGATTATCATGGTTAGTCTCCACAGTTTCGTATGCAACTCCAGTTGCTTAACATATGCGTGCCGTTAGAATTTTAGGTTGTTCGTGTCACTAACCCCAACACTGACGAAGACGATGATATCCTTTGTCGGACACGACGAAGGTGCTCCGGCATCGTTCCGAATCCGTGTAAAAACGGCTGAGCAAGCTCAGGAGCTCAAGAGTGCTTTGGATCGTGAAGTAGCAGCTGTCAAGGAGTCGAATTGAGGGATTGGTACTTTCATGTCTTTAATGTTGCTCATGTCTAATCCTACACACTCCCTCGTATACCTCCGCCCAACCTCCGCCCATACACTGCACATTTCCGTATTCTTTGCTTATAGCATCATCTAGCATAGTTGCATTTCTGAGAAGGGCTCTCTCCCGAGTTGTTGAAGACTCAGGAAGCTTTGCCCTTTGCATCATAGATCGTACTTCAGACCATATCTTACACGTATGCTGCGCCGTTGGAGTATGGATAAGGTAGCTATTTAGCATTGAAATGACTTTGAGCATTGTGCCATATGGAATTGAGCACGAAAGCTTCGCTGAGAAGCATCTCAATCTCGTGGTCTCCCCAGTCCTGCGTCGGGAGGGATTGCAGGAACATGATGATACCCTAGCACACGTAAGATATGCAATCTTAAGAAGATAAAGGTGAATGTACCTGGAAGTCCATTTGCCGGAGCTTTTCGCTCCATTTGACGAGGAATGCAGAGCATACATAAAGGTGGAATTGAGAGAATGCGTCCGCTCCTTCAGCCTGGGAGTATACTATTAATAACAAATATCCTGTGAAATGGGGCCAGCTCACCAGATACGTGTCCCACATGCGGATCGTGTTTTTCACACTGATTTCTCGCATCAGAAGACAGTTCATCCAGCGGAAAGCGAACTGCATGAATTCAACATTTTGGGACTCGAGGTGTACATACAGTGGGGCTGGTAGATCATCAACAGGCATCGCGTGCAGGTGGACAGGAACTTACCATCAATACGTGCAACAAGCTCGGCCATACGCTTGACACTTCGCTGAATGCCAGGTTGTGCAGAGATGTAGTTATCCTGAATACCATCCAATAAACGTGACAAGCACCAAAACGAATCTGCTTCGACAGCACTCAGGATAGCCGTCGGGAGCAAAGAGGTATCAAATTCTTCGGGGTCCGAATCTGCAAGTGGCCTTAACGTTACACGTAGCCATGAAACAACATTGTCATACCAATGTAAGCGGAGAGAAAAACCTGGAAGAATGGGGTAACAAGGTCATTGATGCCTTGAACGTATCCACTTGCTGGGTGTCGTATTGCCCAGACATAAAGAATTCTTTCGAGACTCTACTTGCGGCAGAGATATTAACATCAGTTGGAATGACATCGCGATTACTTACACGTTGAGTGGATGCCTGCATCCACAAACGTACACCAGGTCTCGTGCGTGGTACATCTATCTCGATCTGATGCCATATTTGTTGGTCAAGCCCTAGGCGATCCCGAGCGAACGCTAGTTCGACCAGGGACGAGTATTCTCCTCTCTTCCGTGCAAGAGTGGAAGCTCGAAGATTTGATGGCAAAGGGAGGTAGCCCTAAGCATCGACATTAGAATGGAAGGAGACACAGGAAATATGACTCACGAGAAGAATCGGCCATACAGCAGCTCTCAAGTCGTTGGGAGTACCCGCCCAAGCTAATTTACGGAGTTCGCCTATGTATGAAACCTCAGGTGCATGATCAGTGAAAGCCTACAAGAGCGCGCACTAATATTGACATCGTCTTTGCTAAGACAATCGATGAATTTGATTCGTCTGTTTGTGCGAATTGAGCTCTCCCGCAGGAGTTTCTCTGCATCACTCGAACGTGGGGAGTGACCCATTCTATGATTGAACCTTTGTTCTGGCAATGGTTGAGGAGAACGGAGAAACCTGTAAAATGGATCTAGATGTCTGATTAGATGTGGAAATGAACTTAATAGAAGTCAGTACCGTTCATAAGCTCAACAGCATCAGATTTGATGGAGCCTTGGTCTAGTTTAACTTTGGTGCTGGTGCCAGTAGCCTGCTCCATTTCTGGCTCAAAATCCCCTACGACCATGTCACCGTCGACATCTGCATCGCCGTTTAGATCAACATCTTTGGGTAACTTGGTGCCTAAAGCATCCTGTGAAGCGCCCGATTTTCTAACCATTGTCCATCCGCCCTTCGCAGGTTGAGCGGTATCGGTGTTCGAAGGGTAGGAACCTGGACTTGGCGCGCTGAGATGAGTGTAGGAGAATGAGACATTGGATGATGAAGAGTTGCTAGAGGCCCTAGGGACTGGTTTCGGTGCTGTTATCGGAGACGGCTGGCGTCTATATGATGATGATGGAGAAGGAGGTAGCCGCCACGAATTCGAGATTGTGGACTGGCGAGGTGATTCAGAGTCTGATCCACTATCCCAAACATCATCTTCTCCCCAGTCTGCGTTAGATCTTGCATTGAATGATGAGTGCAGGCCAATGTGCGGTCGTGCAGGTGGAGGCTTCGCCGCCATCGTTTTAACGGCGAGCCAAGTTATTATCTGCCCATTCGTGGTTAAGCTTTAAGTATCACATTAGATTAGGTAATCAACACATGTGCTAAATTCATTACGGGCACTGGCTGCCACCAGCGCTCTGCTCTTTTCTTCTGTAGTTGCAATGTCTTCAGAAGATAAAGATTTCAAAGGGCGGTGTATGTACTGCAACACCGACGTCGGTCGCGACAAAGTCAAGACATGCGGTCGCTGCCGGTAAGTAGAATTCGCGGAAGAGCCGCTCCATTATTAGCTAATTCTGGGCTTTGCAGACTGGTACGTTACTGCTCCAAAGAATGCCAGGTCGCATCGTGGAAAACCCACAAACTACGATGCAACCAAAATTTACGCGAGAGCCTTGCAAATGACCCCGCCAGCAACGCCCTAAATACAGCCCTTTCCAAGTGGATCAATAACTGGAGGGACGAACTGCATAACTGGGCGATATGGGCAATGGATCTTGCAAACAGTCCGCCGGACCGCCTTGCTACGCATTGGTCAGTTGATCATATGTTGACCCCGCATCAGTGGCTAAATGCGGTGCAACAGCTTTGTGATCGAAATTGAGCGTCGATCGAATCCTCCGAGCGCTTCGCAGACCTTCCGGGTGAGTACTCTCTGTCGATATCCTCAGTACGCCTGAAATCCCACAGATGCATGGAGGAGGTGTCGAAACTCGAGCAAGTTTTATTGCACGCTTGGAAGAAATAAATGAGGCCAGCGAGGAGACCGTTGCATGTGTCAATGAGCGCCGAGGCACCGACACCGCTCAGATCATCATCCTCTGCGAAGATTTAATTCGATTTTTATGGTTCTCTCTCCGAGATGGCGGTGCATCCTTGCGGAACCGCGACCGTGCCATGTCCAAGGCACTTGCGGAGAACTGGCAGGATGGCATGATTAGCGCAATTGAAACCGGTCCCCGTGAGTGTAAGAGCCTTGCGCCTGACTAGTTCTGATTGTGCTTCAGCCGGAACATCTAAGGCTCATCTAAATAGGGCCATTACCAAGGTCATAGGACCACCTCCCGTATGAACAGATCACGCCATAAACAGCTGCTCATGGCGGGTGAGATGAGCAGTTCATCTCGAATATCACACTCCTACGGACATTCTCATACATTACATCGTGTATCATAAAGGAACATATCGCTATCAAAACGATGGGCAAAGCCCGAAGATAATTTGAGCAAGACAGTCAAAAAGCAATTACGCAGCAGCAGCAGCACGCTTCAAGAAATCTTCCTCATCCCATCCATAGTAATCCTTTAACTTCTTGCCGAATTCCTTGATCTTCACAGGATACAGAGTGGGATCCGGGTGAGCTATAAAAACCAAGATTAGGGAGGGGGTGAAGTCGGCGAGGTTGTACATACGCTTGTGGAATGTGATAGACTGTGTAGCAAGTTCAGCATCATGGTAGAATTCCTGATATACTGAATCACATACCCTATCTCCATCGTGAGGCGGATCGAATCGCACAGACGACCCAGCGGTACTGGGATCATATGAAAAGCCCATGTCACGCATAACCTGTGGACATGATTGAACATTCCCCGAGTCGATACCAAAGTAAAAATGAAGCACCTTGAGGAAGCTCTCCCACTTCATTGCTCCCCGTCTCTCGTCATCCCCAGCGCGAAGCAGCTGATGCATGTACCCAGTCGTCTTCTTACCCAATTTCGAAAACCATGTGTGCTTGTTGTTCACAGTATCCTTATTTTCCTCTTTATCCTTGGCTTTATCTTTGCCCTTGCTCAAAAACCCGCGATTGAACATGGATGCATGATCGGGACGAGATTTAATCTTCTCCTTCTGAGAGATCTCCTGCAGGAAAGAATGACCAGAATGAGCCGTAGTCTGTTCTGTCAGTGGCAACGAAGTAGCCGACATGTTGTTGAGAAGGGTTGTCGCCGAGCTGTTCAAGCTGGCCCTCCTAGCAGGATTTGCCTTTGTGGGGCTAGAAGGGGGAGACGCGACGCGCGCTCCAGATATCACAGGGGATGCGGGGGCATCTTCGGGGAGGACAGGCAGATCCGTGTCAGTCTTCTTCTTCTTTGGCTTCTTTTTCTTTTTCTTCTTGCTGGCAGAGGCAGTGTCAGCATCGGCGTCATCCTCATCGTCAACTTCTTCGACTGTGGTGCGAGTATCTTTAGGTTGTGCAGAAGAGGATCCTGCATAGGAATAAATCAGGTCTAGATGCACTGAGAAACATTGACAAATACAAACCAGCTGCACGAGGCGGCGGTTTGGCCCCGAGGGACCTGGGCACTCGTTTTTTCCGAGGAGTCGGAAGGGGTCGTAATGGGGGTAGCTCATCCTCTGGAATGCCGGACAAATCAATCTTAAGAGCTGGAGCTGGCTTGGGCTTCGGGGTAGCCTTGGAAGTGAAAATGCCCTTGCGAGGTTCACCGCGCTTCTCAGAACTGAGCTTTGCGCTCGATGAAAACATACGCCCTGTGTTCCACAACCATTGTAAGTTAATGATAATCATAGGAGCTGTTAACTCAACCTCTCAACGAGCCAAGGAGCTTTAAAAACGGATTGCCCTTCCTCTCCTCAGCTATCGCTTCGAACTCGGGCACTTCAGTCTTCGCATCGAAAAATTCGGGGATGGCCATCGCCGTGTCCATAGCCTCTCGCAACATATTGCGATATTGCTCCTCTTCATCAGAATCATAATCAGATTCCGTCCCGTACTCATCACTGTCATCGTCTTCGTCCCCAAAGTTCTGGTCAGAGTCGATCATATCGTCGTCACTTTCGTCAGAGGAGTCAGAGACCGACTGGAGCTCAGGCATAGAGCCATCACTCTCGTCGTCTCCACGACCGTCGGTAATGGCAAGCATCTTCTTCGATGGTCGCTTGTGTCCACCGCCTTTCTTTCCGCCTTTGCTTTTGACTGGTATCAAATCCATATTACCCCCATCGTCCGAATCCGAATCGTGACCTGCAAGGTGAGAGACATAGAATGCACTCCATTGAGGTGTACGGCGGAGGGCTTCATCCAGCTGCCAAAGAGTATCTATGGACATGTTGGAAACGCTGTTGTAATTCTACAATTTATCATATCAGGGCAACAGGACTAATGAGAAAATTACTGCAGAACATACCACGTCGACATGCTTCCACATGTCCTTAAGAACTGACCGGTCTTCAGTGCGGCTGAGCGGAAAAACGAGGTCCTTGAAACTGGCGTAGTTATTCGATGCTTGCTGGGAAAATATCTGCGCATCAAGCCATTGCTCATACTGCTCGGGCATCTTGCGAGATGTCTGCCTCATCTTTTCACCCTGCGGACCTAGCAAAGGACTATCAAGAAGCTCCTGGAGTTCTAACACGACCTACGGATGCCAATGGTCAGCTAGGGAGATCCCATGGAAGACCTGCAGCTCTAAGACATACAGATAGTTCGCCGACGGCATCCCACATAGTCTGGGGAAAACGTTTTGCTTCTCTCGGAGACTCATCAACTGCATCGTGCAGGATGTGGTATAAGATCCTCTTCGGATAGGGTTGCTTGGGGAAGCATAACTCAATGATGATGGAGTCTAAGAATGACTTGCATGCATCCTTGAGACCAGCCCAATCAAAGGCTATCTCGGGTTCACCTGGATCGGTGTTCTCAACCGCCTTGAAGTAACGAGCATAATGGGCTGTCGCATAGTTAGAGCGTGTAATGTACAAACTTGACAAGATTTTGCCGTACGCGTAGTGGTGGCAAGCACAGAGAATTTCTTTTGACCAAGATCAACTAGGTTAGAGACCAAATCACAAACGACAAGATAACGAGATAGTAAACCCTGATCCTTCTGCAGCTGGATGTGAGCCGTTGCGTCACTGAGGCCGAACTTTTCAAGCGCTCGCAAAGAGTCAAGGACGATTTTCCATGCTGAAGCGACCATGTACGTATTGTGAATCCTACATAGCCGACATATAATGATCGAGCCGATTAAAAATGGAGCATCAGACGACGTACCTGATTGCGATGATGGACGCCACATAGGAGGGATCTGATCGTACCTCCCTGCCATTCTTCGTCGTTCCATATGGTGTGCGAGCATTGAGCTCCTCGGTTATCTTACGGTGGAAAGATTCCGGGTCTTGCAAATTAGTGATATCATCCAAATATGCTAGACCACATGAGACGAATGTATAGCTTAGGCATGCGGTCGCATACCATTAAACTGAGAGTCTGCGATCTTGATACATTTCGCCAGTTTCAGAGGTGACATTACAGCAGTTCGTGCATGCTCATTGACAAGGTCCTCTGCCATCATCGTACCTCAAATGAGCCGATTGCGTGCCAATCGACAAGATGGACAACTTGCCTGCAAGTAAGTCAAGTTTTTCCCTACCGCTCATTTTACTTGAAAGCATAACCTCCCCAGTGCCTCTTGCTCCAAATTTACCATTTCGCAAGACCAGGGCTCGAGAAGTGGTAGGTTTGAGGCCATTTTCATCTCGTTTGCCTCCATGTTTTGAGACTTGAACATGTCGTGGCCCTACTGGCACGAGGTCTCTTGAGGTAGAAAGAACAGGCGGCACTTTCGCAGGTTTTTTCTTGGACGCCATGGACGATAGATGCTAAGGGCGCTCTATAAGATCGTGAGAATCCTCCGCTTTGTCTTTGTTTACGTAGTAGGTTCTACTCGCATTAAGTTAACAGCCCATACTAGTACAGTAATCACCAGTATTCAAGCAATTGTCGTCGACAAATCTTCTTCTTATGATATATCTTCGGGGACTTAGTATTTTGGTCTGACTCTCACGGATTGATTCAAGAAGCACAGCTAAAGCCTGAATAGACTCGGATAAGTGATGGTGGCGGGCGCCGTGCACCAATAGGATTTTGTCTATATTGTCACTCTGTGTTTTCCATGTTTGTCTCATGATAACTAGGGCGCTCTGGCTTGATAACGGTCTTCAGGTAAGTTCCTACCAAGCCTAAAGATAGTTTGATCCTTGGATACTGCCTCTTCATGACAACCTGTCATTCGGCGGTGTGCATGCGCGCGACTGGAGGAACGAGATTTGGCGATGTGGTGCAGTGTATCAGGCCGCCGTGTACCGGTTGTCACAGGTGGTGAGATAGTCATATCCTAGGACACAGAGGATTCACAGAGTGATTGATATACCGGAATTTTCTTATGTGCAATGACACCATTAAGTAGTACTTGAGCTCGTTGGTCGTTGTCGCTTTTACTGCTCTTAATTAAATATTATAATATTAATACAATGAATTACTTTGCGGAGCTTCGTCTGAAGAGATGTTGAGTTTCCATTTTTTTCTTTATGTAATACCCAAACAATGCATGCCCCTTGTAAAAATAGTCAATAGCCGGAAATTGCCTTAGCAATGCCTTAGAGACCCATGTGCAGTGGGTTCGTAGCAGTGCCAAGTCCCGGCGTCACATGCTTCCTCCCGAGTGTATTTGTTTCATATAAAGTCCTCATCTTTGTATCATTAGCTTCCGATTTCAAGTTATCTTTCCATTAACTTTCTTTCATTACATTTGGTTGAGCTGGTCTCCTCCTTGTGCACTAACGCACATTTACGTTCCCTTTCTTTCGACACAACAACAATCGTCTTTTGAGCCGACTCCGAGCAGCGCTCGAATCACTCACTTCTTCGGCTATCCACCCCTTTGTCAACCACCCTCTTCAACCAATGGGAAAGCTCATCTGGCACGAATTAAGTCGCTACATCTCCCTCACGGCGAGTGTTTGTACGTCGCATCCCTCTATATGTCGGAAACCATTTTTCCTGACGTTACCAGATGCAGTATGGGCTAGTTTCTGGGGCTTCTTCTTCCGGAAATTCTTTTGGGACTTCATTGGTGGCGTCTTGCGTTCTCCAGGTGGTCTGCAGTAAGTGCCGGAAGGCTTTGTGTACTAATTTTATATTCATTTTCTCTTGCATAGACCGTCACCCAAGTTTGCTATATTCATTACCGTTATTGTCAAATTCCCTATTGTGCAGATACTCACCATGGTCCTCGGGTTTACTATGGTTGCGCTGGAATATCCCATTCCTGTGCTCAAGGGAACTGCCATACATAGGAGCATCGCTCTTAGAGTGGTGTTATTGATATTTCAAGCAGCGGGAACGGTATTGTTCTACCAAGTGAGTTTCCGTATATCTTGTATTACTAGCTTTCTCATGCAACACGATAGGGTACAAATGCGGCATTGTGGTCGTTAATTGCCGCAATGTTCTATATCCGTGCATTAGCACTGAGAGAGAAAATGGAGGCCGCAATAAGAGACAAAGGCCGAGTGGGTGAGGCATAACGTTGTGATTCCCAAATTTCTTCAATTGTATACTGTCAGTCTGCGACTACAGCATACCACTTTCCCTTTTCGATATCATTCACTCCCTGTTGTATGTACGTTGTATCAAGATATCAAGCATCGGGTTTCAAACGACGCATGGTCACACGTGAACTTACGTGACTTACGTGGGTACAATTAAATACTCGTTGTGAAGAAGTTATATATGGCAGATGGGTGGAAACGAAAGATATCTTGATTTGGGAAGCATCAGGCAGCCAGGTCAACGTTGTTGGAAGAGCCAATGAGCGAAGGACTGTCCAAGGTTTCAGCGCGGCTAGAAGGGTATATCACTTCCTGACTGTCAGACTCACTCTGTCCCAGTCATTTGTCATTCGGTGGTGAATCTCGGCAGCTTTGGTCAGTCTGCAGTCGAGAATGGATTGGCACGTACACATCTCGACCCTCATGGGGCGTGAAGGTGAATTCCTTCTCATGGATAGATTATCGCATAAGAAGGGTAATATGACTGGGCCTATTAAATTAAGAGGAGCTTTACACCGCAAAAATGTTGTCAGCAGGTTTCGAACCGACTCCAAGAGAGACAGATTTAGATTCTGTTGGCCGCTTGGCTAACACAGGTTAAGATGGACGTCCGACCACACCATATAGCCCGAGTTATAAATGAATAGGTCAACCAGTTTGTGCTCCTCTTGGTACCTGCTTAACCCTAGAATCCAAAATCCGATTATGTAACTAACCTCATTCCCGACTCCCACGGTAGTGGGGGAGGAATACATTGTAGCTAGTCTGTCATGGATCTGTATAACTAACACGCGCTCTTTTATCTGTTGGCAGTAGTCTTAATTGTCGTATTTTCTCCTCATGTGTCCTACACCCGCGGATACCCGGGCCTGAGGCTGCGGATACCCAAGTTTAGCAAGCTACGTTCCGTCTGCGGGTGGATATCCGGGTACTAGCGTCCACCGGGCACCCGTGTCACACCCTAGCTGTATGGCACAGGTGAGCTACTCTGACAACTCGTTCTTTTCTGATGACGTGCCAACATAATAATACCGCCTTCGGTCCTACTTATACAATCAACAGCCCTAGGATATGGACGCTACTAAGGTTCGTCAATCAAATTTGATGAAATCAGCCTGTACAGTTTGGGGAGTAACAAATCAGGCATCATGCGGTCGCATCAGCACGCCCGCCGCCCGCTTAATTCCTATTTTCAGGACTGTTTGGATCTATGGGTGACACTGTATTTTCACTGTATATCGATCAGGGAATCTCAACTAGGCTTTCTGTGGTCGTGCACTGATGCGCTTTCAGCACCGCCACAACTCCACGATCCAGATTGATTCATGAAGATTCTGCACTCATCATTGTTGGCATCCTTATGATACGAAAGCTCAATAACTGAGGCGGAGAGGGAGAAGTTGTGCAAGAAGCGACAGATCGTCCAAGGATGAGGCCTAGGAACAGCGATAGTAGAGATTGAGATATGTGCTCGCACACAGGTCATCTGTTTGCTTTGCGTGGATCTCCCCTGTGTATTTTTGGTTTGGCCTTGGTATCGTTGAATCTTGATTTTACCTTAGATCAATCAAGGCAGCAACGGACATCATTTCTTGATCTCATGTTGGTGATTCAAGCACTGGACAGTGGTATATATGAAATCGCCATACGTCTATCAAGTTTACCTCTCACTCACACCCCCATTCTCTACCAATATGACCATGGTCTCAGATGATCCCACTTGGTGGCCGAACATCAATGCATATCGTTTTTCCAGCTATTTTGTAGGTTCGTGGAGAGCAGCCGGGTGTTGATGCTAATATCTCAATCTAACCTTGGCTGCGGTTTCGCAGTCGCTGCCTTTGTTGTATCTGCGTATGACTGGGGTGAGCATAATAAGATTAAAGAACTGCCAATGTCCTACAAGTATCTTCAGCACTTACATTCGGACAAGAGGTATGTCAATGCTGTAGTAGAGCAGCCAGCTTGCTAAGAATGGTTTTCTAGGTCGAATTGGTCTGGGTGAGTAGAGTTCGACTCCCATGGTCCCATGGCAGAAGAACACATGAAAATACACTTAATTCCAGAGGCAACGTTGGTCCCTGATGACAATTCTGTATCTCAGTGTATGCAGCTTGCCTGTCACGGTTGTCATGTTGTACTGACTTGAAGGTATCCTAGGTGCGCTACATTGGAATCTTATATGCTGGGTATGTTCGGAAGGGCTAAATAATTGGTATTGTGCTAATCGTCTGTCTCTCATGACCAGCCTGTACATACTGAGTATGTCTTCTTGGTCATTCGCTGTCTTTACTTCTTCTGACCAAACAGCAACAGTGAGTGTTCCGACCATCTCGCTGACAGATACAGTGAGTATTCTGCCCAGACGCCTGCTATTTCTCTCCAATTAACCATGGTGCCCTGTAGGGGTAGGTGTGGTCCTTCTTTGTTCACCAATGACTGCCACATCATACCGCCACAGATGTGAGTCTGCTTGGAGTGTGTGCTACCTGAGCCTGATCACTAACGGCATTCGTCAGGCTGGATTGTGTACGTCGTATGGAATTGGATGGGTATGTTGGCATATACAATGCTGTTGGGTGAGCTTGGCACTCGTAAGACCTCAGTGATATTGACTTGACTGAAACATGCTGCAAGTCATCATGATCACTCGATTGTATGCCATGTATCAACGATCCAGAAAGATCCTGATATTTCTCATTGTCACCTTCCTTCCTATCGACATTTTCAATGTAGTGACCCTGGGAGCCATAATGATAACGACGAATGCTTCAGGAGGTATGCTTAACTGTGGATGACAAAAACGTACATGGGATTCATTGATGAATACCAGAGGAACTCATACTCTCCGGCACGTATCAATGCTCGGTTGGCTACGCGGAAGAAATAGTACTTCTGGATTCCATTGCTTGGATACTCACCATTGTGTGGGAGGTCCTCACACTATATCTCGCAGTTTGGATTGCTGTCAAACATTTCCGTGAACTCCGACAAAATTCGATAGGAGGGATAATGCGCAACTGTTTCATGGTGTTGATCGAAACTCATATGCTTTACTTTGCGGGGTGAGCTCACATTGTAAACATGTCCCCGTTTCTGCTAAAGAATCTGCCACGCCAGCTTTGCTGCTATTTGTTGCTTCCATCTCATTTTGTTGCGGTCTTCAGCACTCTCAACGGTATGTTAATATTTTACTGACCCCTGCATGCGACCACGATAAATCATTTCTATAGAACCAGTTTTCCCCAGAAATTCAGGTTTATTATGGCTTCCTTGAGATTTTGGCGGTCGTGCAGATGTTTGTGCTAGGACCACGCTTGATCCTTGGCGTTCGAAAATTCCACGCTAAGCTCTTGGCCGGCTCTGATACAGCAACTGCCATGACCTCAATCGCTTTCCAGGAGAACGTGCACATATCGAGTGGCAATGGTGTATAGCACGGGAGATGCTTGGTGGAGCTAATGGTTGTCCAGTGCTCTGCTGAGAGCAGCAGGAGAGTTCGATTCTATTCAGTCTCACTTTCGTCTTGATATTGATTTAAGTGAACCATTAGAACAGACACTAGGATATATGTTACTCAAACACGTACATTCAGATACTTATTGTAAACTTTGTCTACTATAGGGCTACGCCCCAATGGACAATAAAAAAATTTGATTTAAGTTGAGTGGTTTTGTGAAGTGGATCCTGTAAAGGATATAGGTCTGATCAATGTTTTTGTCGTACTATTTATCCAAGTGCATGTTGTTGGAGAGATATGTTGGAAAGTCATCTTCTGCATTCGGACTGCATCAGCAAAACCCTAATTTAAGGTCCCCCCTTCTACATCAGGCAACTGGGATTTTCCCTGCATCAGGGAAACCCACTCACAATAATTTAGAAGAAATACACCTAGGCTAGATGAAATGTTCATAATTTAAATAAGTTACACCTACCTTCAGATTGATAGACCAGAATCCTTTTTTTTTCAATTCACCACTTTTGTTGAGTTGTGGAGCTGTACAAATAAAAGGGTCCTGCCTGTTACAATACTTTGTCAGGGCAGATACCCCAGAATGGCACTGGACTGTGCAACTTCGCAGCTTTCTCATTCAACACTGTCTTTGGACATCATTCACAATGGTTGGAAACTGCCAGCACATTCCAGCAGCCATGAAGCAACAATGGGTCACTATGTCTGTCCCAAGGCCATAGCAGAAGTCACTAACACAAGCCAACAAATTATCAACCAAGTTCTTTGGCTCTCTTGTCTCACAGGCTCTGTTGTCAGAAGGCCCTTGGAAAGCAGATGTCCTTGTCTGCTGTTAAGGTTATACTCAAAGGATATTGGATCTGAAGGGCTTTGGCCTCAGCTTGTATGCTGTGCCCCTTTCCCAAGTACTACCCTGTATTTCAGAGTAGTATACATAGCATATCCAAAGATCCAGATGACTATCATGTGATATCTGAAGGTTTGGACTAGTATCGTATTACTATCTGAAACACATCTGGATATCAGAAGAGAGTATATAGGCTAATCTAGACAAGTCTAGACTAGAAACAATCAGAGTATAGACTATCCGAAAATAGAGGCAAATGTGTAGACTTATCGGATACAACCCTTGAGTCTCAGAGGGTGACAAGAGTTTATTAGACTCATGTCCAGAGGACAGAATGAGAACAATCTAAGATGATATTTGAACTAAGGTACTACAGGACATATACAAGAGTTTATATACAAGAGGACTAACCAAAGGCTATGCACAAAGTATAAGTAATATATAAGCAACACTGATTACAAGTCACATGCAAGCCAGAAGTTAATTACAGGATAGTGGATCAATAAGCAAAGCCAGAAGTAAGGGTAGCCAAAGCACTGGAAGGTAGAATATACTGAATGGAGGAAATAAGCTGTGTTTAATGTTATATGAACAGGATATGAATTAAAAAGCTTATTGTATTGGATATGGAATGGATCTGTGCATGAGATCTGATTGGATCATGGATCTGGAACTTCAGATGAGAAGTGCAGATATATGGGATATGACATCTGCTCAGTGCAGCAGATATATCAGTAAGAGCCTGTCTGGACAACAAATAACAAATTCAATTCACTAAGTCACATGGTCTGGGAGATCCTGGATTACACTTCAAGTTGTTGGTTAGATGATTCAAGTTGATGACACTTCGCATACATGGATCATGGTATTGACCTTGAAGCCTAACAAAAATTTGACCAATGTTGATGTTGCTGGTCTGTGATTCTTGTAGCTATGATATTGCAGATTATGAATGCAAACAAGCTTATGTTCTTATCCTCAACTGTCCACATCCCATATCATATGTCCATCCTCACTGGTGAAGCATGGGTGTATGAGCTCATGTATGGACATCCTGACAGGATCTGGCACAACTTTGGTATTGATTGTGATGTCTTCAATGCACTGCTGCATGTTCACCACAATAGATTTGTCATATCCCACAATGGTGTATCAGTTGAGGAATTGCTTCTTGGATTATTACCAAGTGGCACCCCAGCAAGGACCCTGAAAATCCAGCCACCAACACAGTGTTCAACAACACCAATGTCACTCCCTGGCAACCAGCTGCACTCAGCACCTCCCCAATCCAAGTCTTAAAAACCAAAAACCATATAATACAAGAACCAAGTTACTTGCCTGATAAAATGGCACCTAACACCACCAACAACCCACCTGTGGCAACTGCTCTGTTGACATGTGGTACCTGGCTCAGAACCATAGCCAAAGCACTTTTCACACAAAGCAAAACAACAGAAGAACACCTGGCTGGCATGGGCATCCAAATGAACATCACCACCCTAGCATCAGCTAGAAAACAACTCAGCATGAATGGAATGGCAGTATCTGTGGGAGGAGGCACTATCAAGCATCTCATTGACGCCATTTTCAAAATGAGCTTAGTACCCACCCTTGGAGCTGCATGTGCTGAATCTCTCAGGGCAATAGTGATAATCCTTCATGAAGTAGAACAGACAATAGACACTAACAACATTTTAGATAAGCTCACTGCCCTCTTAGGAGAACCAGTAGCAACACTTGATGAAAAGATAGACATCCTTTCATCCCTAGCTGACACCCAGGCAGCAGCAATGCAAAAGCAACAGAGGTAAGCAAACAACTAAATGTGTCAGTGGCCAACATAGAAAAGATGGCAGAAGGAGCTCTCCAACCCTTAGCCCCATCTAATCTGAATGAACAAATGCATAATGGATCTGAAGGATCCCATACATATGTAAACATTACCAAGATGGGAATTTGTTAAGGTCATACTCAAATGATATCGGATCTGAAGGGCTTCGGCCTCAGCTCATATGCTGTGCCCCTTTCCCGAGTATAGCCCTGTATTTCAGAATACTATACTTATCGTATCTGAAGATCCGGATGGCTATCATAGCATATCCAAAGGTCCAGACAACTATTGTATGATATCTGGATGTAGAGACAAGTATTGTATTCCTATCTGAAGATAAGGAATAGTATTGTATACTTATCTGAAGGGCATCCAGATATTGGACGGAAGTATAAAGGCTAGTCTAGACAAGTCTAAGACTAGAAACTAACAGAATATAGACTATCCAAAGATAGAGTTGGATGCGTTAGACTATCAGATACAATCCTTAAGTCTCAGAGGGTGACAAGAGTTGATAAGACTCGAGTCCAGATAACAGAATGAGGACAATCTAAGATGATATCCAAACTGGGGTGCTATAGGACATATACAAGAGTTTATATATGATAGAACTAAGCGAAAGGCTATGCACAAAGTATCGCAATGTATAAGCAACACTTATTAGAAGTCAAACATAAGCCGGAAGTTAATCACAGGTAAATGGATCAGTAAACATAGCTGGAAGAAAGCATAACTGATATACCGGAAGGGAAGATATACTAAATGGGGGAAATAAGCAGTGTTTAATGTTATATGAACAGGATATGAATGAAGAAGCTTATCGTGACAGATCTGGTATGGATCTGTGGATTGGATCTGATTGGATCTGACATCCGGAACTTTGGATGAGAAGCACGAATGTATGGGATATGACAGAATCCCTGCACCAATGACAAAGATATTATCCCACAGTGAAGCACAAGCATGACAAATTCTCATTAACAGGAGATCCTTTGAAGCAACCAAGGTACTTAAAGACCTTACTAAAGTCCAATTGGTAGCAAAAGCTGAACTGGCCTTAGAACTCATGGCTAAAATGGGCACCAAACTCCCAGAAAGCATATCAATCCTCTCAGCAAGGAAACTCCTGCATGGAGGAATACTCTATGAGTTCAATGCACCATCTTCAGCAGACTGGATCAATGTCCCAACCAACAAAGCAGCTTCTTAAACTACTTTGGCACCGACATCATTATCAAGGATGCTCATATCACCTCCTACTAGAGAACGTCCCAATATTATTTGATCCAAACTCCCAAGTATCATGAGTGGAGATAGAATGAAAAGGAAGACTAAAACAAGGCGATATAACCAAAGCTAGGTACATCAAGCCCATCGCTTACAGGAACCCCAATCAAAGGACAGCACACATCATGCTTATTCTCAAATTCAAAGAAGCAGCTAACCAGATAATCTGATTTGGGATCCCAGTTGAAGGCAAGAAGATCTATGGTTGCAAACTCCTCCCAGAACCCTCAAGATGCCTTAAGTGTCAAGCCTTTGACACTGGACATGTAGCAGCCAAATGCTCTCAAGAACACAATTCCTGTGGCGCATGCAGTGGACATCACAGAACAGCTACCTGCATAATCAACGTCCTGGAAATGTACCACTACATCAACTGCAACATAGATGGCTACAGAACATGGAGCAGGGACTGCCCAACTTTTGTCAACAGGTGGCAGACATATAGAGCAAGGAACCAAGAAGCCAAATACATATACTTCCCAACAACAGACCCCTTAACATGGGAAACAACTGAAGGTAAGTCCCACACCAAAAACAAAGCTGACCATACCTACCAACAGCCCCCCCATCAACACCAGAATGACGAATGGATGACCACTCACCAATGACACAAACCTCAATATGACAGCAGAAGAGAAAACAACATGAACCTCATCCCCCTAGGCACACAAACTAGACTGACTGAAAGATGGATCCCTGCTCTGGAACCCTCCAGATCCTCCACTGCTGCAACAACAATGACACATGAAGATCACTGAAGCTCCACCCCACCCAGATGGTCACCATTGCCCTCACTGACCAACTAATACTCAACCCCATATGGTAGTGTTGTGGACCACACAGTTTGGGACTAATCCAGAGTGACACAAACAACCCCAACGACAAAGATAACTTCAAAATCTGGCAGCAAAACCTCCACAAATCTCTTAACATATGGGAACACCTGTTACATAATCTTGACCCAAATGAATACGACCTGGCCTGCATACAAGAACCATATCTTAACCCAGTAAACTTAGCCAATGCATCAACACTAAGCTGATTCTGGGATGTAGTATACCCAACTAACCACCACTCCAGTGCCAAAAGATCCCAGACCATCATCCTAGTCAATAAATGAATCTAAAAAAACAACTGGCACATCATCCCAATCGAGTCCTCAAATATCATAGTGATCAAAATAATGGGAACTTTCAGCAAGGTACGCATATACAATATATATAACCCCTGTGATGACAATGATACCCTGCACTTCATGGAAAGGCACATGAGCCTAGAACAGGCAACATGCCAAAGGTATACAGAAAGAGTCGCTCAAGGTGACAACTCAAAAAATGAACATATTGTATGGCTAGGAGACTTCAATGGGCATCACCCAATGTGGGAGCCTGAAAATAACACCCATTTATTTACCACAGTGAATCTAGACACCACAGGTGTACTGATCAATATGCTAGTTCTGTACAATCTTTCACAGATCCTCCCAGCCAGTTATGCTATGCTAGAGGCATCCAATACAAAAACCACATGAGACCAGACAACATTTTCTGTTCATAAGAACTCAAATAGATGTTTACCCAATGTGAAGTTAAGTACCATTTACGCCACTCAACTGACCAAACTGACAACATAATGCAAGACAACAACAACAAGAGTGAGCTATTGTACAAAGCTTTCTTCTGCCCCCCACCGGAGAACAATTTCACAGACCTTAACTATGCCTATGATCCTCTAATATGTGGATTCAGACTAATCACTAACCAACAGAATCTCCAATCAATCAACCACCTCTCCCCCCATAAAGCACTGGATCCAAACAGCATCGGCAACATAGAATTCATGAAGGCTGCTGTCCTCTTAGTCCCCTTCCTGGGCCCAATTTTTTTAGCAATGTTCCAACTTGAGATATACCCTGAACAATAGAAAACTTGGTCATCAATGATTATCCTCAGAAAACTGGGCAGACCAGATTATAGTCTACCAAAGGCCTACAGACCCATCACCCTGCTAGATACCATGGCTAAGATCCTATCTGCATGTGTAACTGACAATCTAACATACATTGCAGAGAAACATAACCTCCTCCCCTCAATGCACTTTGGAGGATATCTAGGATGATCAACAATGGACTTGCTACACCTACTGATGAATTTCATAACAGATGCATGAGCCTCAAAAGATCGATTCATCTCAGTCCTTTTCCTCAATGTCAAGGCAGCGTTCCCAAGTGTCATCGTCAAACGACTCCTGCACAACCTCAGGAAGGCAAGAATCCTGACTCAGTACATCAACTGGTACAAAAGAAGACTAGCAAGCTGATCTACTATGCTATGGTTTGACAACTTCCAATCTGCAATCTTCAAGGTCCATGATGGTCTAGATCAAGGATGCCTGCTGTCCCCTTTAGCTTTTATATTTTACAATACTGACATTCTAAAAATTGCAGATCCCAGACTGAGCTGAGGTGAACTCAGCCTTGGCCTCATCAATGATGTTGCCCTAGCTGCCAAAGCCAGAACCTATGAGCAGGCCAACATGAAATTCAAAGTTATGATGGAAAAACCAGGGGGAGCACTGGACTGGAGCCAAAAGTGCAATGCCAAGTTTGAACTCAACAAAACAGCCCTAGTATGCCTGTCAAGAAAATGCATACCCAGCATGACTGACTCCAGAAAAATGACCATCAATAACAATAAGTGACCACACCATTCAACCATTAAGCTCACATAAGTTTCTAGGAGTTATCATCAATCAAGAACTAAGATTCAAAGAGCAAGCAGCTAGCACCCTAGCCAAAGGCACAAAATATATCATAGCTTGCAACCACATGATCTGGACTACCAAGGGAGTAAAAGCATGTTGGATGAAGTGCATATACAAAGGAGTAATTGTTCCAAAAATGCTATATGCTGCTGACACTCGGTGTGCGGGTTTGATCTCAAAAGGAAAAGACAAAAAACTCAGGGGGGCAGAGGAGCGAAAGGTTTCACCTCACAAATGGCCTGAGTCCAGAGAATGGCAGCAATTCTAATAACTGGCGCCATGTGCTCCACCCCAAATGACCTTTTGAACTCACATGCTAACTTACTCCCTTTCCAGCAAAACCTCAGAAGAATGTGCTACAGAGCTTCCCTCCACATGGCCATGCTCCACAGTTCTCACCCCCTGAGGAAAGGCATCCAATCTGCATATGACTTCCATGTAGCCCACAACTTCAAACACAAGAAACGCCTCCCCTCCTCTCTTCACAACCTATACAAAGAGTTCAAGATCAACCCATCCACCACAGAGACAATCAAACCTGTCCATCACTACCCCAAGTGGATCCTGGACATAGATGTAAGAATTGTAAGCAAGCCAGAGGAAGCATATCTAGAGGACACCATAGCAGAAGAGACCCTATAAGCATACTTAGATGGCTCAGTGATAGATGGGGGCATAGGAGGAGCAGTGATCATCATGGAGGGAGAAAGAGTAAAAAGGAGCAGCAGATTTCATCTAGGAAGCGACAAGGAGCACACAGTCTACAAAGGTGAGCTAATAGGGATGATCCTTGCAGTCAAACTGCTAGAGGAAGAAGTCAGGGACAGAGGAGGAGAGATACTGACCATGGCTTTGGGACTAGATAACCAAGCTGCAATATGGGTGACAGAGGCATTCCAATCCAAACCAGTGTGATAAACAAACTTGGCTAGGCACTCTAAAGAACACCTAACCAATATTTGTCTAAGCCCTTGCCTAGCTGCTACACTTGAGACAAGAATGTTTGACCTAAGGGAATAGCTACTGATAACAGCTCTAGATACAAAGAACCAAAAGTGCACTATGCACAGGAAAGCGCTGTGATGCACAAACTTGGCTAGGTAGTAGGAACACTCCCTAACCAATATGTGGCCAATACCTTGCCTAGCTGCTATGTCCTAGAAGACAGTGTTTGACCCTAAAGGGTTTCTGATCTAGGCTCAAGCTCAGAGGTAGTGAAATATCATCAATCTTCAGACTGGTACTGGTGAAAGGAAAACATGATTATATAAGCCACAAAAGTAATGAATGTAAAGTAAGTAAAGCTAATATCAGCCTAAAGAAAACTTAATTGTCACAGTGCATTGCTATATTGAAGTTTGTTGCTATCAGAGCGCTATGTTGCTATTGGAGTGCCATGTTGCTATTGGAGCGCTATGTTGTTATCGGAGCACTATGAGCAGTAGAGGAGGAGGGATAAGGTATTTCAAGGCAATAATAGTCAAGGATAATGATTGCAAGGTTAAGGAAGGTATAAGGAAACCAATAGGGGCTATAGAGTGCAACTAATGGTGACTACTTCTAAGTAAAACCCAAGGGAAAGGAAGTACAGTTGAAGAGAAGTAAAGTAAGTATTCCTAATCCTAGGTTATTTATAGTAGTCAATATCATTGTCGGAGATAGAAGGAATAGGAAAAATGCACAGTAAGAATGTAATAAGGCTGCACAAAATTGTCTATTTATTTGTGATTTTGATCTTCATTTATTGTATTCACTCTGTGGGTGGGATGGATCTATGTCTGATGCTGCTCTGTAGACAGATGCCCATGTAAATGACTTATGAATCCCTGAAGGTCAATTTTTCCTTGCAGATGCTGGTTTTGATACTTCTGATGCCCTCCTTGTTCCATACCAGAGTATCCATTATCATTTGAAAGAGTGGTGACAGGCCAATGTCAAGTAGGATTACTCCTTTATTATTTCAAGTTGGTGTTTGACCAAGATTCTACACAGGCCACAGAACACCAAGGAACTATTTAACCACTGTCATGCTGAACTTTGCAATACAATTGAACACATTTTTGGTGTTCTGAAGTGTCATTGGGGCATCTTGCAACATGTCCCTGAATATAATATGGCTATTCAGGCTTGGATTCCCACAGCACTATGTGCACTTCACAACTTTATCCAAACATATCATCCTGACAACTTTGACCTTAAATCTGATGGCAACCTCCTTGAAATCAATCATGATGTTGCATTGGGTGGACTTGGTGATGGACCAGCTGATGTGGTGGAACAGAGAAGAGTGGATCAGTGGCAGGAGAAAATTGCAAAGGAAATGTGAGATAGCTATGTTGACGAGCATAGACAACAAGGACTTACATTGTCAGGTACATGGATACAAAATAAGTAGTTTGTATCCTACAATCTGCAGAACTGCTGGTTAGGAGCCTTCAAGTTCACAATTCTATACCATTACTACATCATCATCATGAATCACATTAGACTTGAGTTTTCAGAGAGTTTTCTCCAACCAAATGGCTCAAGTTGTCTCTGGAAAATTGGCAAAAATTGTAACCTGTGCCTTGTTCCTAGTGAAGTAGTCTGCAATCTCAAGCTGATCATCCTCTGTAAGAGTCTTGTTTTCTGATAACAAGACAATGGCATGAGCATGGGGGTCAGATGATGCAGCTGAAGTAACCTGGGGGGGAGTTTGAAGGAAGTCTTTGATTAAAACAGTGAGCTCCTTCATTGTCTCAGACCCATCTTTCTGTGCCTGGGCAGTTACAGATAGTGGCTGGCAGGCACATTTTTGAGAGCTTGTTTCTGATTCAACAACTGAGGGTGTGTAACTGACTCTGCACTTTGTGCTATGGCTAACACTTGTCAACACAGATGAGGGGGTTGAGCCACCTACAGAAGAGGCAAGGAAACAAGATGGAGTAGAGGGCATTGTTAATGAGGGATCACTGAAAGTTGCTGATGGCCCAGGAGTGCAGAGCCCACTTCCACTAGCTTGCATGACTCCTTGGGTTGCAGAGGTAAGCTGGCTGAGATCAAAGGGGAGAGGAGTAGCCTGAGGGATGTAATTAACAGGGGGCACCTGATAGATGTGCAATCCTTTTGAAATCTTTGGAATCATCTGCTCCATAGCACATAAATGTTTGAAGCCCTTGTTCTTGAATGCTTTTGCTGCAGGGTGTCACTGAGAGTGATTGCATTATTAGTAGTGCCAGCTGCAGCAGTAGCAACACTGGTACATACCTTGACATACCAATCCCAGACATTGTCATTCTTTATCACTATTCTGGCTCCATACTCATCACTCCATGTAAATCCCAATGTGTTCTTGATATTCATGACTAGTGTTGCCATGGTGCCAGCTTTGAGCCCAGCTTTAGCCAAAACTGAAATGTGGCTGGCCAAGCCATTATGTAGGTACAACTTACATATTCAAGGGCTTGGCTCAGGCAATTTAGCTGTGGCTGGCAGCTCAAGCCAGCTGGCAGCCACATATAGTTTAAAATTTTGTTTATAGGTGGATGTGGTTCCTTTCCAGTGGCTCACTCATGCTTCCCATTGACAAAATCTATTGTGATGAAACAGACTGCCTGGGATGATAGCAAACTGTGCAGAAAACAAATATTAGCTTCAAAAGTATTGACCTGCCTTGTCATGTGCCATGCCAGACCCTCAACTTTAAATCCATTTCTCTGGATTGCCAGATCCAAGATCCAGATCTTAGATGATCTATCCTCACCTCTGGATACCAAACCTTATATCAGCACCCAACCCCATTTAGAATTCCCCTATCTCCAGACTTCGGTTACTTGTGTTTCTCTTGTGATTATTGATCCGTTACATATGTTTCATTTCCGACTTCATTATTAGTGATCCGTTTGACTTAGTAATAGACTTTCCACATGCTTCATACATAGCCTTCTACTTTGCTGACTGATCCCTATATGTTACCTACAGTATATAAACCTCCTGTAACTCTCAGATATACTTCAGTTTGAATATCAATTTAGTTCCTGCTTATTCCTCTGTTCTCTGGACTTGAGCTTAGTCTCTTGTCAATATCCAAGTCTTAGGATTGTATCCCATAGACTATATCTTTGCCTCTACCTTAGGGTAGTCTATCTCTTGTCTGTTCCTAGTATGGATATTATCCGGACTAGTCTTAATTACTTATCCAAATCATATCCAGACGTCTGCCAGATTTATCTCACGTTTCACATCTGGACATCGAATATCTGCCCTTGTTAAATCCAGATACCCTGGACAACACTTGTTAGCTCTAGGAAAGTAAGGGCATATACTCGGGAAAGGGGCACAGTGTATGAGCTGAGGCCAAGCCTTTCAGATCCCCCTTGTGCATGAAAACTTAACATGCCTCATTCATCTGAACTTACCACAATAGCTTTGACCATCACAACGACTCTAGAAGATAAGAAGCGAGCTGAATACCATCATCCATGTCTATCAGGCAAGAGACTTACAAGTCAGTAGACAACAATTGATGGAGTATACATATGATCAATGTATTGACAAGCATGTTAGTCGTAATGGTCAATATCAATCTCAGTGACACCAACAATGTGGGATTAAGACCTACTTGATAGCACAATGAGCACACAGGATATGAACACCCTTTTGCATATGAGATCAGCTTCAGGTCATAAGTCCAGACTCCTCTGGAAAGGTGCCAGATGTTGACTGCCCAGTCAGAAAGATGCATTCAAGAATTGAGAGCAGAAATGAGTCAACAATTGGAGTTAGTCTAAAAAAACAATTCCATGAGGAGCAAGATGCTAGGATGTATATAGGTAGTAGTAGACAAGAAGCAAAAGTGAGTGAGAATCGAGTATGAAAAGTAAGTGTCAATGATCATACAACAGCAGCAACATCTGGAACATCATCACATTCTTGCTCCACAATGATTCTGAGAAGGGCCTTATATTTGGGAGTTTCAGGAGTGAATTCACCAATGGCAGAGTTCAAAAGATCACCAGAGTTCATGGCACACATAAAGTCATACTCCATGTCTTTCTGTGAGGCTTGCCAACCCTCAGTAAAGTTGAGTCGCTCTTTCTTCAGTGCAAACTTGACCATCTGTAAGGCCTCCATCAGGGGTGGGCTAATGCAATTTTGTTTCTTTGTGTATGTGTCACTGCTGGATGAAAAGATGCATTCACAGGGAACAGCAGTGGCCTGTATGGGAAGATAGTCCATCAACAATTGAATAGATGGTCAGAAATATAGGTTGTGCAGTTTGATCAACACTTTGTGATTAGCAAAACTTAATTGAGACACAATACTCTTACCATCCAAAATGCAAGTAAATGTGTTCCCTGTGGACTGTGGACAGCCATGCTGTAGGCACTAAATTCCTGTTCCACTGTTTGGGTGCCACCTTCGTTATGCAGCAGTATACCTACATCATGAAGTCCATAGATCATTGAGCCTGGCATTGCAGCAGTGCATGACTGGGGTTCCATGGGTAGAGACTGTGCAGAGTCAGAGGTATCTGTCACTCTTTTCTTCTGCATCTACAGCATATCAACTCAAACTTGCACTTTTATTATTATAATTTGTCAAATAGACATACCAGTTTGAGAATATAATCCCTGGTCTCATTGACTTGAGCCATGTCCCAATTATCATTCATCCATGATGTATGAATTACAGGATCAATAACTGTACAAATACACATGAGAATCAGTGTTTATTAAAAAAATGTGCAGGACTAACACATGGCAACTCCATATGCTCCCATGCAACTCATCTGTTCGTGGTACTTATCAGTCCATGTTAAGCCAATGGCAACAAAAGGTGCCAAGTGTATGAAGCACTGTGCCAAGTCCTTCCACTTTTTGACTAACCTTTCAAAGGCTAGAATGGCACAACTCAGCACAGGAGTGCTCTTGCTGGACATGCTTTGCTGAACAGCATGCAGTGCCTAGGCCACTGTTTAGTCTATTCCAAGGATTATAAAATGAGACCCTACCTGCCAAAGTGTTCTTAAGTGATTAAGCATGATGGAATTCAAATCCCAGTGTGTGGGCTCGTCACACAGCAGTTCAACAACTGGGAGCACTATCTCCTCGTTATTGTCATTTTGGAAAATCTTCACATTGTTGCCCAAGTGAATGCTGTCTCTGAAACTATCATATCATTTGTTTGACATGCAGATTGCACACACAACAGCTCTAGCCCAGCAGATAGAATCACCTTGCAGAGCCATGATATACACTACCTTGTTGAAAGAGGCATTGCCAACTACAAAAGGACCAGTCACATTTGAAAGGTCCATGGTAGAATGCTCATCCATGATGTGCTGCACACATATATTGATTATGTGAGGGAAGCATGGGATCCTGTGATCAATGGCATTGAATTCAATCCCTTGTCACAGCAATTGGTGAAAAAGCTCTTCCATTGCAGCCTGGTTATTGGAAGCATTGTTGAGTGTGAAGTGTCCCATATAAACCAAATCAGAGCATGTCACATGGCACAAATAAACACTGATATTATTTATCACACTGGCATGCCTGACCAGATTGAATATTGTTGACCTGAGTGCCTTCCCTGTATGACTACTGGGGTGTGATGAAAAGTGATTAGAGTGCCCTTCAAGACAAGTGCTGAATTGGCACTTTCCTGTGCAAGCCAATGAGTGGTAAGGGCCAGGAAGGGGCAGAGCTTAGGATCTGACCAGAGGTCAGATGTGAATGAGATTTTTCCTTGAGCTTTCTACAGGACATAAGATATGTACTATGTGATATCAGCAGCTAAACACTTAATGCAAGGTCATGTTTCATGACTGGGAAGTAGTCACACCATGCATCTATGATCAATGAATGAAATTTGTGTGGCAAGGAATATCCAACTTCTTTAGATCTTGACACATGAGATGGAGCAGTCAGCAAAACTCTGGGCACTTGACAACATTAATTGGCTAGAGACAGCTGTTAATAATGTTGCATGAAAAATAGATACTACTCACCTGGTCATCAGCTATGATGAATCTCACAATATGTTGGTGCATCTCATCAACAGAAAAGTCTGGCAAAACAGCTTCTGACTGCATGGGCAGCAAATCATTGCATATGATGTGACAATCACATTAGCGCTGGGCAGATATCAGTGCTTACACTCATCTTTTCACTTGGTAATCATAATGGAGCTAACAGAATGAACAAACTTCTATGGCTGCCATCGCTTGTCATGCACTTACATGGAATTTGGTCCGACATTGGTACCCGCGCTCTCCATGTCCTGTCTATGTCCACTTACCTCCACTGGTGCGTTAATTCTCATTGATATTGTTGCTAAAGCTATTGTCACAGATCTTATTACATGTATCCTTGTTTTGCACAGCACTAGTGTCCCATTACCTACAGATGCAACACGCCACACTTACATTGTGTCATATCCCATACATTCGCGCTTCTCATCCGAAGTTCCGGATGTCAGATCCGATCAGATCCGATCCACAGATCCGTTGTAAGGAATAATGCCTCTCATCGTGTGATATGGCACTTTTCACTAGGGAATACATGGTACGATCTTGCAGCACCACTCTGGGTGCTATCTGCAGCTATCCCTATACGAGGCGCAGCTTTCCCGCGCAATGCGCGCCATGCGCGCACACTTCCCGCGCTTCACGATGCGCGCGCTTTCCCGCGCTTGAAGCGCCCTATAGCGCCAGCCATCCAGAAGCATCCATCCACTGTCCACCAAGCTCTCTAAGTGCGTATATTCCTATTTCCCTTATTTGCATATCGTTCCACTTTTATTTTTATCATGGACCCTTACTTTACATACCTTACTCGGTAGCGCTTCAGCTCCGCATGACAGCGCTTAGGCGCCATATATAAGCGCCAGCAGTACTTACTATTGGGGGACTTTTTCGGTCGACAGAACTATCCACCCACTATTTACCTAGCAGCATATAGTTGCAATCCATTCGTTTTACATTCTCTCATTTGCGCATATACGCGCGCACTTTCCCGCGCTTCGCGCAGCACACGCGCGCGTTCCCGCGCCTTTATGCCTTGTGCGCACCTGCGCTTTCTCGCACCCTGCATTGGCCGACCAGTAGCGCCTTCAGTGCATACAACTAGATCCCTGCTGCACTTGCTTCCCCTTTAGGGTCGAACGCACTTGTCATCTCAGGTATAGCAGACTAGGCAACGCGCGACCTACAACAATTATAGATACAGTCAGGAGCTTTGTTTGCGCCTCGCTGTGTTGTAGTTTCTACACCGTACCGGATCCGTTACGATAAGCTTCTTCATTCATATCTTGTTCATATAACGTTAAACACTGCTTATTTCCTCCATTTAGTATATCCTCCTTTCCGGTTCATCGGTTATGCTTTCTTCCGGCTATGTTCTACTGATCCTTTCACTTGTGATTA